>JARHVA010008072.1:307500-560208 GCA_037957365.1 Torreya grandis
ATTTTTCCCTTTTTTGTTATGTAGTTTTTATCAATGAGTTGCAAAACAAAAACAAATTGTTGATCAAAGGTTTCATTGCCCCGAGCATGGGATGAGGTGTTCCCCCTCAAATTGGGAGTTGATAAGGTAAAATAGAAGTGGGTATGGGTTTGAAAAGTGGTGAAGGTGGTGATGAAGGTGGAAGTCATGAAGGTAGGTGATAGGTTGGGCACTGAAGTGATAACACACACATAAAGTGTGATAGCCAAGATCACGCATTGACTAGGTTACCATAGTTGGTAAAAATTAAGTTCAGTGCTATAAAGATAAGTGACAAGTACATCATGCGATTGAATTTAGGCATGATAGTTGGGAAAACTCATAAATGAAGTCTCTTAGGCAAGGTATGTGTTTTTGTGGGTATCCAAGGTAGGAAGTGCTCTTGAGAAGATACCAATTGGTCAAGTGTGTGCAAGGTAGTGCAAGTTCAAAATTGGTCAACATGGAAATTATTGTCATTACATAAAAATGATTGAGAAAAAGTCATCACAAAATGCATGCTAGTTGGGCCAAAAATGGACCAATTACGAGGTGACAAGGTGGTTGATTGGTGTGGATTGAGAAGGTAGTCTCCATGGGTGGGTATTTGGTATGGGTTTCAAAAAATTTAAAAATTTGTTGGTGTGGTGGGTGAAAACAAATCCCAAGAGCTTGACCATCGATAGTCAGGGGTCTTGAACTTGACTGTCATTGATCACCCTAACCATTAGCAGTCAGGTTTAAAACCCTAAAAGGGTGGAGATTAAAAGTGACTCAACGAGTCATTGTCAAATCATTTACTCTCTTTTGACTTTTAAGATTTGGCTTTTTGTCATCTTTGGATAAGTTCCTGATAAGGCTTGCTTAGTGGGTGAGGTTGATTGTTGAGTGGGTTCGTTGACTGAGTTGGATATTGATTGATCCAAGATGTAGGGTTGATACAGATGCAGGTGAGGATGGTCAAAGAATGAGGTAGGGGTTACATGTAATTAATAGATGAGCTTTTGATTTTGTAAATGCATCATAGTTTGGTAATTACTTGGTTTATTGTGGTTGGATAGGGTAGATTGGGTTTGACCTAGGTAGTAGGGTTTTAATGATTTTTTGGGTAGGTTTGTGGGTGAAAGTGAAATTAGGAAGGGGTAGTGTAGTGTGGGTAGGTAGGGATAGGAAATAAGTAGAATTTTGTATAAATTTAGCTATTTTGAGTGTGCTTTTGGATTGGGGTAAGGTTGAGATGCTCTACCGATGATCATGCATAATGACTATCAATGGTCATCCTGATCATCGATGATTGATGATCATAAGGAAAATGGTGGCCTAATCATCAATGGTCATAGTGATATTTAGTAGTCGATCAAATGGCCAAGTGTTGTGATAAAATGATAAGGAAATGAGGTTGAGTGTGATAATGTTGGGATGCTAAGGTAGTGTTGAAAGAGAAGGGTAGGTTTAAAGAGGGTGATGTGTCTCATATGAGTCAAATAGGCACTTTTAGGTGAGGTGAATGAGGTAAAAAGGTATAGTCCATAAGCAAAGCATTACTTAAACTAAAAGTACATAAAGAAACGGTTGGGTGGAATTGAATGTGATCAAAGAAAATCTCAAGAGAAGGAGGAGTGCAAGATGTGGCATGTAAAGAAATCATGCAAGAGGTGGTACATGAAAAAAGTGCATAAGAGGTGGTGTATGACCTAGGAATGTAGAATGAAGATGATAAAAGAAATGCCATTATAAATATGGGCTAAAATGAAAAGGTAGTTCTCGTGAACAAAATAGGAAATTCAACTTTTTATAGTTGGCATGTAAAATAGGAAAGGTACAACAAATCTCAAAGGAATGATGGGTCATGCATTTATTAATGACATAATAAAATGGCAAACATGTCAAATGGGTGCCAAGGAATGATCATTTTAAGTATTAATGGTTTAAGTGATGGATGGAGGCATAAGGGCTATCTAATATAAAACATTTGTTTTGCATATAAAATACCTAGAGGCATTTCATATTCAAGTTTTACTATTGAAAACTTGATGATTACAAATCTCAAACAAGTTTAAACAAGTAATATAAAAGGCATTTCCATAGTATTTTCAGTGACAAAAAGCAAAGCATAAATTATGGCAAAGAGCATTTAGTAAAAGAGGTGACAAAGTGATCATAGGAGAGGGTGTGAGAGAATTTATAGGTTGTATACATTATGAACACCATTAAAATAGGTTAAATTAGGAAGCCAAATCATTTTAGGACTAAGAAAAGGAATCAAGACATATTCATTTAGGATAATTGGTTGGCCATGCATTAAACTTCAAGGACCTTAGTTGGTGATGAAACCAAAATAGAATGGAAGAAGAGATCCACTACCATACACACCTTAATTATAGGATTGTGAGGTCATAGACTAAGGAATTATTATTTATATCAAAGAAGAAGGATCTATTATACATGAGGTGCAAGGAGAAGATCCTATAAATCTGGTAGAAGAGACATCTAGCAGATCACCATAAATGACACGTAATAAATAAGGTAGCCATCACATCACCTCTACCACTAATTTTGATTGAATAAATGTAGTACCTTAAGATGATTTTTCATGTAAAAACTAAGAAACCTAAGTTTCCACTTGTCAAGTCTTATATTATAATCATGATCAATCTAGTAACGAAGGTAACTTGTAACATTACTATTGGGTTGAACCCCAAAAAATAAGAACTGAGATCACTTATGATATCATATTTCAATTTTTTTTGGAGGATGTAGGAATGATAAAACTTTTACAACTACCTTACTTTGGAAAACCCCATAGGGAGGTTTATATCTTGATCTCACACATCCATGAAGATTATATCTACTTCACAGGGCATAGAATGAGGATTGCCCCTCAATGGACCAACAAAGTAACCATGTTAACTTTTTCCATAATTAATGTTAATGTGGATCTCAATGATCAGGTGATGATTTAATAGATGATGACAAAGTTTAAGTACAAGAAGGAAGGCCATGTCATGTATATAAAAATTCTTACAAATCTTGACATGGGGTAGTTGTGTACTTGGCCATGACTAAGATAGGGGCATAGATAGGTGGAAAGAGGTGGATATGGCCCACCTCTATGTTTTTAGATAAATGGCCAAGAATAATGTTGGCCATTTTTGGCCCACATATCAAAATTTTCCTAAGTATAAAAAGGGATTTTTCATGCAAGGAAATAACAAGTCTTTGGGAGGACTTCAAGTTTTCCAACAGTGACAACTTCAGGTTTCTAAAGGCACAGTGAAAATGAAGTTTCTAGTAGTGCTTAACTTCTAAATGTTTTATAAGTATAAGTAATTTAGGTTTACAAACCTAAATTACTCATGGACAGTGTATTTTGGGTTCTCCAAGGAACACTACTTGATTACTTCATAAGTTGTGAGCAGTCAGAAACCCAAAATAAGTAAAAGGCTTGATAAACTTGATTTAGTCTTTAAAATTAGTGCTTCCTAGGTTCTTCAAGGAACAAGTTTTTTTCAAAAAGGCCCAAAGGTACCCTTCAACTTTTTCAAAGGGTATTTCAAGAGCCTAAAGGTGTACTTTAACTTTTTTGAAGGGTTTTTTCTTCTCCAAGTGGATAGTTGCAATTTTATCAAAGGGTATGTTACCCTTCAAAAAGACCATTAAAAAGTTCTCAAAGGGTATCTTTCCATTCAGGACGATCATTCACAAAAGTTTTTAAGGACATACATAAAGCCCAAAGGGTCTCTTACCCTTCAGGAAAGTCCATGGTGAAAAACCCAAAGGGTAGTTTTAAAAGACAGACATGGACAAAAGTCTAAAGTAATTCTTTCAAATAAATTGTCCAAAGAAATTCCTTTGAGAGAATTGATCAAAATAAATAAGTTGATAAGGAATCCCAAGACCAAGTGTCCAAAGAAAATGATGGGCCAATGGATGTTAAAACTAGGATAAGTGACTAGTCATTAGAAGTAATCGGGTTTTAAAATATCAAAGTCTTAAGGCTTAGGAAATAATAAAATGAGAAGAATTCAAGATGTACAAGCCTAAAGTAAGTAGGCTTATATAACCTAAATTATTTTGCATAGAGTAAATTGGGTTTATCCAAGTAATCTAATTAAAAGGATTTATAAGTGAAGGATCTGGTAAAGTCTAAAGTTAGAGAGGCCAAAGAACCTAAATTAATTTGCATGGAGTAAATCAGGATTCTCTAAGGGCTCGACTTAAGATTGGTCTAACAATGCAAGAATCATGATGTAACGAATGGAAGGCTGTCACATGGCATAACTATAACAAAAAGGGCCAATCATTAAAAGACAAGTGACATAAAGATGTTCAATAAATATGGTTGAGTCTGAATGACTGGTAACTAGAAGTTATGAAGGCTCTCATCCACCATGGTTCACTACCTGCAATCATCGTTAGATGCTTAAATGTGTCATGCTAATAAGAAACATTCCAGCTACTCACAACATGACTTTTTTGATGCACCAAAGAAAGTCTTAAATATGGGAGGGGCTCAATAGGATTGTCAAGTGATCTTGAGCAGTGCATTTAGGGAGAACAAGAAAGTGCAACATTAGAGTTCCCATCCTTGAATTGGTTATATAATCACTCTTCAGAAATAAATTTGTAAAAGACTCTTTTGAAGAAATACAAGGAAGACTTTTATATTTATAGTTAGATCAAGTGTGCATAATTGGTTTCATTTTGTAGAATATATGATTATTATTCATCACTTGTGATTTCTTCCAGTACCTTCCTTTTAGTCCTCTCAATTTTATGTAGGCTTACGTGAAGTGTTTGTGTGTCAAGTTCCTTTGAAGTGTTACCAGTTCATAGTGTCTCCCTTAGACCTATTTTTTTATCCTTCAAAGTGTAAGGCTTCTCTCTAGCCTCTACGTAAAAGATTAATGCCTATGGATTTAAGATATAAATAGAATATCCTATGTCCTATTTGGATTCATTATTAGTTAGCTCTTTTCCTAGACCAAGTAGATCAATTATTTTGGTGCATCACCTCCCTTAGCTTATATTTCTTTTCAAGTAATCCACTTATCCCTTTTCCTTAGCAGACAATAGATTTTAGTGTGAGATCAAGCACTAAAGTGAAGTACTTGAGGAACTAGCCTCATAAAAAATTCTAGAGGTTCAACTTCACCATAGGATACCCACATCTTGAGGTTATTCCCATGCTTGTAGCTAGAAGTGAGGGAGCTTGAAGAACTCTCTCACAAGGGTACATTTCCAAGCTATAACAGTTTTAGCATGCTAGGTGGGAAAACTACCATTTCATTTTCTTTTTCATAAAATATTGGCAAAATTTGATGTTGTTTTGATCATTTTATAGTAGTGGTATGATTCATCCTTCAATGTCTGATGACTCTAAAGAACACCTAGCTATCTGGTGGTAGAGCAGTAGTTGTCTTTCATGCCAAAGGTCACTACAAGATCAAATTCTATAGGTATTCCTTTTGAGTTTTTTGAATTACCTTTAAAATCATTAAGAAGGTTAAGGTTCCCCTATACTCACCCTTATGTAAGAATTTATCCTCCTAAACCAGCCTATAAGTATACCTACGCAAGAATATCTTTATCAGCGCCTCTTGCTATTATGATTCCCCAAATATATTTTATGGGATTTGGTAGCCAAAGCCATTTGAACTTACCATAGTATGATCTTATGCCAATAGTATCCCTCAAAAATTTTCCTTATTATATAAGAGACCAACCTATAACTCTTACTGAGCACATAACAGACATAACCAACTTCTACAACATTCACAATATCATAGTGGAAAATGTGGCTATTAGGATATTGGTTGTATCTTTCAAAGGAAAGGCATTGGAATGGTATAGGGACCTAACTCCTAATTCTATCTATTCATGGGATGAGATGGGAATAACCCTATGTAAAAGGTTTAAAAATAAGAGTGATCATCTGTCACTTGTATAGTAGCTGACCACAATCAAGAGAGCTCCTCATGAAGTCATGCAAGACTTTAATACAGATTTTAGAAGGCATGGGATAGAATTCTAGTAGTTATTAGATCATCTCCAAAATTTGATTTCTTGTACTACTTGAAGGCTCTCAATAGTGACATAGTTGTAATGATTTAGTATATGGGAGGAGACATACTATCAGATGCATATGAAATGGCTATCAAGGCAAAAAATTGCCTAGTTCAGGTTGGCAAGCTTACTCCCAGACCCCCAATTCCTATTTTTCTAGAAATTAGCCCACCTCCTATAGTCATTTCTCCACTTGATGTTATACTTCTAATGCCAAAAATTGTTGTTGTGCCTTCATGTAAGCAAGATAAGGCCTCTACTAGTGGATTAAACGACTTCTAAGAGCAGAAGATTTACTTGGAATTTAAAAACATGCTCCAATATTTGGGGAATGATGTGGTCAATGTCAACAGGGAAAAATCCTTATCAAGATCTGTACCAGCCTCAGCAATAGACTTATCAAGCTAATAGGCCACACTACAAAGGAGGTTTCCAAGGACAGGGGAAACCTAACTATGCTAGGCAACATAATTATAATTTGAATGCTACAAGCCTTTCCAAATCCTTGATCCTAGTTAAAAATAATGTGGCTAAGGAGGTTGAAGGGACAATGTCTTGGAATCATTCTTTTGGAAAATCCATTGTCCCAACTAATGGATCAAACCAAGTGTTAATGATCAATGGTAGCACATTATTGTTTATGGATATAACTAAGCTCTTATGGCCCATAACACATAGGTGCCCATGTTGACAAAGTAAGAGTAGCCTCTAAAAAAACAAGGCTCAAATTAGGGGTCAAACCATCCAGAAGCCTCAATGGTCATCAGTGAGAAAAAGGAGTGTTATGCATCCAATCATTAGGCCACCCCCAATCTGTCTCACATCCTAGTCTCAACAAACACAAGGTTCAAGAGAATGAATATGGGTGAAAATTAGGAAGCTTTCAAAGAATCTCTTGTCACCAATCTTTCACTGACAAAGCTAATAGTAGTTACTCTCAAAACCCAAGTAAAGGTTGGGGGTATGCTAATAAACATTATGGAGTAAATGAAGAAATCTAGCGTGAGCGTACCAATATGGGACATGCTTTCAATTCCTGGCCAAGTAGACATTCTTTAGGAAGGTTTATCCAAGATGAGTGTTTCTATAACTAAAAGTAAGCAACCAAGTAAAGAAGCTAAAGTTTTCACTAATGCATCCAAGATTCCTTTGAGAGAAAGGTAGTGTGACCAAGCCCTCCCATTATACATCTCATTAATCATCAGTGATTCCTTGGTGCACAATTGCTTGGTGGATAGTGGGGCCAACACCTCAGTCATGCCAAAGTCTATTGCTAACCAATTGAACCTCAAGTATAAGCCACACACCAAGGGATTCCTATAGCTTTACCACAAAGCCATCAGGTATCATCAAGAATTTGATCCTAACCTTACATGCTTGTCCTACCATGTCTGTGGTGTAAGATGTATTGATCGTGGATGTCACTCCTTGCTTTGTATTATGTCTTTCTAGAGAGTTCATAGCCAAAATTAGGGGTTACCTTGCAACAAATTGGTCTTACATGGCATTCAAAACAAGGTATGGGACTAAGGTCTCAATCAAGGCTAAACCCATGGTAGAATTCTACATTAGACCCCATAAACCAAATAACATAAACCTCAATTATACTATCCTTGATGAAGATGAGTTTACAATTGGCTAGGAGCTAAACACTCATCTTGAAGAGGTTCCAGATTTATTATTGGATGAGATATGAGGAGATAACCAAATTTTTAACCCTTTAGAAGGTGTTGAGGAAAGAGACATGGGTGTCTATCTGCTACATGAATAGAATTAGCCCATGCCTTCCCTCATTGGACCTAACAAAGACCCCAATGGTTTATGGAAGTTGTTATTTGATGGATCAAGGAGCAAAAATGGTGTAGGTGTTGGGGAAATGTTGGTTTCCCCTTTAGGTAATAAGATTTTCTCTTCATATAGGTTCCATTTCAATTTCTCTTAAAATGCAATAGAATATGAAGGCTTGATCCGTGGCCTTCACTGGGCCAATAAAAGAGGAATCAAACTACTGTAAGTTTATGGATAAAATGAACTCATAGTAAACCAAGTTAGAGGTTTAAACAGTGCAAAGAATTCATTGATAAGTTCCTAAAAAAATTGAGTGTGGGACCTAATTGAATATTTTGAGGCCTTTGACATTCAAGATGTCCCAAGAAATTAGAACTAATATGCTGACAGATTGGTAGCCATGGGAGCTCAGTTTGACATTCCAAGTGAGCTAAAAGAAGCTAAGGTTCAACCACATGTCAAGGTGGTGGTGAAGGCATCAGTGTTGGATAATGAAACTCATTGGTAGGTTTTTGAAAGTGACAAACAAATCACTTGCTTCTCACAATAGGAAGCTAAGTTCTCCTCCTCCAACCAAGCTAAATTGTAGCACCAATATAAGGATCAAATTGTTTAGCTAAAGTTGAACAAACTTACTAATGGGTTAGTTACACTTGAGGGCCTTTTTCATGAAGGAGACCATATGAGGAAAGACAGGGAAATAATATCAACTAATGAAGAAAACTATAAGAGATTCCTCATCTTCAAGGACAAGCTTCTCAAGCTTGGGAAGGTAAGCAACAAGGCTAAGAGGTATGCTTTCATAGCACTTTGCCAAGAGTATGCAAATAGTTTTGCTTAGGTGTATAGTGACCTAAAGGTTTTTAATCCTGAGTTAGCTCAACATACCATAGAGTTGGAGGCCAATACCAAGCGTGTGAGGCAAAAGCAAAGGCCTGTTAACCCCAATATTAAAGAGCTGATGAAGGAGCTAACCAAGTTGATTGAGTCTAGGATCAACTTTCCCATCAAGCATTCATCATGGGTAGCCACCTTGGTGCTTGTAAGAAAAAAGAGTGGAGATATTAGACTTTGTGTGGACTAAGATATTTGAACAAAGTATCCTAGAAGGATCACTACACTCTACCATCCATGGATCAACTTCTCCAAGTAGTTACAAGGTCAGAATGCTTCTCTTTGTTGGATGGATTTTCTGGCTACAACCAAGTTTGGGTGAAAGATGAAGACTGATACAAGACTGCCTTTAGCACCATATGGGTTACGTATACATAACAAAAGATGGCATTTCATCTATCAAATACTTGCACAACTTTTCAAAGGGCAATGGACATGGCTTTCTAAGGGCTAATGAACTAAATGGTGTTGGTTTAATTAGATGACATCACCATTTTCTCTAAGAATGCTAGTGAGCATATGAACCACCTGAGGCTAATTTTTTAAAGGTGTAGAGAGTATGGGATTTCATTGAATCCCAAGAAGTGCATGTTTTTCATGTATGATGGCAAGTTATTGGGCCACATCATCTCAAAGGAGGGGTTGTCCATTGATCTTAAGATAATAAGTGCCATCTTGGCTTTATCCCTGCCCAAGCATAAAAAGGGACTCCAAAGTTTCCTTGGAAAGATAAACTTCATGAGAAGATTCATCCTCAATTTTGTAAGTTTGGTCAAACTCATCACTGTTATGCTGAAAAACAACCAAGTGTTCACCTGGTCAAATGAAGGCAAGTCAACATTTAAGGATATCAAGCAAGCCATCTCTCAAGCACCCACATGTATGAATACTAATTTATCAAGGGATTTCATATTGCATTCTTTTTCCAACATTGATAATATATCAGTTATGCTAATGTAAAGAAATGGTGAAGGACTTAAGCAGCCATTAGCATTTTTCAGTCAGGGGCTTAAAGAGTATGAGGTGAGGTTTACCTTTATAGAAAACAAGTCCTTGTAGTAGTAAGGAGTCTCAAAAAGTTAAATAATATTCTATCTAAAAATAAAATTCATCTTATGGTGTCTTATCCTGGGGTAAGAGATTTCCTTCTTAACAAGGATTTGAGTGAAAAAAGAGTTGGTTAGATTACTAAAGTCATGGAGTATGACGTGAAGATCAAGGTCACTAAGATAGTAATAGGTAAAGGCTTATGTGAGCATATGGTTGATGACCTTTATAAATACAAAGAGGTCATCTTGGTAACAAAATATAACCTACAAGCATATGCACCTCCACCTCACACTAGTTGGATCCATGATATGATGTACCTTTTGCTAATAGGTGAGTGCCCTCAAGGTATAGACAAAGCAAAAAGAAGGTATTTCAGACTTCAGTCCATACCTTATGCTTTAGTTGATGGGGTTTTGTTTATAATGGACCTCAATGGAGTGATCCTAAGTTTCATAGATGATGATCAAATAGCCAAGCCTTTCGAGCATTTCCATGATGGGCCTGTAGGAGGTCATTTTGCTCTAAGAACTACTGCAACAAAGATCATGAGGGCTGGTTACTACTGGCCCAACCTCTTCAAGGAAGCTTATGCATGGGTGAGGAGGTGTCAAGAATGTGCTCCTTTTTTATGTAAGCAAAGGTTATCAAATTTCCCTCTCAACCTGATTCAAGTGGAGAAACCATTCATGCAATGGGGTTTGGATTTCATTGGTATGATCAACCCCCCATCAAGTTCAAAGCATAAGTAGGTGATTACTAAAACTAATTAATTCACCAAGTGGGTGGAATCCATTACATTAAAGGAATCTAATGAAAGTATAGTCTTAGATTTCTATGATAACATTGTGACCAGGTTTGGTGTTCCATCCACTATTATATCTAATAATGCATTGGCTTTTATTGGTTTAAAAACAAGTGAATGGGCTCTCAAAATGGGTATCTATCCCAGAACTTCTTCAAATTATAATCCTCAAGGAAATATACTAGTCAAGTCCACAAATAAAAATTTGTTGAGGATTATCAAGAGGACTATGGAGGATAATTAGAGGACATGGCACAACAAGTTGAAGACAACTTTGTGGGTTGACCGGGTAACTCCTAAAGCTACTATTGGAAATTCTCCATATGTTCTAGTATATGGAAGGGAGTCCAAGTTACCCATTTCCCTTGATTTGTCAACATTAGAGCTAGCCCATCAGCTAGAGCTGCTGGAAGATGAACCCATGAGTGTGAGATTGATAGAACTTATAGAGGTCAAGGAATTAAGGGACCTTGCAATGAAGATGTTGAAAGCACATCAAGCTCACGTAAAAAAGGGCTTTTAACAAGAGATCTATAGCAAGGAATTTCAAGGAAGGAGACTTGATTCTCAAATGGGACTCAAAAAAGGCCAAACCAGGCAACCATACCAAGTTTGACAGCTTGTGGAGTGGCCCTTATTTGATTCATGGATGCAAACAACATAATGCTTTTTAGCTTACCCAACTAGATGGGGAGGTATTACCCATCCTAGTCAATGTGATTCATCTAAAGCTATTTTATTAAAAGATTTTGTAGCCATTATATGTTATTGCACATTTTGTATAGCTTTTCATGTTTTTCTCTAAGTGCTTTGTGCACATCTATTTTAGTTAGTGTTTTTCCTTCCCTAAGTGCCTTGGGAATAATTTGTTTCATTTTAGTTGTTCTTGTTACTTCAAGGGATATTTTTAGATAAATCCAACTTTGTACAAAATTAGTGACTCCATGCCCAATGTATTAAACAAAGGAAATGAGCTGGGTTCTCAAGCATAGCAGGCATGCTTCCCTATGAATCATCAAAAATGTTTGCCATTTTTGGCCCACATATCAAAATTTTCCTAAGTATAAAAAAGGAGTTTTCATGCAAGGAAATAACAAGTCTTTGGGAGGACTTTGGGTTTTCCAATAGTGACAACTTTGGGTTTTTGAGGGTATAGTTCAAATGGGGTTTCTAGCAATGCTTAACTTCTAAATGTTTTATAAATAGAAGTAATTTAGGTTTACAAACCCAAATTACTCATGGATAGTGTATTTTAGGTTCTCTAGGGAACACTACTTGATTACTTTGTAAGTTGTGAGTAGTCAGAAACTCAAAATAAGTAAAAGGGCATGAAAAACTTGATTTAGTCTTAAAAAGTAGTGCTTTTCAGGTTCTTCAAGGGATAAGTCTTTTCCAAAAAGGCTCAAAGGTACACTTCAAATTTTTTGAAGGTTATTTTAGGAGCTCAAAGGTACACTTCAAATTTTACAAAGGGCTTTTTCTTCTCTAAGTGGATAGTTACAATTTTCTCAAAGGGTATGTTACCCTTCGAAAAGACCATTTAAAAATTCTTAAAGGGTATCTTTCCCTTCAGGAGGATCATTCGTGGTAGTCCAAAGGGACATGTATAAATCCCAAAGGGCCTCTTACCCTTCAATAAAGTCCATAGTGAAAAACCTGAAGGGTAGTTTTCAAAGATAGATACGGACAAAATTCCAAAGGAATTCCTTTGGATAAATTGTTCAAAGAAATTCTTTCGAGAGATTTGCCTAAAAGAAATAATCTGAGAGGGAAGCCCAAGACCAAGTGTCTAAAGGAAATGATAGGCCAATGGATGTCAAAATTTGGATAAGTGACTAACTGTGGGAAGTAATCAGGTTTGAAAATCTTGAAGTCTTAAGGCTTGGGAAATAACAAAATGAGAAGACTTCAAGATGGACAAGCCTGAAGTACGTAGGCTTAGATAACCCGAATTACTTTGTATAAAATAAATTGGGTTTCTCTAAGTACTCTACTTAAAAGTCTTTATAAGTGAAGGATATGGGAAAGTCTAAAGTTGGAGAGGCCAAAGAACCCAAATTACTCTACATGGAGTAAATTGGGATTCTCTAAGGGCTCTACTTAAGCTTGCTCCAGCAACATGAGAATCATGATGCAATGAGTGGAAGGTTGTCACATGGCCTAATTAGAGTAGAAAGGGATAATTAGTAAAGGACAAGTGGAATAAGGATGTTTATTAAACATGGGAGAGTTTGAGCTGTTGGTAGCTAGAAGTTATGAAGGCTTTCATTTACCATGGTTCACTACTCGTAATCACTGTTTGATGCTTAAATATGTCATGCCAAGAAGAAACATTCTAGCTGCTCACAACATGAATTTTTAGACGTGATAAAGAAAGTTTTAAAGATAGAAGGGGATCTAGAAAGTGCAATGTCAGAGTTCTCACCATCGATGACTTCTTCTTTCTTCTCCCTTTTCTATATATATAGAGGCCTTAGAGCCAAGAAAATGATCCCTGGATTGGAAATATAATCACTCTGTAGAAATCACTTTGTAAAAGACTCTTTTGAAGCAATACAAGGAAAACCTTTCTATTTCTAGTTAAAACAAATGTGCACATTTGGTTTCATTTTTTAGAATGTATTATTATTATTATTCATCACCAATGATTTCTTCCGGCATCTTGCTTTTAGTCCTCTTGGTTTTATGTAAGATTATGTGAAGTGTTTGTGTGTCAAGATCCTTTGAAGTGTTACCAGTTCATAGTGTCTCCCTTAGACCTATTTTGTTATCCTTTAAAGTGTAAGGCTTCTCTCCAGCCTCTACACAGAATCTTCATGCCTATGGCTTTGAGATAGAAATAGAATAGATTGTGTCTTGTTTGGATTCATCAGTAGTTAGCTCTTTTCCTAGAGCAAGTGGATCATTTATTTTAGTGCATCACCTCCCTTAGATTATATTTATTTTCAAGTAATCCTCTTATCCCTTTTCATTAGTAGATAGTAGATTTTAGTGTGAGATCAAGAGCATAAGTGAAGCACCTGAGGAACTAGCCTCATAAAAAAGTCTAGAGGCTCAACTTCACCATAGGATATCCACATCCTGAGGTTATTCCAATGCTTGTAGCTAGAAGTGAGGGAACCTAAAGAACTCTCTCATAAGGGTGAAATTCCAAGCTATAATAAATACAAAGTAAAATTATTCCCAAGTCTTTTTTAAAAAAATTGAAAAATATGATGCAAAGGTGCATCGCCTACCCAATCACAAGTTTCCATGGGGTGTAAATTTGTTGATTCTTGTTTTTGATGAGATTGACATTCCATAGTATTCTAAAAAACAATTGAATTGGGTGTACCCACCATAACATAAGATAGTTCACCTATTTTGGCATCATCACACCCTCTTACAAGGTAAAGATGAAGGGTTAGTATGAGGGGCTGAAGGAAGCTTTTGGAAATGAATGATGCATGCCTAAGGATATTCCTACATAGATGGGAAGCTATGTTGAGTTTGATATGAATCAATATTATTCTCTTGTGCAGATCAGGTTGGACAACACTAATAACTTGTCAGGGTGGCTCAAGTTGTCTTATGCCTTCACAACCAAATATTTCATGGATTATGTTAATTAAATTACAAAAGTGCACCTGGTAAATATTGATGCTGACAAGATTGATGTTGAGATTCACACTCTTTTCAATCTTTATGTCTATCTAGGAAGGGAAGCATATACATAATAACATGACTTAGGTAAAAATGATATCAATCGCTTCAAAATAATTGTTCAAGGCAAGATCTAGTTGGTATATTATATGATTTAGCCTTGAAGGAGAACATCATGAATCCAAAAGGTGGATAAATAACCATTCCCCCCAACAAAAAACACGTGCAAAAGAAATTACACAAAAGAAAGAGAAAAGGCCAAGACTTGGGACCACCAGTTCTAATAGGGCACAAGAATAACCTAGGGCTGCTCCAAAATGACAATCACAAGACTTATTTCCAACAAAAGCCCAAAGATTGCTCGCATAACAAAAGGATGATATTGCTGCATCCTAACCAACTACCTAATCAAAACCTAAGCTTAAAGTACCCTGAGTGGTGATTCTTGAAATAGGTGAGGCATCTCTTGAAACATAACCTATAAAGGAGACCATTCGTGAGCCTAACAAATAATAGCTTGCTACTGAGCAAAAAATTGACATTAAAAGTCCAAATCTTGAAAAAAATATATCCCCAAGCATAGAAGAACTTGGTTCTAGTACCAACGAACAATGAGAAAAGAGTCCTAAAGTTATTGATCTAGATAATGATTCATAAAAGGGCAAGGGACCTATGCAAGAGGTAGAATAATAGCAACAAACAAATGTGGGTAATCATGACTCTCTCATTTATGCCATGTTCCAACAAGATATACCAGACAAGTAACTTTATTTGTGGGAGTATTTCCTCGAATGTGAGTCCATTGAACAAACTCGATGTGAGTTGTCTTTTGTGATGGAGGTATATCATGATAAATTCCTATTTAAGATCCCAAAATCTAGCACTGATATAATCTTAGAAATGGTAGATGTTCTAGATGTGCTTTGGGTGGATCCCCTCAAATGATCTCTAACTCAAGTAGGTGTATCCCTCATAAATTTTTCCTTATAGGTTTTTAGGTAAAACATTCTCCATATCAATGATGTTAGCCAACTTCATTACAAACATCAGGAAGTTATCTTCATGTATAAAGAAGAGCATGTAAAATGGTGTAAGTTTCAGGAAGAAATTAAAGAGATCAAGTGACAATAAGATGCGATTAAAGTGTATCAACTTAGGACATTAGAACTTTATTAGACAATTTTTAGGAGTGAGCCAACACTTGTGGATGTTATTCTTGTTATTGGTGAGTCCATCAGTAAATTGGAGATGCTCGTGTACCTCTTTCTCAAGAGACATAAAAACCAAGTGAATCCTCAATAGGAAAATATATGGGAAATAGATCATTTAATAGAGTCCTTAGACATCTTCCATGTCTTTTTGAATAAATTAAGTGCCACTATTCTCATTACTTATATGGTTTTTGTAAACTTGGTGTGGTCAAGTAAAATTAAAGTGCGATTGCTACTTGAGGAACAATATCATCAATTGGATAAAAACACACCAAACATCAAGGATAGGGCCTAATGCAAAAAATCATTATCAGACATAGAGGATCTATAAAAATAAATAAGCAACCATCACTAGGATCTTAATTATAGATTCTCAACACTTGAAGGACAAGTTTTGGTAGAGGTCAGGTCACTTGAGGATGCCCATAAATTTATAACTACTCATCTTGAGATTTTGATGACTCAAGCAGATAGTTTTCTAGACCAACCTGAAGAGATAAAATGATTGAGTGGTGAAGTGGAATTCATTAATTTTAATCTTTAGATATCCCTCAACCAATGGGAGGAGCTCAAATTCCAAGTGTAGTAGGTAGGTCTCAAGTTTTTTTTATCTAAATAAACTATAACATAGTTTAGGATGGACTATCAATTTATTAAGGGGTGATGTTGGAACCTAAATTTTGTAACAATATATTCTAATTATTTTGGAGCCATAATTCATAGAATCAAAGGAATGAGAGAAATGTGAAGGACTTTGGCATGAATGAGAACAACATAGAAGAGAGATAGGGAAGAACAACGTGGGAGAATTTGACACATAAGATCAAGTTGCATAAGACAAGGAAATGGATAACAAGGACCACAAGATGCAAAACTTAAAAAGTGAAAGACTAGGACAAAGGCAAAGGAAGCAAAGTTAGTTACAAAGTAGTTCACATAAGAATCAGATATTAATAAAAGCATACATATAAAGCCAGGAGGTGGAGCATGAACACAAATATCTAACATAGAGAGTATATAGTGACGGTTAGGCCTAAATCAAAAGGACTTAATTGTAACATCTCACCAAGAGTTTTTTTTTTAAATAATCATTGTATTGTCATATATAATGTATTAATGATGTAATTTGATAGGGTTAGTTTGTGCATAAATACCCCTTAGCTTTGCTTATGAACAAGATGTTGATGTTGATATAGTTATTTTAGTTATTGTCAAGATAAAGACATAGATATGTGTGTAATGGACACAAAGATTGTGTTGAATGAAGTGTCTTTGTAATCTTATCATATGATATTATTGGAACCATTACTTTTGCTATGAATCTTGATGTGTTAATATTTTTGGTGTTAAATATGTTTTTATGATAATATATAAGTATATGGACTATGTGAATGAATCTAATGGTTAACTCTAGAGTGATGTTTGTAGTAACAATGACTAAATATGCTAACCCAAGCACCTAAGTATAGACAAAGTTGTCTATCCACCACCATGTGGAAAAATCCATGGGAACCAATCTAGGCTACATGCCTTAGGTGAGTGTGTAAGGTCACTACTCATGTGTTATGTCAGTACGCTAGCTCATTGGTTTCTTTGTTCTTCTAGGTGCATGAATAATACTTAGTCGAGCAAAATTAAGGATAAAATAACCCCAATAATATGACATACTAAAGACTTTATTGGACAAAAAGGATCAAGATATCTTTTATTCATGAAATCAATCCAAGGTATAAGTAAAAATTTAACAATCCAGAAGTATTTTATTCTTGTCATACTATTATAGGTTATAATATGAAAATTCTAGATCTATAGTAGAAACCAAGAAACAAGTCTAATATCATACTCTAAACTAATATACCCTCTAATTGAGTAATGAAAGAGAAATAATAAAACATTACCTTTAATTACCGAATGTAGATCCTCCTTTGTTGACTTTGATTTATTCATGATTTTTAGATTATGGTCATTCTCAATAAACTACAATGCAAGGTAGACCATTAGATTTTCAATAATGTGATGATAGATTTATTGATTGCACGTAGATGGTCATTTAATAGCTTAATCTTTGGTCCTCAACATGAATAAAGGCTTATAAAATTATAATTTTTTGGGGATGAATTAGTGGGATTTGAGGTGGATTATTTTAGTTTCAAAAGTGGAGGTTGGTAAAGACTTTTGGATCATAGAGGATTATTTTATTTGGATAATGGAGGTTAGTGGAGATAGTGGAGATTACTTAATTTAGATAATGGAGGTTGGTAGAGACTTTGGGATCATGAAGGATTAAGTAGGATACTTTTATTTGGATAACTGAGCTTGGTGGAAACTTTGGGATCATAGAGGAATAAATGATATTATTTTATTTGGATAATGGAGGTTAGTGGAGATAGTGGGGTTTTGGAGATGATATTATGATCAGGGATTGATGTGAGGATTTTAGATTCTATTTATTTATGAAATTATGGATATTTGGATATGCATGGAATTTATCATTAGGGATGGGTTAGCTTAATTAACATAGGTTAATTAATTAACATGATGTGAGATGAATGTGGTGGTATTAGCAAGCCCAAGATGGAACTGATTAATTCGTTTGGGCTAGTGGGGGGGGGCAGGGAAGTGATGATAAATAACAATGAGCTAGGTGAGGGATGTTTGGATGATGACATTAGGGATGCAATAGATGATAGGATTAGGAATGAAATGGTAGGAGAATTAGGGTCTTGGATGAAATTAGTGTGGTTTAGTGAATAGGGTGATGGAAAGTTGACATTGACACTAAAGTGTCTGATTTAAGGTGTTTACATTTTCCCCCTCTTTGAAAGGGTGTTACAACTGAAAGAAGTAGTGACCTTACAAAGAAGAGTAGAAGAAGAAAGATATGTGCATATAGATGGCCCTAGTGGTGTGATAGTTAGTATATGAAATGGTGTGATGATGAAAATATGGGGAAGTGGGAAAGGTCAAACTATTGTTAAAAATCCCCATGTGGTTTGAGTATGTAGTTATCCATTTAAGGGAAAATATGTTGAAATTGATGAATGCAACTTGGAATTGATGATAATTAGTAAGACTGATGAATCCCCTATTATCGTGGTGGACATGTATGAGGTGATTCCCCTTGTAGGGATGAAAGGCACATATGGGATCTAGATATGAGAGGATGGCTAGGAATGCCAAAATAGGATGGAAGATAAGAGAATGGGTGTGAATAAATGTTAGTGACACTCACAATTAGATAATGAAAATGGATGTTGATGATGGATATGAATAGTGCATTAATGAGGGTATGTTGACGGTGAAGTTGATGATGTTATGGATATTATGATATCAACTCACTTGAGATATGGCTTGCATGTTTGGATTGCATGGTTTTGTCCCAATTAATGAATATATTTGAGGGAGTGGAAAGATAAAGATACAAGCTTTGATTTTCCCCAAGCAATGATATATTCTAGGAAATGAATTGGGGAATGATGTGTCCCATTGAAAAGTTGTGATATTGGATTGGATGGATGAATTAATTGATATAAAAGCTTAAACAAAGAATTTAAATTATTAAATTAATTAATGATGATTTAACACATGATTTTTTATCATATATTTGATAAATTATGACTTGAATCCCACTTGGATGTTGTGATGATATATTGAGGGATAGTAATAAATATAGACAGAATACAACAGAGTGTATTAATGTTAAGATGAGGTAAGTATATTGGAAAGCATGATTAAAAACATGTGAGGGAACACGTTATGTGGGGATATGCATCATAATACTAAAAGGGACTAGAATCTTGGATAGGAACACAACCCACAACATGGCATCAAGTGAAAAGTGGAAATGGATAAAATGAAAAAAAAATGATTTTGATGTTGGGTGAGTAACTAGATATAAAGTTACCTGAGTGAAGTGGAAAAATAAGGGATGTAGAACACATGAGGGGTGGAATAATGGATCATGGTTTGTGAGAGGTCAGGTTACAAATAAAACCAAGTGGTTGTGATTTAGGTGATCAAAAGAGGTAGATAGTGAGAAGAATAGATTCCCATGTATATGAAGTAACCAAAATGGTAGAAACATTAAGAAGTAAGTAAAAGAGGGTGTACATCAAGACTAATTAAATTTCATGCATTAAATAAAGAGAGTGGATGACATGTATTTTCATGGTATACATGAGATACATGGAGGAGTAATAAAATATAGTGGTCGTACCCTTATAATTGATGATCTTGATTACTACCGAGGGAATTGTATGTGAGACTATCAGATTATACAAAATGTGTGGGTGTCAAGGTTGTGAAAAAATGATCAAGGGCCATGAGATGAGGATGAAGAGGATGAGCCAATTTGGTTTAAGGTAATTAGGATGATGAGGATAAAATTTTTAATAGATGAGGTGTGAGGATGAAGTTATGATGAACAAACAATGTTGATTTTAAATCTAAACAATGGAAAGGATATTGGGATTTCACACCATGTGGTACAACTAATTAATTAGATAAGAATAAAATGGAAATTATGGAAGGTTTATCAAAGGATGAATATCCTTAAAGGAGTTGATGGTGGAAAGAATGACTTGTATGAAACTTTGGAGAGGAAAACAAGTGCATGTATGTGAGAGGTGGGAGAAATTAAATGAAACAAAGAAAAGGAATAAAATGGAATCCATGCAATAAATGGAATAAAAAGGAATCCTTACAAGAGTGAATAAGATGAGGTTAAATATATTATAGTGATTGATTTCATAGATGGAGATAGATGAGGAGTATTATGACGAATGAAAGCATATGAGAGGGATTGTCAATCAATCAAGGGATTGAGAATGAGTTGTTATCTATGGGAATAGTATTATGGGGTATGTGGAAAGTGACAAAGTGTTGAGACAAGGTGGATGTTAGATGGAAGTATAATAAGGAGTGTTTTGGATGTGTGAAGAAGAGTCATTGGGAGAGGTTTCTTAAAATAGGCCTGAAGTAAACCAAGGATAATATGGGAAGATTAGACCAAGTAGGAGGGGTGAATATAGGGATATGGGTGAGAAAATGAGTGGAAATAGGGTAGATGAAGGAGGACACAAGAGTGAAAAAGTGGTTATATTCAAGGGTTTATAAAAAGGAAACTAGTTAGCAAGGTGGTTGTAGGTTGTGATTGATAGGTTGAATGGGTGGCAGAGTGAACAACTAAAAATTGAGAAGAAAAGTGAGGTGAGGGAAGTGATGAAAAATGTCATAGATTAAATGGTGGATTTATAGATCACATGGGGGATGATATAGGAGTGGCATTAGTCAAAGGGGATAGGAAAAATGGGTTGGGTCTAAAGATTTATGGAAAAGGAGGTGTGGTACCAAGATGGTGGTTTATTGTGATGGACAAGAAGAATGGTGGTACAGTGATCAACTAAGTGTTGAGAAGAGAAATGATGGTGAGGGAGGTTATGAACAATGTCATGGATCAGATGGTGGTTATAGAGATGACAAGGTAGATGATATATAAGTAGTATTACTCAAAAGGGATAAGAAAAAGAGGGTGTGTTTTGAGGGTTTACATAGAGGGAGGCATGTCATCATGATGGTGGTTTATTTTTATAGATAAACAAAATTGGTGGTTAAAAGAAATAAAAAATGGGAATGGGTAAGGTTTTACAAATAAATGATGTGTATATGGATAGGTAATTATGGATTTTAATGTTTAAGAGTGTAGATGAAATGATGTGTTGATGGAATGTGAAATAAATGAATTAATACTAATCTTACATAGATTAAAGAATGTTTGAGTAACCTTAATTTTTATAGTGTATGACATGATGCATTATGATATATAAGACCATGATGACACTATTGTAATATGTAGAAGGATTGACTCAAGTACAAGCTTATGACAAGATGCATCATGATATGAAAGACCATGATTACACTATTTCATACACATTTGGATTGAGTCAAGACTCAAAAATAAAACTAAATAACCAAGCAAGGACACATAAAAACATAAATCAAATATATGTCCTACATTAATCTTGATTTGTTTGGGAATTTTTTGGATTTGATAATTTTTTTGGATTTTTCTAGATTTTATGATTTTTAGGGATTTTTATATTTTATAATATTTTTTGTATTATTATTATTTTTTTATAATATTTTTAGGGATAATTATATATAAGGGGTAACTATAAAAATGAAAACTAATTATAGCAAGAGGAAGGAAAGAGACATGGAATGGAGGACAAGTGGATGGAAAGAATCAACACAAGCTCTTCAAGGACTACATATCCCAACAAATATCCATATTGCATTATGATATCTTGTTAAAAAGGTGTTGTGATGCCCTAATTATGTTAATCATGTTTTGCTCTATAGTCCATGTAGGTCATCACTAAGGTCAAAACTAGAAAGGGAATGTGTGGTCAATGGGATGGAGTGGGATATGGATGGATGGAGTGAAGTGGATTTGCCCCTAAACTCAAGAGTAATCATAGATAATGATTGATTCTATACAATGTATAAACATTTGATATGCATGATATTCATGGGTGCATAAATTTCCTACCAATATTTTTTAGCCAACATGTAGGTGCCTAATCCGTACTTAGCAGTAATGATGTAGGGACCCAATCGATTAGTTTTAAATTTCCATGTATTTTTGTGAATAGAGCTAGTGTTCCTCTAGTTTTATTTTAGCACAAGGTCCCATACCTCAAATTATTAGGATTTTATGCACTTTTCATAGTTATGGTGTAGTTAGTTCTAATAAGACTTGAGGTGATTGAGTACTGCTATCATTTTTCATCTATAAGTTCCAACTCTTGGAGCTGTGTGACTTGACATTCCTTGTCATCAATGATGTCTTGCAATGAGATACACAATGAAGTTAACTCAATGTAAACAAGGAGGATAGATTTAGATCTAAAGAATAGGGAATACGATATGTCTCATATAGGTGTATGATTGTTGGTGTAGCAAACCCACAAGGTGAGGTAGATATTTAGATGTCAATCACAACCATCATCATTAAATATCTTCATGAGGATTTTGACAATGGTTTTGTTATAACCCTTATCTTGGTCATTTCCTTGCATATAGTAAGGAGTGGACCATTTATGTCAAATGTGGAATTGAGTACAAATGGATTTAACATCCTTATTTTTAAATGACTTATCATTATCTGTGATGATGGAAGATGGGATGTCATAACAACATATGAGATGGTTAAAAATTAAGTTGGAAATCTACTTATTAGTTGCATAAGTGAGAGGAATGGATTCCACCTTCTTAGTGAAGTATTTGGTAGCAGTGAGTATGTGTTTATGACTATCAAAAAATGTAGGATTAATGTAGAGAAGGGCCATGTATTTTTATTAGTTGCAACACTTGAGATAAAACGTGAATGAGATCATCATGCTTCTAATAAGCAACACATTTACTAACATATTTGCAAACATCTAATTCCATGGTTGGCCAATAATATCCTATGCAGAGAAGTTTCTTAGAAAGGGCCATTCCACCAGTGTGTGCCCCATAAATGCATTATGAACATATTTGATGTCTAAATCAGCACTTATAAATTTAAACAATGTATCAAAGTTTTGTCATAGCCTATGCAATAAAGCATACTATGAAGGAGGGTATAGTGGGAGGTGTTTTGAATAAATGATTTATGTTGGCTTGTGATGGATCAATAGGAAGGGTGTGATCATGGAGGTATGTGTAGATATAATGATACCATGGTGAATTGGGACCAAAAATATCACATTCCATATCAAATTCTAGATGATCATATAATGGGATGATGATTTTTTATATTAGGAATGGATATTGTTGAACATCTGAGGACATTTCAAGAAGTGAACCAATGGTGGTCATCACATTTGCTAACCTATTGTTGGCACATGGCACCTTCTCAAATTGAATGTATTCAAAGTATTATTTTAGGATATCTACCATGGTATTATATGGCACAAGTTTTTCATCTTAATTTTGATAGTGGTCATTGACCTAATTGATGATTAGCTATGACTCACCAAATATTGACAAGTTTTTGATATTCCATTGGGTAACTAGTTGAAAACATGCAATGAGGTCCTCATACTCTATGATGTTGTTGTTAAACATGAAACCAATGTCAAAAGCCTTAGGAATAATTTCCCCCTATGGTGTCATAAATAATATACCTAACCGTGAGCCACATAATGTAAATGATCATTCAAAATAAATTTTCCACTACTGTGACTCATTAAGGGACAATAAGGAATCATCAATAAAACCAATGGTAAGTGGTTTATTTGATAATGTAGCTTCTAAATACATGTCCTTTGATGCCTTTCATATTTTTTAATTCAATTTTGAATTCAATTAGTAGCATGACCCACTTAGCCATTCATCTAGTGAGTATTATTTTAGATCAGAGATATTTAAGTGGGTTGACCTTAAAAATTATAAAAATATTTTTGTTGAATATATAATGCCATAATTTTTTTGAAGCAAATACTACTACCAAGTAATATTTTTCAATATATGAATAATAGTTTTCATAAGCATTCTACATAGATAATATAAAACCCTTTCTTTTCCATTTTCATCATGCTAAAACAATATTGCCCCCATGGCATGTTGAGTTGTGGAGATATAGAGTAGCAAAGGCTTCCCTGGGGTTGGAGGAACTAGCACTAATGGATTAGATATATACTATTTCAATTGTTCAAATGATTCTTGATAGTCACTATTCTAGTGGAATGTGGTTTTCTTATTAAGTAGATGTGTGAAATGATGACACCTGTTAGCCAATTATGAGATAAACCTTTAGATAACATGTATATTCCCTTGTAGAATGTAAAAATGTTTGATTTTGGACGGAAGAGGCATCTCAATAATAGATTTGACCTTGTCTGAGTCACCTTCAATACCCCTTATGTAAACTATGAAGATTATTAATTTACTTGATGTAACCCCAAATACACATTTCTTATAGTTGAGCTGCTCTTTGTATTCTCTATGTTGTTTTAAGATTTTGTGTAGCATGGTTGGATGTTATGAATGAGTATTTGATTTTACTAGGATGTCATCCACGTGGTATTCCATAACGTCATGCATCATGTCATGGAAGATGACTACCATGGCTCGTTGATATGTGTCACCTACATTTTTCAAGTTGAAAGGCATGACTTAATATAAAAATGTTCTCCATGGGTGGTAAACATTGTATTATATTAATCTTTAGGCATAATTCATAGTTGATTAAATCTATAAAATCCATCCATAAGTGACAAAATGCCATGTCTTATTGTGGAATTGACTATCATGTCAATATTAGTCAGTGAAAAATCATTCTTAGGGCAAGCTTTGTTGATGTCATGAAAATATATGCACAAATGAATTATTATGGGCTTCTTGTTAAATATTATGATATTATAAATCCATTCAAATTAGTCAATTGGTCTGATGAACCTTACTTCCAATAATTTTTATAATTACTTTTTAACTTGGGTTGTTATTTGGGGTGCATTTTTTGTAACTTTTATTTAATCGTCTTAGCATCAAGGTGCACAACAAGATGATGGGCCACTAATGATGGGTCCAATCTAGGCATGTCAACATATGACCATGTAAATATGTCAATGAATTATTTTAAGAGGGAGATCATAATCTCATGCTATTTTGGCATAAGTGAATATCCAAATTTTATTATTTTAGGATTGTCTTTTAAGCCAATTTTAACATCAATTGTATTTTCAACAAGAAGTGTGGATCCTTCTTGAAATTATGTTGGTACATGAGGAATATGAAGTTATTCATCAGTTTGTGACATAAAAGGATTATATTGTTTACCAATAAATGGATAATATAAGTCATTGATTTAGGTAATGACCATGTGATTATGTCTTAAAATTCCTTTACCACATCCTCATATGTTTCTTATTAAAAAAACCTACTATCTGATTTAACTTTTATGATCTTAGGACTATTATGATGTTGTACTTACTCATGGGGAAATTTGAGTTCTCTATCCATTGGTTCCTCATGGAGGTTTTCACCAATGAACACATCTTTATTTTTACTTTTGTGATTGCCCAATAACATCTCAAAGAGGTTTTCTCTAGGGGACAATGCTTTTTTTGATTGAGGAACTCTTATTGCTTCCTAAAGTAGGCAATGAAATCCAAGCTGATTTCAAATTCCTATAAATTTTGTGATAGCCTTATCATTCTAAAATATGTGTAAGGGTATATGTCCTTGTTGGTCCCAATCTATGAGGTCAGGGTATTGGAGGTCCATGTTGATGGTAAGGATAATAATGTAATAAAAAATATTAGTTTCAATGAGTTCATCATAGAGGCTATAAAAGGACTCTATGTCACTACTATAAGAGTCATTATCAAATATCGTAGTATCATCACTAATAAGATCATAGGGGTAACCCCCTGGTGGATTATATCTACTACATTGATTTTATATATGTTCAATAGGGGGAATAGGCTCAAAAATCCATTATTCGTTAGCACCCAAGACTTTACCCTTGTAGTCCATGTTCTCATATATCCTATTCACAATGTGATAGTTATTATTTTGATAACATAGGCTAAACCATCATCGTATATCCAGGAATCACCATAATTTTTTTCCTAATCACTACCTAAGATACCATTCTTGATAAAGGAAAGGGAGTCAACCTTATAAGAATATGTTTTTTCCTACCAATACATGGTGGGCCTACCACAGATTCTTGGGGAAGAGAGGAGTTTTAATATATGGAAAGCATTTTCAATTTCATATTCCATAATACCTTTATCTATGATTTTGAAATGTGAGGAAGCTTGAGGAGGTGGATTGCTAGATGTGAACAAAAGACTATCAGGATGGATGTAGGAGGATGATTTGGAAGCCTCTAGTATTTTTAGATTTCCTTTATTAGATACATGATCTGTGATAGGACAATGACTAATTTTAATGTACTTCGCCTTCAATATTTTTTTAGGAATGTCCCACAAGTGCTTTGAATTAACATGGCTCAATGTTATTAGGAACTTTTGACTACCATAGGACTTTATACAACATGTCCTTCTAAACATCAGATGTCTTAAGAAGATGCAAAATAAATATTTTAGTGGGAGCCTTATCAAGTTGTTCAATAAGGTTAAATTATCCTCTATGGGTAGAAATGGAAGTTTTTTGAGTAAATGAACCTTGGATAGTGGTTTTGGAGGTCCAAGTAGTGACACCACAATATTGAGATTTGATTTTGATTGTGGCAACATGATGGTCAGGGATGCATCCAATGACATTATCATAATCATATGGGGTTATTGGTAATTGATGTGACTGGCATGGGTGTTTTGGCCTTGGTTTTGTTGTTGATTTTACTACTATTGAGTGTTTTGATCATGTCTTGATAATGAATCCTTGAATATTTCCATTTTTTTATTTTGGGATGATGAAGAATTATTATCTATCTTTATTTCACCATGATATATTAGATCTTGATCATAGTGTTTGATATTCATGTATTTTTTAGTAGAATGGACCTTAATATTATGAAAATAACAACATTCATCCTCCCTAAACCACTTGGGTTTAAGTTGATTTTTGTCAAAGAGATTTATCTGTGGATAAACAATCATGTTTATTGTAACCATTTTTTGAAAAATAGCTTCTAAAGATTCTCTAAGAGGAGTGAATGCCCTTTTTCATATTCTTACTTAGACGGGGACCATTACAATGTAACAGTTAGACTCTTTTGGAAATTCTAGACATATTTGGATTCAATCACTCCATCTCGTACCACATTCTTGTTTTTGATAATATTTTTTAGTTTTTAGTTTGTACTTGATTTTGATTAGGTGAATCATTGGAAATTAATTTTCTCAAACCTTTTACAATAGGGATTTCTCTATTTGCACACCTTTTCTATAATTTCATTAAACATGTTTGCATGATGTAGTTACACATAAAAATCCATTTCCTGATTTAGATTTGTAACAAAGATGACCACTAATTATTTTTTAAGAATGGAATAGGGTAATCTGCTAGCTAAGCCTTGTCAGCATTGAAAAAAGGACAATGAACTTTACCCATTTATTATTTTATATTACAAAGGTACAACATGGTTATCTCATGTTACACATTGTATGAAAAGTGTCACAAAAACTATTCTGACAAGTCAACAAAATTAGTGTTTGATCCCATTGGAAAATGTAGAAACCATTCAAGAGCTTGCCCACCTAAAATTCTAGGGAATAATTTGAGTAAAAATATGTCACTATAAGGAACTTCTTAACATGCCATGATTAATTATTTGACATATTCCCTTGGGTCACCCTTTCCTTTATATTTATCAAATTTTGGTGGCTTGAAATGAGATGAAAAGGGGATCATTAGAATGTTCTTATCAATTGGACATGGATAAATCTCTTCAAACTTGTATTTTTTGTTTTGAATTATTATATGCAATATTTTAAGAATGTCTTTTATTTATTACCACTCTTGATTATATGGAGTGATTTGCAATGGTGTGGATGTATACTAATTGGTTTTATATTTGAGGGATACATAGACCCAATCACTAGTTTTTAGATTTCTAGTTGGTCGATAATGGATTTTCAGTGTTCTACTTGTTAAATGTAGACTTTCTAGCATTGGAATTATTGTTTGTTTGTTTTTGTTGATTAGATTGCTATTGATCATTTGATGGGTTGAATTTTAAATTGGAAACCAATGTGGCAATCACTTCACTAAATTTTTGGAGTTGGTGATGCATAACATGGTTTTGGTCTTGAGGGGGTTGATTCTCTTGAGTTTCTTCCTTTTACTAATAGATTCAAGGTTTAGATGGGGGTTTTCAACATTATCTTGGTTTTATTATACATGAAGACTAATTGTATATTTAACTTGGTCACAAACATTCAGGTACTGAGTACAGATAAGATGTGTTAGATCCTCTAAGGTGTAGCTAGGAGGAAAACAAGCTCCTAAATCTAGTAGTCATGAAATAAGGTCATTTTATTTTTGAAGAGGTGTTGTTCTATGTGAGATCTTCCTTGATTAGTTTTAAGCCAAGAATTGTTAGTTTTACGGTCATATTCACTTTGGTCAGTGTCTATATCAATATCACCACCTTATTATTGATCATACAAGAATAGAATATTAGAAAATTTTATTTTAATAGATGAATTGTACCTAACTTATATTATAGTAGGAGGTGTCGTGGTTGCTAAGTTTTATTGGATTAATTAGATTGGTTGATATGACTTGATTTAGGAAAATTAGTTAATTGGATATTTATATGTAATTTGAACACAAGTTGGATTTGATTTGGAAAAATTAATTTGGATTTGAATTGTAACAAAAAGGTTGGATTTGTTTAGACTAGGCGAAATGGATTAGTTGATTGTGATTGACTTGATGTTTGGATTTGGATAAAAATCTTGACTTGGTTAAAGCTTTGATATTTGATTTTGGATTGATGCTATATTTTAGACTTAAGTTGATGTTTTTATTTATTTATTATAATGAATTAATGTAATTATGACTATCTATATAAGATAAATCAAACATATCTAATAAATATGAAAATAGTGCAAATAAAAATTAAGGATAAAGGGTGATCTAGGCAAGGGTTTGAATGATTTTTAGGCTCTTAGTTATAGTTTCTCATCCATTGGATAATGTCAGCCTAATGTTTTAGATAACTAACTATAGATATAGAACCATACATGTAGCCCACTAAACATTATTTCAAAGTTCAATTGAAAGTAACTTCTCGGGACTAACTACTTACTGGTGCACCAAAAATTAGATGGATAAAAAAGGTTACTATAGGTGTAAAAAATTATTTACAAGATTATATAAGGGAGTCCTCCTATATACCTTTTGGGATGTTGAGGCTCGATTCCATCGAAGATGGAGATTTACCTTGGTATGCTTGAGAGAGTCAAATCTTGATTTTACAACACTATATGTGTCACCATCACTAGAGTGCTACCAGTTTAGTAAATTTAGCCTCAAGGGGGATATTTAAACCTTATGCATTTGTGGTCAAATCTACCTCATGTCACTTGGGGGTTCACCAAGCTTAGGTAATGAAGGCATTCGATCCTTGAATTTATGTACTCTACTAGTACAAGAGGTTTGACTAGTAGCTACGTGGTGATGAAATACATGGTTGATAGAGCCCCTAAAAAGAAAAATAAATACGACTTAGATTATTTCTTATTTCTAAGATTGCTTAAGTGGTTAAAGGAAAGAGCATACTCCAATCCAAATTTTAAGATAAAACACAATGGTATAGGTTGATTTTTATCCCTAAGATCACTTCATGGTGCGAGTAGAGATTATATACGATTTTAGTCTCCACACACATAATAAATTAACTTGAAAGAAAAATAAACAATGATTAATTTAAGTTAAACTTTTAAATGTGTATGCTTAGGTTTGATTGATTGATCTTTGACTATGAAACCTACAAGAAATTTGTTAGGAACTTAGTTTTCAACCTTAAACAAATGAAACCTATATGTTAGTAAAAAAAAATGTTACAAACCACATTATATAGGAAAAAAACAAAAAGTAAGAAAAATAAGTAACACAATTAGATAATTGAGCTAAAAAACCATAACCTTGATTCTAGACCTCCTTAAATACTACATAAATACAAAATCAATTAGTAAAAACCTTCAAAACACCTAAGAAAGGCTCTTAGAAAATATATTGAGATGTGTCCCACTACACATGCCAAAATTTAATATGAAAAATATAGAGCTATACTATAAACCAAGAAACAAGTCTAAGATCCTAATATAAACTATCATACCCTCTGATTGATCAATGAAAGAGAAACCAAAAAACATTACCTTTACTTACTGAATGTATACTCTCTTTCATCAAATTCAATTTACTCATGCTTTGTAGATTGTGGTTGGTCTCAAGAAACTACTATACAAGATAGATGAGTAACTTTTCAACAATGAGATGATAGATTTCTTAATTGCATATAGATGATAAGTTCAATAGCTCAATCTTTGGTCCTCAACATGAAGAAAGACTTGTCAATTTATAGATTTTTTTAGATGAATTAGTGGGATTTGAGGTGACTTAATTTATTATCAAAATTGGAGGTTGGTGAAGACTATGGGATCATGAAGGATTGAACGAGATTATTTTATTTGGATAATGGAGGTTAGTGGAGATAGTGAGATTTTTTTTTTTTGGATAATAGATGTTGGTGGAGACTTTGGGATCATAGAGAATTATGTGAGATTCTTTTATTTAGATTTGGTAGAGATAGTGGAGATTATTTTATTTGCATAATGGAGGTTGGTGGAGACTTTGGGATCATAAAATTTTAAGTGGGATTATTTTATTTAGATAATGGAAGTTGTGAAGATAGTGGGGATTTGTAGATGATGTCATGATAGGGGGTTGATGTGAGGATTTTAAATTTTATTTATTTATGATTTATCAATATTTGAATCCACATGAAATTTATTATTAGGGATGGGTTAACTTAATTAATATAGATTAATTACATAACATGATGTGGGATGAATTGAGTGGGACTGGCAAGGCCAAGATGGAATTCATTAATTAGTTGGAGGAAATTGGGGGGCATGGATGGGGAGGAGGGGTATGATGATGAATAGGTATAATTTAGGCTAGGTATGTTTGGATGAAGAGATTAGGTATGCGATAAAGGATAATATTATACATGAAATGATAGTAGAATTAAGGTTTTAGATGAAATTAGTGTGGTGTAGTGAATAGGGTGATGACATGTTGAAATTGACACTGAGGTGTCTGATTTAGATGTCTACATAATCCATTCAATAAATTGATGCAATGATTTATGGAATACAATTCAAGATCTCATTGATCATGATAAGATATTGTTAGGCTACTAAACTTCCCTAGGAAAGGGTATTGTTAACAAATTGATTTAACTTTTTAGAGTTATGACGTTTAAGCCTTAGGTTGTTAAAGGGTCTGAGTATATTAAATTAGGGTACAAATATGTAATAAATACATCCACTAATTTGTAAAATATCTAACCTAGTTTTACCTTTCTAAAAATAACAATAAATGATGTAAATAAGTACTTAGCTAGAAACAAACTGAGACAAATGACCTAGAGGCTAAAAACTATCACAAAAACTAATCAGGGCATCATAAATAGGATTCAAGGGTCAAAATACTTCATAAATAGTAGTTCCCTATTGGTTAGTAACACCATATGGCACTAGTGTCCTCATTTGGTCATAATGTTCTCTTTAAAAATGTTTTTTGGGTTTTATAGATCAGGTCCTATTCCAACTTTGATCAAAATTTTAGGTCTTGAGATCAATACCTTTTCTTATAGATCTATCTTCCTTTAAAAACCCTAAGTTTTCATGATTGTAAGGGTTTGAATGGACGCCATGAGAAAAATGGGTTAGTGGGTTTGATGTGCTAGACGTGTGATCCACACCCCTATGTGGACACATTGCTTACATACCAATACCCTAAGGAGGGATCAAACTCGATATAGTTCTCCACCACCTAAGTGCTGGTGTCAATGCAAGTGAAGTTAGTATGAATGTTGGCTTGAGTGCTTTGAATGTGCTTGAGTCTAGAAACCTATGAAATTTGAGCTTAAGAATGTTGTAAGTGGTTATATAAAGAAATAAGGTAACATACAGATTGATAACCATGATTGTGCACAAATTGTTTTGAGTTTATTTGTGTAATTCTCATTTAATTTCCATCTAGTGGTAAGGGGGATAAAATTCATGTATATATATTGTTTTAATACTTATGTGGGTCTTAAGTAACACTCTTAGGTCTGGGGCTAAGCTAAGGATGGGTGGTCTCAAGTAACACTCTTAGCACTCAAGTGTCATTTTTAGGTGATTACATTTGCCCCTCATTTATTCTATAAAGACAACAAAGTTTAATAACTAAGATAAAGGAAAAATAAGTGTACCTAGACTTACCTAAGAGGCAAAGCCCATGAATCTAGATCTAAGTATGTGAAGCATGCTCCATTATGTATCATATAAATGAAATGTGCATAAATCAGTCCTTATTTAAGAGATATAAAAAACAAATACAAAACTAAGTAAATAGATAAGAGAGAGGAAATGAATGAATAAACCTCACTAGTTATGTGAACCAATTCATAAACCTAGTGATAAATAATTATGTGCATGTAGATAGTGATCAATCATTGAATAACTTGGATTGTGTTGAAGACTTGCTCAATCCCCATGTGTGGGTGGCTCAAGAACTCAATCTAGTTTTGAATCCATCATTTTCCACCCTTTCTTGGTGGATCACAACCTATGAATAACTAAGATTATAGTGATGGTGTGTCCAACCTTCTTATGTAGGTGGATCAAGAACTCAACTAGACTATGACTCCATCATTGTTTACCCACGTATAGTAGATTCATCTAAATCTAAAATTATACAATGTAACTATAGATGTGTAACTATAATTGAAACTGTGCAATGTAACTAGTGATGTGTAACTATGTATGTCAGGTCTGTGGCCACTCAAGAATATTAAGCAGCTCTAGGCCACTTGGGAATGCCAATCACTATATATAGAGTAAGGAATGAATCTGGTGTGTAACCTAGAATGTGGTGTCTAATGTGTACAACATAGAGAATGACATGGAGTTTATCATTCCATTTGATCAACCATTGTATAAGTGAGCATACAAAAATAATGTGCCATATACATGCCCCTCTCTAAGCATATAGATTTTGGACTAAGTCGTAATAATATGTATATAATCATCTAAACTAAAATGAGAATGCTCATGTCATGCATGATGCCCCAAATATAATCAAACTAGTATAAATATGAGCTAAATTGATCTAAAACTAGTAATTTATAACTGAACCTTTACAAACCTGGACTATACCTATTGTAATTTTTTGGCTGATTTAGAGTTTTTTGAAACTGAGACTACTAGATAGTAGCACCATATATTGGAAAATAGTGTCATGTGGTGTTAGAGTCCAAATTTGGGTGCTAATGTCCAATTATTTTGATTTCTATATAATTAAAATTGATCTTTATGTCAATGTTTCCCACTATGTTTTCCTAAAATTGATTTCTATATTTTGTGCCTATGTGCTAAAAACTATACTCTAAGTGAATTCAGATAGCTTGTTATCTATTAAAAAACCCTTGTAAATGCCCCCTCTTTTAAGGGGAGTTGTGGAACCTGTGCAAGAATTGTCCTCAAAAGAAAATCTTATGTAAAATGTGTGTTAGATGAGCATATATGATATTTGCATAATAAATAAATATAATGTGTATACATAACTTCAAAATATAAGATAATCTAAGCATAAGTTTGTAATGTATGATGTATTTTAGATATAGCATTCACAAGACTATTAAGCTAGATATAACAATGTATATGAATAACAAATCTGAGTAATAACTAAGTAGCTACCTAGGGGGATGGGGCATGATGTCCATCATGGCACCCAAGTAGGAAGTAGAGATGCATGAGGTCCCCCATGGCATCTAAAACTATAGTGTGTAACAATTAGGAGATAAGTGTCATGACTTTGACGCATATAAAAAAGCATACATAAAACACATATGAGGCACACCAAGTAAGCTAAGGGGATAAAACACAAGGGACATAAGCACATGTCACTAAATTTGGGAAAGCAGGACATATAAGGACATGTTGAAAAATCCCCATATGCCAACAAAAAGTTAGATTAGATCCACATGGAAGGACATGTTCAAATGTCTACATACACAATCAGGAAAACACACATAAGGTCATGGGCACATATCCAAAGAATACATATAATGAAAAGAAGTGGCATCGAACCATAGAGTAATGGAATATTCAAATTCACTCAAATAGAAGAAGCAAGAGACACAATAGAGTGTAAACTAAAAAATTAAAAATGAAAGTATGCATGAACATGTGGTACAAATCTATATAAGAGTAAAGATGTACATTAGCTAAGTCTAGAGTAGTAGTAGTCGACAATGAATCTAAGTAGGTGGAGGATGATCAATATCAATATATAACAATGCTAAATTTATGATGTAGAGTTTAGAAAGATGTAACTTGGTAATCAAAACTATGCATAAGATTCCCCTGAATGGGAAAATATATCAAATAAAGAACATGTGTATTTGTTTATATGCCACCAGTGGGTAGATAATATCAAATTGGTTCTATATAGTCAACCTCGGTCCTATAAGTATATGTGAACACTCAAAAATAAAAAGTGAAGCATGTATGTATGTTAAAAATTCACTATACTAAGATAGCTAGTATATGTAGTGTCTATAAAATATAAAAAGTGTAAACATGACAATGCCTACAATCTAAAATTTTGTATTTTTTGAGTGAATATTTGAATTTTTTATGTTTTAACATATTATATTGTTTTTGTATTTGGAGATAAGGAACATGAAAATGAAACTATATATAAGAAGCAAGAGATAAGGAAACTATGGACAACAAGAGAGGAACATACTAACTAATGAGTCTCATGGGATACTCACTATCAATTTGACCTGTGTCAAAAATAGGAATGGTAATCATGTATGTTATGTGAAAAGGTATATATGGTCTAGGGATCAACTGTGTTGAGTGATTTATAGCTAACACTACCTATGGAGTAGGGATAGGAATTTGATAAGATGATTGAACTAGCTTGTGAACCGTGTTCTAAATCTATGAAGTTGAATGAACTAGCCTGTAGACTATGACATGTACTATCTAAATTTGGATGGCATGGTGAATAAGTAACCATAGTGCTTATGCTATGTAGGTGTATAAATAGCCTCTTAGATTGACACTTCTCATCATGTTCTACTGGTAAATATATTTTTAGACTCTATAGAAAATATCTTAATCAGCTGTCATGCTAAAACTGTGTTCTATTGCGCATCATGCTTTGAAAATATCTTAATTGGTTTTCATGTTTTAACTATGTTCTATTATGCATCATGTCTTGTAAATATATTAATTGGTTATTGAACTAAAACTATGTTATGGTGTGCATCATGTATTACAAATATCTTAGTTGGTTGTCAAACTAAAATTATGCTTTGATCTCTATGATCTCTACCAAATATCTTAATCTATTCTAATACTGAGACTATGCTATGATCTCTATGATTATTTCTATATATATTAATCGGTGGTAGAATTAAAACTATGTTATGATCTCTGTGATTGTTACCAAATATCTTAATTAGTAGTTGGATTGAAATTGTGATTTTATCTCTATGATTATTGCCAAATATATTAATTTGTGTTTGAATTGAAACTGTGATCTGTGTTAGGTGAATATTTTGTCGGCCAGCTAACTGGTGACCAAAATAGTTCCTATCACCATAGCATAGGGAGATTGGTCATCCAATGTTGCAGGTTTACCACATCCAAAGGGGACAAATCTCCCCTCTCATTAAGGGGAGGTTCCCTATTAAATATGCGGAGGATATATACTATATATATAAGCAAAAAGTAAGACACAGGGGTGGAATGAACCATCCATCTCTCTTTTTTTTGAGATGATGCTAACAAATAGAGGAGAAATCTTGGGTGATTGGTGAAGGCACTTCTCTTCTTTCAGAAGTAACATTCAGCTAAGAGCTAGATCCCTTCCTAGATAGTAGAAATATTAGTGAAGCAATAAAAGGCACTTCTCTTCTTTTAGAAGTGCTTGTTCTTGCAAACAGTGGGACTCTTTCTAGTAACAAGTGACTAGTAATAGGGTCCAAAATAACCAACAATATAAGATGTTTCACAAAGTCTCCACCTTGACTACCCTAAAGTGAGATACAAAAGACAATGAGGGCACAAAGTTGTCCCAAGGTCTTTTACATAGAAATAAAAAAGAAAAACACACACTGAAGACAACTATGACAACGTAAAGTCTAAAAGTAGTTGGCTTCAAGACACCTTCCTTATCACCTCCACTAGTTCTGCTTGTTAAATCAAATAAACAAGAATGCTTTCAAAAAATAGACATAAGAACAATCTCCTAATGTATCACAAGCTATAACATCACAAAGTCTACAAGTAACTTGATTTCTCATTCAATCAAAGAAATATGAACTACAATCTGATCTCAAAGTCTCAGTAATGACTTTCAATTTGGGCAGAGTTTCACTTCTGGTAAAGGGAAGATCTCCCTTGTAACAAAAGAGAGATTACAATATGTAGTAGCTAAGAAAGACTTGGCACTTTGTTTCATGGAATGGCCCATGTTGTGCATTCAATGCCTTGAATGCATTTTCAATTCTATCAGGGGGCTATATTGAAAATAGGGAAGTTGTCTTAACTATGGCATGTCATTTCATCTCATATGTCTTCTCCTGAGTCTGGATCATCTAGTTTATCCCATCTGACATCTGTACAGCTGCCCATTTTGTCTTTACTCCAAGGGAGACCAACAGGCTGCACCTTCAATGTTTGTAAGCTGAAATATCTACTTAGTGGACTGTCCCACCTACTAAAATTACTTTTGCATAGATATTTTGCGCTTTTCCCTCTTTTTACTTTTGTCTTTTCCAGCTTTGTCACTTCCTAGAATTTAAGCTCTCGGGCTATCTTTTCCCCTTTTCAATTTTGTCTCTTCCTGGAATCTGAGCCCTCGAGGCTATTTTCTTAGCTTTGCTAGCTCTTTCGGCTCCTTCTTCAGCTGGTTGCTGAGTTTGTTTTTAGGTTCTGATCCACATTTGAAACTTAGCAGATATTTCATTTCCTTAAATTTGACATCCATAGGGACATCATTGGTTGACTATTTCAACGGTTCGGGTGGCCTTCTCAGCTCCTTGGTTTAATCTCTTTCTTGCTTCAATCACTTTATTGGTTTAATCACTTTCCTGATCCTTGGTTGAACCATCACTTTCATTTAAACTTGCCTTTGGAATCATCTATGTTGCTTCTCTCTTTGCTTGAGGCTACCTTTGAACTACTTGGACCTGTGAACCATTGAACTTTGAACTCTTTCAGCTCAAGGTTCAATCAGTTCATTGGTTCTTCTTCCACCCGTCACTTGTTCTTTCTAAGCTCTTTTATCTTCATCGCACTAGTTGAACCTTTGAACCTGTGAACTCATTAAACCTTTTGGTTCAAGTTTCAATGGTTCAATCGGTTCATTCTTTTTATTTGGCTAAGTCCTTTTGATCTTTTTGAACCAAACATGTTGAACCTGTTGAAACATTGAACCTGTTGAACCTTTGAACCAAAGTGGTTCAATGGTTCAATGGTTCAAGCCTTCTCTTTGATAAGTGTTTTAAAGCCATTGAACCTAGAAGTGGTTGAACTTATTAAACCTTTACCGAAACGCTTAACTCTTGCCGATGACATTGAACCTTGAAGTGGTTGAAATCACTTTAGTGTTGAGATCTTGTTTCTTCCTACAGAGTCTGTAGAAATCAACCTATGAAGCCCATAGAACTTGGCCTACAAAGTCCATAAATTTTATTTCTATAGAGTTCGTAGATTCAAGCCTACAGAGTCTGTAGATTTTTGGAAAAGCTTTGAAAAATGAAGAAATTGAATGCTTAGAACAATTCTTGAAAAGGGGAGAGAGGATTTTGGTCTGTTGAACCAAAATAGTTCATATGTTGTCCCAAAAATGAGTGATATTTTTGGGGGACAATAGCTGGCTCTAGTTGGGGAACTTCCTTCATTTGAAAACTTGGAACAGCTGAGGGGAGTAGAAACCAAAATCTCCAGTGCCTTGAAGTATGACATTGGGCTATGGAGTCATGCTACCCAAAAAGAAAGGCTCCAAAAAATAAAAATGAAAAGCACAAAATAGAACTAAAGACTATTCAAAGGTATATATGTATAGGTGAAATTATCTGATACTTCAAGAATTGAAGTGATTCAGATGCTGCCCATTATGAGACAATGAAGATGGCATTCCATCCTGATAAACCAGGAGGAAACCATTTTGTCCCTATAATCAGTGACAGGCGAATGGAACTCTCCACTAGGAATCACATTTTTTGTGAACTCCTTTTGGCTCTCTCTTCTTGCTCCATGGCAAGATGTGGTCTTCTCTTTGAAAATCATAACTCTTTGCTCTATCTATAAAGAGTTCCTTATGCTAAATTTTGAGTACAGTAGTATGGTCCACTACCATAGCTTATTGTTTTGCTGGTTCAGTCCAGCACATGCTTTGATTGTCAGCCTCAAACTCCTAACAAACCATCAGCTCAGCATCTCCGTTGGTGTGAAGGAGTTTGACATATTGGTCTTGAGTAGTCTTCAATTCAAACAACAGAGATTCACATCTAGCTGTGGTGTTGGTGTTGTTGAACTGTAACTTGTATGAAGGAAAAATATCTCCTTGAGGAGATATCAACACAGTCTCAGCTCCAACATAAGTGGAAGAATTACTGCCATAGGATTTTAGGATCTAAGCATCAGCAGAAGCTGATCTTCTATCATATGTCTCTTCATGGGAGATGAAAGATCCTTCTTCATTTGTATTGCACCCTACCAATTCTTTTGATGCCTTTTTTGGATCAAATCCTGGATTGCCAGCTATGGAACTTTCATCAACTGAGACATGAGCATCCTCTATGGTCAAGAAGTAATTACCCCTGCCTGAAGGCTCAAACAGAATTTGAGATGTAGGGACTGACATTTGGGTGACCACAATTTTTGCCTTAGACAGGTCCACACTTAGTTCTCCACCAATGCTTAATTGCTCAGGATTGGCTTGCAGGAATTCAAATTCAATCATTTGAATTTTGGATTTTTTAACATGATCAATTATATCAGATGACTGAAATGGAATTGGAAGAGGGGATGGGAGTTCATCCTTTTGGTTTTTGGGAGGGGGAGGACTAGTCTATGAATTTGAAGTAGAAGGTGTAGAAATGTTTGATGTACTTACTTTTTTGGCAATCACCGGGGCCTTTGACTGGAAAGGAAGAGGGGTCCTCTACTTAGCAATTGAAATTGTTGGTTGGGGTCGCTCCTCTATCTTTTCTTTGTTGGCCTGCTGGGCTGACTAATTCTTGGACCAGGTAAATACTATGTATGATCCCTTGACTACTTCACCTTTACTTATGGGTTCATCCTAGTAATTCAGGAAACCAATGTGGGAGTTGCCAGCTGATTCTTCTTCATCTTCCATGAAGAAATCAACATCATTTTCTTTCCCAAATTTAGGTTAGAAAGAGAAAGCATGTTCTATTTCCAGATATCTAATTGCTGAGTTGGTTAGAGGTGCTTTAAGGGAAAGGCTCCTCTGTGGGGGAGGAAGATGATTTGGTTGCCCTTGACTTATGGCAATGTTTCCTTGATATGGCTAATTGGGGAATGTCCTTCTTGGTACATCTATGTATGAAGGAACATAAGACATACCTTGTGCCACTTATCTTTTCAAGGCTAGTAGTTCATTTGCTAGCTTTTGCATCATTTGATCAATGGTACTTGTAGATGAATTTTTAGAAGATGAAGAAGATTTGCCTCTATTTGGGACTCTCTTTATCTTTCCTGATAAGATAAGGTCATCTTCTACCTCAGTAACCAAGTCCTAAGTAGCAGCAAGGTCTATGTGTCTAGCCTATCTCAGCAAAAAACTCACTTTAGGTAGCTGTGAGTTGATGAAGAAGCATTTGAGGTTTTTAGGTGTTGGCTGAGTAATTGCAAGAATCTTGTTTCTCAGCTTGTCAAACTTGGCAATGAAATCCCTCATAGGCTCATGAGCCTCTTTCTTCATCTGGGTAAGCTGGGCCAAAAAGGCATGGGCATCCTCCGTGGGCTTGAGCCTTACTTCAAACTTGGATTTTAGGGTATTCCAATATGTCACTGATCGACCCTGCATATGGTAAAACCACTCTACAACAGCACCTTATAGGGTCTCCACAAAAATCCTGACTGCCACATCTTCAAATTCCACCCTTATCACACCATAGGCTATGCTGAAGGATGTAATGTGTTCATCAGGGTGAACTCTCCCATCTCCAAAGAACTTGGGGAAGTTCTTTCTTGAACTGCGTGGAAGTTCATGCAGAGATGGAGTCATGTTGAGTAGGCCAAAAGAGATACCCCAGGGGCCTCGAACTACCATGATTTAATTATGAAAAATAGGGATAACAAATATGGGTGGAGTGGCCAAATTGTAGAACAAAAATGGAAAAGAACTGGCCCTGCTTCAATTTGAGGCTTGAGGCTTCAGATTGTGCACTCTTTTCCAGTAGCTCTAGTTTTACGGACCAGATAAAATAATGGAAATGGAGGAAAATGGTAAAGCTATAATGATAATGGGTAAGACACATAATGAAGTCACAAAAGTCTATATAATGGATAAGGGAAGGAACTACTTCAATTTGAAACTTGAGGCTTCATACTACACATTCATCCCCAGTGGAGTCACCAAAAATTGTTGGGTGAATATTTTGTCAGCCAACTAACTGGTGACCAAAATAGTTCCTATCACCATAGCATAGGGAGATTGGTCATTCAATGTTGTAGGTTTACCACATCCAAAGGGGACAAATCTCTCCTTTCATCAAGGGGAGGTTCCCTATTAAATATGTGGAGGCTATATACTATATATAAGTAGAAAGTAAGACATAGGGGTGGAATGAGCCATCCATCTCTCTTTTTTTAGAGATGATGCTAACAAATAGAGGAAAAATATTGGGTGATTGATGAAGGTACTTCTCTTCTTTCAAAAGTAACATTCAGCCAAGAGCCAGATCCCTTCCTAGATAGTAGAAATATTAGTGAAGCAACAAAAGGCACTTCTCTTCTTTTAAAAGTGCTTGTTCTTGCAAACAACGAGACTCTTTCTGGTAACAAGTGACTGGTAACATGGTCCAAAGTAACCAACAATCTAAGATGTATCACAAAGTCTCCACCTTGATTTCCCTAGAGGGAGATACGAAAGACAATGAGGGCATAAAGTCATCCCAAGGTCTTTTACACATAAATACAAAAGAAAAACACAAACTGAAGACAACTATGACAGTGCAAAGTCTAAAAGTAGTTGGCTTCAAGACACCTTCCTTATCACCTCCACTAGTTTTGTTTTCTAAATCAAATAAACAAGAATGCTTTTAGAAGATAGACATAATAACAATCTCCTAATGTAGCACAAGCTATAACAGCACAAAGTCTGCAAGTAACTTGCTTTCTCATTCAATCAAAGACATATGAACTACAATCTGAGCTCAAAGTCTTAGTAATGCCTTTTAATTTGGGTAGAGTTTCACTTCTAGTAATGGGAAGATTTCCCTTGTAATAAAAGAGAGATTACAATATATAGCATCCAAGAAAGACTTGGCACTTTGTTTCATGGAATGGCCCATGCTATGCATTTAATGCCTTGAATGCATTTTTAGTTCTGTCATGGGGCTACATTGAAAATAGGGTAGTTGTCTTAACTATGGCATGCCATTTCATCCCATATGTCTTTTCCTAAGTCTAGATCATTTAATTTATCCCCTCTGACATCTACACAACTATCCATTTTGTCTTTACTCTAAGGGAGACCAACATGTCATGCCTTCAATGTTTGCAAGCTGAAATATCTACTTAGTGGACTGTTCCACCTACTGAAATTACCTCTGCATAGATATTTCAAGATTTTCCCTCTTTCTACTTTTGTCTTTTCTAGCTTTGTCTCTTCCTGGGATTTAAGCTCTTAGGCTATCCTTTCCCCTTTCTAGTTTTGTCTTTTCTTGGAATCTGAGCCCTAGGAGCTATATTCTCAGCTTTGTCAGATCTTTTGGCTCCTTCTTCAGCTGGTCGCTAAGTTTGTTTTTAGGTTCCACGCCACATTTGAAAATTAGTGGATATTTCATTACCTTAAATTTGACATCCATGGGGACGTCATTGGTTGATTGTTTCAATGGGTTCAGGTAGCCTTCTCAATTCCTTGGTTCAATCGCTTTCTTGCTTCAATCACTTTATTGGTTTAATCACTTTCCTACTCCTTGGTTGAACCATCACTTTCATTTGAACTTGCCTTTGGAATCATCCATGTTGCTTCTCTCTTTGCTTGAGGCTGCCTTTGAACTGCTTGAACTTGTGAACCATTAAACTTTGAACTCTTTTGGTTCAAGGTTCAATCAGTTCATTGGTTCTTCCTCTGCCCATCACTTGTTCTTTCTAAGCTCTTTGATCTTCATCGCACTAATTAAACCTTTGAACCTGTGAACTCATTAAACCTTTTGGTTCAAGGTTCAACGGTTCAATCGGTTCATTCTTTTTATTTGACTAAGTCCTTTTGATCTTTTTAAACCAAACACATTGAACCATTTGGTCATTGAACCTGTTGAACCATTGAACCCGTTAAACCTTTGAACCAAAGTGGTTTAATGGTTCAAGCCTTCTCTTTGATAAGTGTTTTGAAGTTGTTGAACCTAGAAGCGGTTAAACTTGTTGAACCTTTGCCGAAGTGCTTAACTCTTTCCAACGACATTGAACCTTGAAGCAGTTGAAATCGCTTATATGTTGAGAGCTTGTTTCTTCGTACAAAGTCCATAGATTCAAGCCTGCATAGTCTGTATATTTCTAGAAAATCTTTGAAAAATGAAGAACTTGAATGCTTAGAACAATTCTTGAAAAGGGGAGAGAGGATTTTGGTCTGTTGAACCAAAATAGTTTATATGTTGTCCCAAAAATGAGTGATATTTTTGGGGGACAACAATTTGATCTCTATGATTGTGACCAAATATATTAATCGATGGGTGAACTGAGACTGTGATCTAATATTTATGATTGTTACCAATTATCTTAATCAATGGGTGAACTAATATTGTGTTCTAATCTTTGTGAACTGGCTTCCATCTCTTCTGAATCTATGGTGCATGAGATCTCACATAAGTAGGTGTCTTAGAAACCATATGGCTCATACAGAGTAACCAATGATTACTTAAAAGGAACTATTGAGGTAAGTGGATTGCACCCTCAGCAAGAGGCTGAGCTCCTGCCTTCCACATGCAATAATGGAAACTCCCCTCTTGCCTATGGGGATGACAAAACTGGGGGGAGAGTCTCTAGATAAGGGCTAGCTCCCTTTGATGTATCTTTTAGGTCCTAGATTTCCTATTGCTAACAAATAAATGAAAAAAGGGGGCATTGAAAAATGGAGAAGGATGCTGAAAATAGAACCTAAACCTAAACTAAAAAGTGATACACCAAAAAAGTTGATCTAATTAGCTCGAACATACACTTTTCACCAAGGACAAGCTAACATACACTTCATTTTATATGGGAAAATATTCTGTATCAGTGAGTTAGGGATCCATAGAGATACAAGGAGGAAGGACTATTTGAGGTGTTCTGAGACACACTATGGCAGCCTATTTACATGCGCCTATATTCCTACTATAGACACTTCTGGCAGACCTACAAAAGAAGAAACTTCACAATACTCTAGACATGCTAGAATCATTCTATGAAAGCATAAAGAAAATGACTTAACACAAAACAAAAACATAGACATATATGAAAGTGCAAACTCATAATGGAGGTAGAAATGCTATGTCTTGATTTAAGGTAAAATCTGACAGAGCTCTGCCTTACAAACCAAGAGATTTTTTGGGCAGAGTTTTTCCTTACAGGCTAAGAAGATTTTTTTTCAAAATGAGAATTTTATAATATATAGAGAGAGAATAAGACTTTGGCACTCTCTGGAAAAGACTTTGGCACCCTTTTTTACAAGTGGCCCATGTGTGTTGAGAGCATTGGGAAGAGGAAGTCATTGTTGCTGATATCATCCTTCTAGAAGAGGCCTGCTAGAACCATGTTGTGTAATTTATGGTCTTGACTTTGGCATCCAAACATTAATGTGAAAACATGGGTCGTGCCTCTTTTTCTGCAAACAAGATTGCTCTTTTGAGATATTCACATGGTTTATCTACTCATATATGCAAAGTGGAGAAAACAGTCCGCATCGCTTACTTTTTTCACCCCTTGATGACCACTTGGTAGATACTGTGTCAACTACTAGAGTAACTCCTTGAGTCGACGCCTTCCTTTGCCACTTGGGACTATTTTGTCTATTTTTGCACTTGGCTCTTTTGTCTCTTCCTGGCTTTGTCTTTTTTTTCTCCTTTGGCTCTCGATGGCTATCACAAGAGCATTTACTTCTATGAAGAGGTTAAGGATATTAAAGAGATCTGAGATAGAAAAATATGTTTGAAAAATTATGATAGATAATAACATAGTTCCATTAGAGTTCATACTCAAGCAACAAACTTGACAAACCTTGTTTAGTCTCAAGTAGGCTAAGTGCATACACAGGCCTATAGGGCACACTTAGAGAGATGAATTTAGTTGGAGTTGAGATAGACATTGGAGACCCTAAGAAGATGGTGAGGGTTTTGCAAAAAAATTCCATGAATTCTATACATTGATAGTGAGAGAAAGAAGTGAATACAGTCTGCTACGGTCTGATAGATAGGTTGGCTTGAGAACCCTAATTACCACTTAGTGGCATATGTAGAGAGTTTTAGGAGTAAATTAATGGGAAGATAATGTGAATAGGTAAATGTGGATGTTATGGACCTCTTCAAGTCATTTTTAATCCCAGACAAATCTAGGAAAACTTTTAGTAACCCAATTTGCTCTCAGATCTCACAAAATGCCTAGTTGCAGCCCAAGAGGCTATCTTTCATTGCTTAGTATGGAACAAAGGTGTTTCATGGGACCTTGGGATCCTATGGGAATTTATCCACCCTGATGAAATTCCATTTTTTGGAATTGGTTGGTTGATTCATGCCCCAAGATTTATGAATCATCCTTAAGAATTTGAAACATGTTCAGGCTGCCTAGGAGAGTTATAAGAACCCAATGAGAGAGAAATGAATTTATATGCTCTAGATGAATCAAACAAACTTAAAAATGGCCTAAAACATGTTCAATACTTGCCTAATCATCATCCCATGCCATTGGATTGTATTTTTAGGTATAAGACTATACAAAATATGCCTTAAAAGACTATTTTATGTTATTTGATAGGGCCATACAAGCTGTCTAAACTTTAAAATTGGCATGGAGAATGGGGAGGAGGTTATATAACTGAATCACATGATTATTTTAGGTTTGGAACATGTGGGAATCCTATAGAGTCATTTTTTAGTCTCTAGGTATGGAGGCCTAATTAAGGCCTAGTTAGGAGAGAGAAATAATAGAAAATGATACCCACACTCACTTTTTGATCCTAAAATTAAACATGGAGTTGTAAGGATATACTGGGTATTATAATATGCCCTCAAATTCTCATTATCATTCATACAAATCTCTACATGAGGAGGTTTGCATCATTTTAGGGTTACAAGGAATAAGGCCAATTTGGGGATTTTGGTAGAGAATGAATTCTTGGGGCTAGTTTAAGACCTCAAAAGAAATTATTGTAGGTCTGATATAATTTAAATAGTCTATCCATGAAGATAAGATGAGATGAAGAATAAGATTTCAAGTTTTGACACTTTTGTGCAATATTGGCCTAAGGAGATGAAGAGTCCTCTAAACACCTAGCAAGAAAAGGAAGAAATGTGTCAAATAGAACCTAATGGACTGAGTTGAAAGGTGTTAAGATCAAAAAAAATATATTAGAAAACTCGATCCAACCATCAATAAGGCCACTTGTCTTTCAACATGCCATGACAAATGGCAATTTCAAGAAGCTAGTCAAGGTGTCAAGTAAACATTCTAACTCCTACATCACATGGAAGATTAGAGCATCATTAGAGGAGATACACATGGCATTTAGGACCTATTTAGGTAGTTTTATAATTAATCTCTTGTTTTTAACTCATGAGACACTTGTCTATTCTCTCTCTTATGCCCTTTTCTTCTTCTCTCACTTGTGCTATATATTAAACCTTAATTGGCAAAGTTTGTATCCTCCACTTGAGTCTAGTGAAGCCCTATTTGTTTTCAGTCTTTGATCAATAAATAACAACTTGGTTTACCTTTTCCATGGATTATTTCAATGTGTATGTTAGACTAGTTGATCTCACTAAGTGATAGATTTACTTCCTTGGCATGTTGTCCTTGTTTGCATTCATATTTAGTTTTGAAATTCTTTTGCAGGTCTCTTGAAGTGTTCATGAGTTTAGTGAGTTGTCTCTCCACTAGTGTCATGTTATGACCTTTTGTTTAGTCCTCCTAGATCAAGCTTGCTTCATAAACCTCCTTGAAAAATACTTATGTAGAAAGACAAATATGGATTAGTGTCATGTGTAGGTTAGACTCTTGTTTGAAGTGCAATTGCAATTGGTTGGTAGTGATCAATTTATAATTGGTGCATCACCTCATTAGGATAAGTTTCATTCATTTTTTCTATCTCCCTTTTCATCCAAACAAGTTAGTTATATATTTTATGAGCTTGAGTAGAGATAGCAAGGGAGCTAGCCCTTCAATTTAGAGGTTTACCCTTACTATAGGCAATCCAAGGCCTAGGGTTAATCCCATGTTCTACTCAATTTGGAGAAGGCTTGAACTATCTTTCTAAGGGTGGAAAATTGAGTGACAATAGGTAATGCTAGCATATTTTGGTGTTGATAAAGCCATGAAAAGATAAATACCATAGCAAAGGCTTCCTAATTAAAGTAAACACCAAACATGATTGATAACAATCAAGGCCATTAAAGAAGATGATCATGAGACTTGATTTAAGAGGGATTATAACTCATCATATTGATTATGAGATTTCACAAAAACTCAAATATGATGTGCAATTGTATAACAATGGGTCATACCTCAAGACAACATTGATTGTGTATCAAAGTATACGAAACTATACAAAGGCCCTTATGGATGGCATTCCATCTTGCTATGATACATGGGCATTGTGTTGCTATAACTACCAAGTTGAAAAGGAAATATCACTAAATCCTAGGATCTCTTTGAAACTGTAGGAGTTGAACAAAAAATTAATTTTTTATATGTCAGAAATCTCCCTTTTAAATAATAACATGGGTGCTCTTATCCCACCTCTTGAACACCAAAAACCTAAATATGTAGGGAGGCCAATTGTCAATCCATAGAATAAAATGACATTATCAAGGGCATCAAAAATATAGTTGGGATGATATATTTGAGCATAAAACAAAATATCTCACAAGATCAAGGCATGAGTGAAACAAATCCACTACAAAAGGTGCCAAGTAAGCAACCCACAAGTTGTTAAGAGACACAAGATGGCTGATCCAACACTGAAAGGTGAGGTATAAAAAATGATTAGCAAACACTTGATTAGTGCAAAAGTTAAATACATTAGTGAAATTTGTTGTAGCTAACATAAAATTAGAAATACGATGACACCAATTCATTCCTCTCAGAAAAATATATAGTTAAAAAAAAATCATCAAAAATTTCTTACATATGTGAAAGTTATGACCCAGGTGGCATTTGAAAAATTATGAATAACATAAATGACAAGCTAAATATTGAAAAACTAGATATGGCCTCAGAAAAATAGGCATGCCAAAAAAACATTTCCCTAAAAAAGATCACTATATGACCAAGATATGAGCTAACACTATTACATTTAATTCAATTTGTGCTTCAATTTGAGTCGAAGTTGTATCATAAATCGATGGTTAAGGGTGTTTTTCACATCGAAACTTATACAAAATTACATCAAATTTGGTGACTCAATGATATCCAATGGGTGACATGACTATAAGTTTTTATTTTACTCAGTTTGCATCAATATTATGTCGAATTTGAACCTAATTTACGTTGATTATTGGAATGTTTTTTAGCCAATCCCCAAATTTTACAAAAACAAATTGATGCAATTTCGAAAATAAATATATATTTATCTATTATTTATAAATATAAATATTTTATAATATATTTGATTATTATATATATATATATATATATTATAAAAATATAAATTTAATTTATTTTTTAATATCTAGACATTATCAAATAAAATAATATAATTTAATAGAAAATATATGTTTTTACTTGGGAAAATGATATATAAATGTTTCATAAATGAAAACATAGTGTTGTAGATGAAAAAATAAACAATTTATCATTTATATACAATAACACTAGATGGAGTGAAAGTCGTGTATTAATTGTGACCATCATATGTCATCATAGTGTCACAATCATCATCTATCTTGATATTGTGACCATGATCTTTCTCTATCATCTCATCGTCTATGCCACATTCATACAATGAATGATTATCATGCTCAAGATCATCTTCATCATCTTCTTTAGAGACAAGACCATCATATATCATAGATTGGTTGACCGATGAAGACATAATTAAAATAATTAACTAAATACTTGAGGTTAAAAATTTGTTAAATAACTAGTTACAATATTTAAAAAATAAATAACTAGATGATATATTTTCACAAGTTAATAGTGACTAATGTCTTACTGGCACCACCATCTAGAATGATCCCACTCATTGAATGCATTGGTGTTTCATCTAAGGGCTTTCGAGAGCTCTTGAACTTTCTTAGTGACCCTTACGTCATAACACTTGTACAATAGAATGTAAATGTTAAATTGAGGTCTCATTTAAAAATCACAAAGTAGTTAGTAAATTAAAATAAACTTATGAATTTACACGAAGCCTGATCTACACTCATTTGGCCCAAACAATGAGCCACCAACTTTCCTTGACTCAATCTGGATCTGTGGGATTTCTCTTAGCTACTTTCGATCCACGCGTTAATTTGAAAATTTAAATTTTTTTAAATTAATAAATATAAACAAACAAAAAATATTGAAATGCCATGTTTTGTTTTTAAAATTTATATGCATCCCATTTTCTAGTTCATTTTAGCCAATCATTGCATAATTTATTCCAAGCAATTGCATTTACTCTAGAATTTGCAGCCTTCACCTCTCCTTATCCATATTTTCCATGTACATTTCCTACAATTTTTTATAGAAATTATTAGACATCTATACATATTTAAAAAACTATACCAACTAATGCTATGACCTTACCCACAAATGCCTCCTCATCCTCTTAAGTAAAAATGTTGCAAAATTTTCAATTATATTTTCAATTTAGTATGATTTGCTGAACACTCTTTGAATTATATCAATCAACCAGATTTTATGCTTAACCGTCATCTTCTTGAATTCTCAGTGGAATTTTTTTGGAAGCAATACATTCACTCTGAAAACTATTTTTTCAAAGTCCCTATAAAAAATTAAAAAAAATAGAAAAAATAATTTTTAAAAAATACATATAATAATATTAACAAAATTATATAGTTTTAGATAATTATATGATATTTTTGATAATATACTTACTTTCCTAGAGCATTTTTTAAAATTTGCATCTAATCATTTATATATAATTTGATCTGAAGAGAACCTGACACTCGATGTTTGTAGTCATCTATTGTGAGATAATATGGTCAATTGTCATCAGACTCAAAGGTACATCATTGTCATTCCCTAACTCTGATGGGAGAATCTCATCAAGGATTCTAGGGGTGCCTCCAATATGCTTGATTTATGAGCATGAGAACAAGAACAAGAACAAGGAGGCTACAATAAAGGCACAAAAGATGATTTATAATTAAATAATAAGGTTAAAAACAAATAAATTTTAAAAAATTGATTGTAAATGTGGATTTTTTTACCTCTAGCGACAGGTCACATCGTGTTGCTCCATCACATCACTATGTAGTTCCACATTTATAGTAGATGTGTTATCAAAACTAAAGAAATTGTATTAATAAAAATAAATGATATTAATAAATAAATATAATTTGAAACTTGTTAAACTTGTGGGCTAGTGTCATAACCCTATAAACCATAGCCACCCCTGAGGGGTGGGGTAATCCTTTGCTCCTCGATGTGTGAATGACTGAAAAAGTTGTGAGGGGGTGGAGACCTTCTCCTCTATATCTCATTTTACAATTGCACAAACACTAGAAATGCCAAAAAAAAACACTATGGAATGCCCTTTTATTTTATTTTTTTGACATGGGTCATGGAATTGTAGTTTTTTACGTTCTTAACATCAGAAACGAATTGATTTGTAAATTATTATTTATGATAAGGAATATTTTACTAGATTTTTGCCCATGATTTATTTGAAGGTTTTTTCCTCATATTTTTATTAGGGTTTTGGTATATGGTTTCTACTAGGATTTTGGCTAGTTTTTTCATACATTTTTTGTTAGGGTTTTTGCCTAGGGTTTTCATCTACTAATTTCTACTATTTTTTCCCTATAGTTTGTACTAGTGTTTTAGTTTTGGGTGTTTTTGCAAATGTTTTTTTTCTTATGTGTATATTTCAATTTGTAATTTGTTTTGAAAACTAAATTGAATACAAATGCAAAATTAAACTATAAAAAATCCATTCCTCTTTCATTATATTTCTTGGGGGTTCCACATGTTCCTTCTCTTGTTTGTCTTCAACCATTTTGGTTTGTTTGAATATATGTAACTGCCGTTTCCACAAGTATATTATTTAAAACTCATATCCATCTTCTTCTGAAACTAACTTTTTCCTTTCCCCTCTAGGTGAAGTGCGACCTCCTAAAAATTTTACACATATTTTTACTATTGAATGGGCCCCTCTTCTTTTTTCCTTTTTTTGTGTCGTTAATTTATTTGCCGCATTGTCCTTTTCATTATTCCCTATCCCTAAAGTATAAAAATTATAATAGTGGGAAAGGTCGATGGACCTTCCCCCTTTTAATTTTTAATTTCAATGTATTTTATGGTGCAAACTTATAATAGACATTTTTATAATTAAAAAAATATATAATGCAAACTTGACATAACTTGCATCTGGTTTCTGTTGCAGTTTTTATTTTTTATTTTAAAAATATTTATTAAATTAGGGAAACTATTATAAAAACTAGGTTAATTTGGTGAAATTTGAGAAATTTAGGGAAATTTGGAGAAATTGGGGAAATTAGTAAGAAAATTTTGGATAAATTAGGGTAATTTGAGGAAATTGGAGAAATTAGTAATAGAACTAAGATAATTTGGAAAAAATTGAGGAATTTGGAGAAATTTGTGAAATTTGATAAATTTGACAAAATTAGTAAGAGATTAGGGTAATTTTATGAAAATAGAGAAATTAGTAAGGGAATTAGGGTAATATGGGAAAATTGAAGAAATTTGGAGAAATTGAGATAATTTGATGAATTTGGGGAAATTTATTGAAATTGGAGAAATTTGAAAAAATTGGGGGAATTAATAAGGGAATTAGGGTGATTTTGGGAAGTTGAAGAAAGTAGTAAGTGTTATCACTCAGAAGTGCACTCTTTCAAGAATGTGTCCCTGTTCTCACTTTTGTTGACACAATATAAACTCTCCAAGGTGTGGGTGACCTTATATTGGAGATAATCTCCAAATGAAGGGCTAGTTCCCTTTGGTACACTCACATACTTCTCTCTAAACTCGATAATTTAATGATTTCTTGACTAGAAAATGGGTAAAAAGAGAAATACTTAAGCTGAAATTGCATATGAAAACTAAAAATTTGGGATGATTCATCAATATTAAGGTCAATTATGCCTATACTTGACACACTTAGGAATATAAATAACTTGCACACATTCGATTCATCTTCATACAATGACTCTTGCATCCATATTTCATACAAAGGTCCTGGGAGATATTCACACTAGCATGGAAGGAATGAACATTGGTTGAATTCACTTATAAATGAGGTAGAAATAAGACTTAGACACTTGATATGACTTGCAAGAGTTTTCATTTTTTCAATAAAAGTAAAAAATTAAGAAATAAACATAGAAAAATTAATCATTCACTAAGTTACATCAATGAACACGAGGCACACACTTTATGAACACTATTGCTTCAAAGGTGATGAAGCATAAATTTTGGGAGAGTTTTTGTATAGCTAAAAATATAATCTGATAATCTTCTCTAAAAAATGAACATACAAATATAAAAGGAAGGAGAGAGGAGATAAAGTAACTCCAAACGAGGGATGAGTCATCATGCCCATTCATCCTTAACTTTTCTTTCAACTCAACCACTAAACTCCAAATTCATACATAGTACATCTAAAGTTTAATCTTATTTCCTTGGAAAATTGCATAGGAGAGAGAGATAAACATATTTTAATTCTTTGAAAAAAGTCAAAGGTTCTCATGCATGACCTATTTTGAAGGGAATTGGTCTCCTTGCATGCTTTAATGGTCTTCAATCTTGAAGAGATCTTGATCATCTTCACTTAACTCATTTTGATCTCCACTTAAATCTTTTTGAATAACTCATTCAATCTCCTTGAAACTCTACATATTTATAGTGAGTGACTTCAAATATGTTTCTTATATCTTGAAGTTTGACTTCAACTATCTTACTTGTATCTTGGAGTTTGACCCACCAATGCACCCATTTCCTTGCATGCATGTTTCTTTCTCTTGACTTCCTCGAATTGATTTAAGGTGGCATAAAAGATAGAGGTTTGCATGTTTTGTTTGATGAAGGAGTATCCTCCATGAAATTATACCCTCAAGGCTTGATCAATTATTTAAATGAACCTTTCCATGCTTAGATGTTGCTTCTCCACCTTTTTAGGGTTGATTGAAGGATTCTTCATGTTTGACTTGAATTTTTATAAAATTAGCTCCAAGGTAGTGTAGAAGAAGAGATAAGGTCTTATTGCATGATATTGGAGACCCCTTTTAATATTTATTCCATTTTGAACACGAAACACTTAACATCTTCTTGATCTCCAAATGGCAAAGAGTACATGTGATTGACTTGGCAAGGTTATTGAAGATTTTAATGCAATGATTGAGTTTATCGATTGTCATCTTCATCCAAGGTGGTGTAGAAGGGAGAGACATTGCATGTTTAATTTTTTGAACTCTTCACAAAATATTTTTTTTAAGAGCATTTGATGATGAACAATAATAGCTCTCCATACTGATTCTTCTTGGATATGTCTATCTTCTCCAACTTGACAAGTTTGTCAAATGCATAATGAGAGCCTAAAATTTGATAAATTTACATTATTTGAACATGAAATGAGTATAAATAGGATTGGAACATCATCACCATAGTGGCATATACCTTCAAATAAATTTTCAGCTCCAAACTCCACATATAACTTTAAAAAATGCTCTCAAGGCCTTAAAAAACCTTGATTTAAATTTGAGGGTCTAAAATGAGTTCTAGGTCACACCAGACTAATCCTATGCTCATTTAATAGGTATAAATTGGGAACACATATAATTTTTTTAAAATATGAAAAAAAATTCACCAAACTCTCAGACAAAAATTCACAAAAAAGTGTCTGCTTGCTACTTGCAGGGCCCCCTGGAGATGTTTTTTAATGATCTGAGATTATTTTGAATTAGTTTTCATTTTATAAGCATGGATTCAGACATTTTAATGAATTATAAATCCTATAAAATCATTTTATTCCCTTATAAATATATTAAACATTCATTCTAAACTGTATTTATGAGCAATTTCGTAAAAAAAAACCCTGATTTCTTTCATGGTGCAAACATGTGTTTTGCCATTTTATCTCTCCTCAATTATAGTATAGATGTGAAACCACTTAAAAAAATTAAAATACATAAAAAAAATACCTCTATGTAAAATTTTAATATATTTCATGTATTAAAACTCAAAATACACACTTTTTAATGCTTACTAGCTTGCACTTTCTCATTTCTAAATACCTGTAGATTTGAGTTTTGATGTTTTATTGAGTTTTGATGTTTTATTGAGTTTTATGAGGCCTAAATACATAATTATTTTTTTATTAGAACCAAGGATATCCCATATAATGATTAAAATCATTGGATATGTTTAAACAATCACTTAAACCTCTTGAAAAATGTATTTTCTCATTATCTCTCTTGCATGCTTGAAACTCTGCAACTTGTACTTTTACCTTTATTCATTATTTACATTAAATTTTTAATTCCACATAATATCTCACACAAATTTTAATTTTCAATAAAAAACTTAAAAAATTCAATCACATCTCCTAACATCGAGCTATTGGGGTTTTAAAAGGAATTTAGAGCACCTTTTATTCTTCACGATGATTTATAAAGTTATAGCCCTGTAACCTAAAACCAATGCATGTAAAATTAAGGGCATAAGGGCCCATATATATTTTTAATACCATTCAAACCAAATCTTCTTCTCCTTCATAAATCAAACTCTGAAAATTACCTTTACTAGCTTGTAACTAGCTTGTTAAAGAAATAGAATAAACTTATGCCAAAATTTAGACCTGTGAGATGTTCCTGAGCATGGTTTAGGCTTGATGAAAGCTATAGGATGTTTTTGAGAGATTATTTAATATTCAATCCATGAATGGAGTCTTCTTGAAAACTTGTATATAAGCAACCTTGACCAATGGTGGCAAAATTTGTCAATAGTAAGGGAATTAGGATAATTTAGGGAAAGCAGGGGAATTTTAAAAAATTGGATAAATTTGAGAAAATTAGTGAGGAAATTAGGGTAATTTGGGGAAATTGGTAAGGTAAATTTGGGGAAATTAGTAAGGAAAATTTTAGAAAATTATAGAAATTTGTAAGGGATTATGTTAATTTGTAGACAAGGGAGAAATTATCTAGTTAATTGGAAAAAAGAAAAGATGAATATATGTATTTTGTTAATTTTTACAATATTATTATACAATTTTCAAATTTCATACAATAATAAAAACAAGGTATTCATTTAATTAATGCATATATGGATGTATCCCTTGCCATTTTTATTCATGAAAGTTAGTCCATGATTGTACTACTCTAGGACAACAATTGATAATAGGACATGTGATGTTTATTGGCAAAAGATGTGATGTCGATGGAACTAATTATGAATATCTTTGTGAGAGATTAAACATTTCAATGGGCTCATTTATTGATCTGGTTGATCTTCTATGTGGTTTTCATGGCATAAGAGGTGCAATTATCTGACCATGTTGTCTGTGTGGTGGTGACAGTGGAGCTGACAGTGTGGGTGGTGAAACCAGAATTTGGATGCTATCATCATCATCATTAAGAGGAAGTGATGATGTGTTAAAAATGCAAATTTTCTTCACTTTTTTATAAATTTCATCATGTTCATCCATTATAAATAAATAATTTTGTTTAAAATAATTATATTTTACATATTAAGTAAATTCAATAGTGATATCCAAACATTGTAAAATTTAAATTTAATGTAAATAAATCTATTTGTTAAAAATATTGAAAAAATATTTTGTGTATAAAATACATCCAAATTATATACTATATAAAATTAAATATATTTTATACAAAACACATCATTACTAATCGATGTCATGTACATTTTATTTTCCTCAAAAATGTTGGATTTCTCCCTTCCATCAATATATATACAATCAAGCATCTTGTGAGTATTTTGTTGGTTAGAATGAAATTATTTTTATATAGTTGTTTCATTTGAACATAATTCGTATATAGAAATACTAAATTTTTACCTAACCAATTTATTCTAATCTAAAAATTTGTACATTGGGCCGTAAAAAGGCAAGTAACAAACATGACATTAATTATAGTCAAATTAAAGAGGACAAAACTACTTCTGGGATAGTTAATGACATGTGTATCATATAACTTCACCTTCAAAATTAAAATAACTTATAAGGGGACAATAGTGTCATATCCATTGGACATACCCAAAATTCTTGCAAATTAGGGAAATTAGACTTATATATGCTCAATAGCCTATTGTAAATACTCAATTTGGGTATAAGCCTACTTATTATAATATTTTTAACATTGTTTTGTGTAAATGGGTCATCACCTTGAATTAAGGACTTATTAGCACTTGTTTGTCTTTATTATTATCTTTTGTATAGTCATGTGGTTTTATTTTATTATATTTGTCATTTTGTCATGTTTTTATTGTGCTCATGAGCTTATTTTCTCTCTCCTCATTTTTTTTGTATTATTTTATTCCTTTGAGACAAGAATGACAGTCTAGCAATCCTACCCTAGGTGGAATTGCTGGGCTTACCAATTTTATGATCTACATTTTCATGTGCCCTTTTGCCTATGGTAGTGTCTTACCGATGTTTGGAATCATTTGTCAATTGTTGCCCATTTTTTTGTCAAAATTTGTACACTAATAGACATTTAATTCAAACCATGAGAAGACCATATATAAAAATTATTAATGGGAATTTTAATCATATCTCAATCCACATGGGAAGTATTTATATTTAATCTAAAGAAGTATTATTGAGGCTCTATATAATTTTCTAATTTATTTTCTCATTTTCAAGCTTAGGTACACTCTACATTAATTTTTATCTATTCAAAGACTTGTGTCTTGTACCAAAATTGACTTAGGCAATTGTGCATATAAATTCATCTCACACTTAGGGATAAAATATGGATCTTATTCTCTCAAACGATCCATTTGCAATGCATATAAACTAGGAGGTATTTGATTCCTCCATGCAATATACATTTTTTCAACCTTACCTTGGTGTTTGTTTGATCCAAATACTTCTTGCCTTATCTTTTTCCCTACTTTCGTGTGACAAACTAGGTCAAAGATATTGAAAGGAAAGATTAGGTAGTTCTTTCCACTAATTAGGTAAAACATAGGTATAAAAAGTTATGACCTCCAGTGGCACTAGGCATAGAAGCATTCAAAATCTATAAAATATCACAAAGACACGATCAACGTAGTAGAACATGTATGGAGGTCAAACTAGTTGACCAATGATATTGCCTAGGGCATAATTGTCATAGAGGCTGATCTCGTCATTTAATCATTAAAGGCCCAAATTTTGTATAGAGGCAAATATAAAATTGTATAGTCTATATTTGTACTTAGAAACCTATTAAAATTTAGGATGTTTGTTATAATTATTTTAATTTTTTAATGCCCATTACTTGTTTTAAATTTTCAAATTTGGTTGTTTGCACATTTTTAACCACTAGGGAAGTGTTGGCCATTTTTTGGCCCACATACCAATTTTTTCCCAAGTGTGAGAAGGTGGACTTTCAAGTAAAAGTGGCAAGTTCAGACAACTTCAGGTTCTTGGAAGTAGAAGTCTTTAGGATTTCAAAGTCGCAAGACTTCAGGTTTCTAAGGGCACTTCAGTTAGGAGACCCAGACAAATTGTCTGGGTAAATTAGGCCTAGGAAATTTGTCTCAGAAAAAATGTCGAAGGAAATTATGTGAACAAATGACTGCAGACAAATTGTTTAAAAATAAAATAAATAAATAAATAAGTAATCCACAGAATCAAGTTGAGAGTAGTGATAAACCTGAGAAATGGGTTGCAAGTCATGAAAATTCAAGGATAAGTTGCAAGGAGTGTGAAGCTCGAAGGAGTAAAAATGGAAAGTTCTAAAAGGAAAATTATGGAATAGTCCATAGAAAATAGAAAGGCATAGGAACATTAAGGTCAATGGTCAGTGAACCCATCAAGATCAATAGATCAATAGACAACAAGGACTTATCCTTTCATCTACAACATGCAAAGTGGTTAAGCAAAGAATACACACATCTAAGTAGAGCAGTGAATATGTAAAAAATCATTTGGGATAGTCCAAGTTACAGTAAAGAACACATTGAGCCTTAAATACAAAGGAAAAAATCACTCATGCTTGGTAGGAACATGCAACTACCTTTGGTATGGCTCCATCAATTTTGAAGAGGAAGAATTAAAATCATGAGGAGCTCGAGGATATTTATGATGATCTTGGATGGTTTATTTTGTGGTCAAGGTAGTTGCATGCTTTGAATGCAAAGAGCTCAAGGACAAAAGTGGTGGTGTATCCATTTATGACTCCCCCTCTATATTTTATCACATAGTCCCTCTTTTCTTTTGTCCCTTCTTCTATATATAATGGCTTTCAAGCCATTGTAGAGGGTTCCCAATTTTTAGACTTTTTCATCTTTCTGGGAGATGGACATTTATTGAGATACTACAAAGTATAATCTGCTTGATTAGGCTCGACCCTATCAAGTCTATTGTAAGAACTACCTCTATATGTAATAAGATGATTCATTTGCCTATCTCTTGTCATTAATCAATGCCTTAGTATGCTTGTGCTTGGTGGATTCGTGAAAGAGATTATTCCTAGTCTATGAACCTTTTACTTTTCTCTTTAATGTATTTTCAAGATCTTACAGGTTTGGATTAGTGTTCTACCTGAACCTCTTCTAGTGTGTTAACTTGATCTTGAGATTGTGTAATCCATAGTTTTCTTATGACTGATGTAGTGTGGGTTCAAGCATAGATGAGTGTCCATTTTACTTTAGTGCATCACCTGGTTAGATTTGTTAGGATCCCTTATCCCCTTTCTAACCCTTTTCCTTATGAATCATTTATTTAGCATTAGTTTAGGTGAGGATAAAAGAAGAAATAGCCTACTCCAGAGGTTCAACCTTGCTATAGGATACCCATAGCTTGAGGTTGTTCTCATGCTTGTATCTAGAAGTGAGAGATCCTGAAAAACTCTCCCACAAAGGGTGTAATTCCATGCTACAACAGTTTCTAGCATTCCTAGTAGGACCAAGTTCCAAAGCAGTAGAAATATTTTTGGTGTTATTCTTCTACATATTAGCCTTTGGAGGCATTCAAAAAACATCAATGGTGACTCCAATCATTTATCAACTGGTTTAAAGTAGCCCAAGTGCCTAATCATCATTATCTAAAGAAGAAGATCTTGGTGTGTCTTTCCTCTAATCAACTTGTGGAAGCAAGCAATAAGCACCAATGGTTACTCCAAAACAAAGCTTCTGCTTATGAGTAGACCACATTTATCTCTTTGTAGATTTTAATCAGCTCCTACATCTCACTTGACATATGAGGCCAATATGAATAGCTATGGTGGATATCCTTATTGCCCATCTCTTTATCAGTAGCCCCAATATGATATTCATGATCCATATGAGCCTAATCCACCCTATCAAGAACCCTATCAAAGCTATGAGGAACCTTGGTAAGTTCCTCATGATCCATTTATACAAGAATATTGCCTTGGTCCTTCCTATGGACAACAAGCCTATCATAACATTTCTCCTCATCAGCCCTATCATGAGCCATCCATACCAGTATTGAAGTAAACTTTAATAACCCTTAACAAGCATACTCTAGAAGTGTGCTCATAGATATGTTATGGTTAGGATGTCCCTACTCACTAGATCCATTATGTTAGTGACTCATTATAGTAAATAAAAGTAGAAAGGGCCCCTGTTGAGAGATCAAATTAAAACAATATCATAGGTGGCATGTTGGATATAGGAAGTTACATTCAGAGCATTGAGGACAAGCTGAAAGGATTTGAGGAATATCAAGGGCAACCTTGCCAACCTTTTGTGCCTACCTACACACCACCTCAGTCTTCTTATTTTCCATCCATTCCTCTTCAACAGACTATTCCAAGTGCTCCTTTGAATTTTCTAAGTTCTTCATATGTTTCTCAGACTTTCCCTTCCTAGAATTTAGTTTAGGAGAACTACCAAAAATAAAAAATAATTATTGTGGAACAACCTACTATTGAGATTCAAGATTCCTTTCTTCCTCAAGAAACCCTTATGAAGTACTTCAAGGTTCCAAGTTGGAATCAAGTGGTGAAGTCATGGGGTAATCAAAATGAAACAAATCCAAATTTGAGGATCTAGGTTAAGGAAGAATCTAAACCTCTACAAGCATCCCTCATCCCTCTTCAAGATCCCTCTTGTGTTCCTAACCACCTTAAAGAGGAGTTATTTCAAGAGAATATATCAAATCAAATCAAAGTGGTGGAGCTAAGGACAAAGAATTAGGAAGAGAAGCAGAAGCAAAAGATCAAAGGAGAACTTTTAGCTTTCCCATATTGGAACCAAGTCATGTAGTCAAGCGAACCTAAAGCTACTCAGTCCCCACCCCTCCCTCCTCAACAATCTAAGTCTCTATCTTTTCCATCTTGGAAATCCATTCAACACGGTATGAAAAAGGAGGAGTAGGTGGTGATTCATAAAGTTAGAGACCTTACAGCCTTCACTTCTTTCCCCTCAAAATCCCAGAGACTTTCCTTTATAGAGAGCCATCCAAAAACCAAAGAATTAGGAAGAGGAGGTGAAGGTGATCCAAGTAGAAAAACTTCAAGAACTTATAGTAGCTTCCTTGAACCTTTCTCACCCTGTTGAGTAGTTTCAAGGATCTTTTATGACACTCCTTGAGAATGAGCCTCTTCTTTGTGAAGCAAACCAAGAAGATGCATCTAAAAAAGATGATAAAGAGGATTTCATATGTAACTAAGAGGAAGAAATCACCATAAGGAACCCCCTTGGTGAACAAAAGATCAACTCAACTTTCTTGAATGAAGGAGAGCTTATTGAAGGCTCTTTTGTAGTTGTGCATAAATTAGAGTACACCATTGAGGATTTAAAGCTACCACCTTATGTTGAAAATGAAGGGGTTGAGGTTGTCACTTCCTTGAATGAATTGTCATGTTGTTAAAAGGGTGAGGAGATGAATTAAATAGCTAATCAAACTGACGAACTTGTGGAGCAGCCAGAGGTTACCAATCAATCAAAAGCCTTATTTGGGGACTTATTTAAGATCTTGAGAGATTGTTATGTTCTTTTCCAAGGCAATTATGACCTGGTTGCAACCAAGGAGTGTAACCTTGTCAAACAAATCAAAGGAGATGAAGTGGGTAACCTTTCAACTCTACCACCTCAAGAGTCCATTACAGACAGGGACTTATTTTAGATCTTTAAAATGGGCTATCAGCTCCTTGATGAGGCCAAAAAACATGAAATAAAGAACACGCCCAGTCCTATTGAGGACACCATAAAAATCAAAGAGGTATTCCTTGTTGAACCAATATTGGAGGTTGTAGTTAAAGAGATATATGAAGAGTTTGAGACTATCTAGATTCGCATAGCTAACCTATTTGGAGCTACTTGGTTCTCATTGGGCATGATGATAAAGAACCTAACAGTTTCAACAAAGAATAGGTAGGCATCAAGATCAGGGGTCAAAAATTTGCATGCCTTATTCAATCTCTTATCTCATGATGCAAGAAGAGTATCAAAATTTCCTTTTGATTGAAGAGGAAAGGTACACATAGTTTTAGGGTGTATATATTAGATTAGTCTTGTTCAAGTTCCTCCAAATGTTTTTTTAGGCACATTTGTTTGTTATCCCTATTTCTAGGCTAGTTTTATTTAAATAAGTGCCTTGGGTACTTTGTTTTGTTTTTTCCTTGTTGCTTCAAGAAGAGGTTCCAAAAAGGGTCAGCCTTATCGAACCAAAGCAGTGACTCCATACCCAATGGACTAGATAAGGCAACATGAGCTGGGTTCTAAAGCATAGCAAACATGCTTCCCTATGAGTCACCAGAAATGTTTGCTATTTTTTGGCCCACATACCAATTTTTTCCCAAGTGTGAGAAGGTGGACTTTCAAAAAAAGTGGCAAGTTCAGACAACTTCAGGTTCTTGGAAGTAGAAGTCTTCGGGCTTTTGAAGTCACAAGATTGTGAGGAAAAAGTAGAATTAAATAACTATATTTCATATACATGACAAATAATTGATATCACTTGTCTTACATTGGTTATACAAGTTATTAATAACTAGGTCATGTCTGAAGACAAGTAACTCACAACCTTATTGATGTAACTCACTAAGGATTGGTTGGTCATGTAATGCCTAAAAACACTATGCACACAAGGGAAAGCTTTGAGGGTAGAGATAGATGCAATCTATGAGATACTTAAAGAATATGAAAAATTATTAGATACCTTTACATACCAAGGTAAACAAATAGCTCAAGAAATTCTAAACTGGAGACAACATCTCAAAAAATCTTTGGATACTATGCAAATAGAGTTCGCTTTAATAGATAAATCCAAAGCTATGATGGATGATCAAATAACTACTACAAAATCAATGAGCAGTGAACTCAAACAAATGTTGGATTTTAAGGATGATTTCATGCAAAAAATTGAGACTTAGAATAATGAGACAATGCACAACACATTTACATCCATTTAAGTTCAAAGGGCTATAAATCAATTGGATGAGTTGGTGTTGGATATTCAGCTAAAGATGTCAAATGCAAAAGCACTAATCTCTATTATATAATATGATGATGTGAATAATTTGATGTTGATCTAGATTATACTACATATCTTACCTTCCTTGGTACGTGAGGCCATGATAGAATAGAAGATGCTGAATCAAGATCTTTCACAGGTCAATATTTCTATTACTCAACTGGGGGATGAACCTCAATTTATTACACCCTAGCAACTCCAAAAAGTTTTGCAACAGAAGAAGATAGATACATAAACACAAATAGAAAATGAGTAGTAGTAGACTCCACCAATAGACACTATGCACTTTGTAGATCTAGTGTCACCATAAGTAAAACCAATAGCCTCCTACACAGTCACTTGAAACCACACCACCAACCTCTCAGTAAGTACCACATAGCATGAATTTAAAATTTTTACAAGATCTTCAAAGTTTGTACATACTCTTAAGTATTAGGAATAGGAATGTAATAGTTGAAAACTCATAAAGGGTGGCCACCTATTTATGTTATTCTATTAAAAATTTGAAAGGGTGGTAGACTAGGATACTACTTAGTTAAAAACCCAAAAAAGTGACTTAAAGATATGACTTTATCTTAGGACGAGACAATAATTTAAGTCCAAAAAAGTGTTGTGTATAGATCAAGGCCACCTAAATAATAAAGTATAATTTATTGGACATGTGTACAAAATATATGATTTTGTCTTTTGTATAGTCTTTTAGTTATATATGACCTTGTAAACATACAAAGTAGAGTAGACAATACATAGAGTCTTTCTTTGTGGCATATCGAAAGACTGGAATGTAAAGAGATAACACTCTAGATTTTTTTATATATAGCATTCATATGTAATGAAATATGAATGTGATGTGTCTTAGAGATTAATGAAATAGTTTTGTTATAGTTTTCCTAAGAATAGTTTATCTATGTTAAGTGCGCAGTGAGTATTTTATTTGCTTTTGAATATATAATTTGTTATGGTTATACTACCTATTCTATGTGTTATTTCTATATTTCTATGTAATAGTGTGATTACATATTTAAACAATGTTATATAAGTATGAATTATTGGAATCTATTTATCTTTGCTCTCTACTTCATAAACTATCTCTGTAATTAACATGTTCTAGAGCTTTCTAAGAACCTCTGCTAACATCTACTTCTTTTGATTAAGAGGATTGGCTTAATTTTTTTAATATAAAAATAAATATCATCCACAATATACCTCACCCACTATCCCTCTATGTTATTATATAGATAAGAGAGGATTCTAGAGTTATGATTAGGGTTTTGGTAAGTAGTTACAAATAGAATAAGACAAAACTATTATTAATAGAAGTTAATTAAATAAGTTCTATATTGATAATCTTATCTGATGATAGGTTGTGGATAAGTATGTATTAATTATTGCCTACCTGAATTACAAATAAATATTGCTAGTGCATCTTAAAAATTATATAATAGTGTATGAATAATTAAATACACTAACACACTAGTTATGTCAGGTGATATTGAGCCACATGCACTTAAATTATGCATTGAAAATTGAAAGTAGTACTATGTGCCTAGCCACTTATTTATTTGAATATTACTATAGCCTTTGGAAAAAAATAATTGACTAATCATTGACAACTAAATTGAATATGCTTAAATAAGGCCCTTGAAATACTCTTATATTTATGTTCTAAATTTAAATTTTTAAAAAAATAATGTACCATTTCAATCTTTTTCATTTGTCAAAGGAAAAGTGATTCCAATAGTCTTACCTTAGTAAGGACTAAAAATGGTTGCATAAATTAAAAATAGAGTGATATAAAATAGTGAATTTTGATTTGATTCTCGTTGATATAAAAAGAATTATCCTTTTCAAAACTAAAATATAAGTATTAAAAAGCACACTCTTACAAGAAAATTGACCTCATCATAACATGGATAAAATATTTTTAATTGCATGGTGACCAAGTTAAAAAATTTAATAGATCAAAAAAATAAGTCGTAAGGGTGGGTAAAGAAAGAACTCTTCCATTATATTTGTAAGATTTAAAGTTAATATAGACCATGTTGGAAAATATCTTGTAGCATTCATTTAATTTGCGTCATTTTATAAGTAATAATAAAAAATGTTATTGTAAATATAAAGTAGAATAAGTGATAAAATATAAAAATGGGAATACATTCTAACCCAGAAGTGGATTACATTTTAAAATATATCTTTAATAAATGAGTTATCATACAATGGTGAATATTTGTTTACATTAGAAATTGAAACTGGTATAAGATACATACTTTAAGTTTTTATACCTTCTATCCCAAAACAAAAAATGCCCTATTTAGTTTATGACTTAACCTTTTGGTAACTCTAAGCACCCAAAATAGAATATAGCATAATAATAATGCTAAGAATAAAGAAAATATAGGTAAAAAAATATCATATATTTTGTGTTTAAATACATAACATGCTCCATAATTTAATGAGATTTTACCTCAATTCTTGTAAAAAATCTAATGTTAAGCATGATCAACCTAGAGTAGTACGGGTCACCTCTGAGAAACTTTCCAATGTAAAATTTTATATTATAGAATTTAATACATGCAAAGGATGGAATCCAAGACCACTACATGATATAATAAATATCTAACACACTTTAGAATAGGATTTTTATTATATTCCTCAAGCACCCCTTATATTTGGTGCCACATATTTATAGAAGTGTGACAAGTTTGATTTTTTCCTATAAAAGTTTCCATCTCCATAGTTGTATCCTCTACTAGTATCCCCTTCCATTTGACTTTGAAAATTCACAAAAATTGATTTTGTATCTTTCTAACATCTTCCCTAATAATGCATTTGGGTTTGAAGACAAGATCACCTTATTCATATATGGTTGGATATTCTTTTTTTTACACAACATATAGTCCTATATTCTTCTTCAACATGATACATGGAAAACATCATGCAATCCTCCATTTTTTAGTACATCAAGTTCATATGAACTTCCCCCATATTATATCTCACCTTGTATATGTCATAATATTTTGGATACTAATTTTTATTCCATGCATGTTTCAATGTTATTTGTTTGTATGGTTTTAGCAAAAAAACACCATGTCCCTAGTTTCAAATTTCCTCTAAAATATGTGTAGTTTGTTTTGCATCTCATCAAATGCTTCTTTTTTCAATAACACCTTGACCTTTGATTTACTTAATTAAATGGTGATGGTGGCTCATACCCATATAAATATTTAGAAAGAGGTGTGAAGGAAGGAACCTAAGACTACCACATCATAAAATAAATACTAAAAACACATACCTTATAACACTACTTAATTAAACATTTAGCACTTAAGTGTGATTATAGATTAAATTGGTGATATTTGTTTCCTCTTAAACCACATGTTTTATCCATGATATATTTCCCATGTCCTTGAGTAGGAAATCAATGGAATGAGCTACACAATCAGTCCAAAAATGTATACAATGCCTCTTCTCAAGAAGTCTCCCTATTGTTCAGTCTGTTATCGCATTTTTTTTGATAACTTGGATGACATTTTGAACACCACTTATATCACCGCTGATGATCAACTACCCCACTATTCTTAGAATGAGGACCCTCCTTTCTTAATTTTTAAAAATGCCTAAGATGCCAAGCTTACTAAATCATTTGACAATATATGGATTTGGTTTACCAATGCTTGTGCTTCTATAGTTCCTGATTAATTATTCATCTTGCAATATAGATTAGTAATTAGAAATATTTGAATTATTGAAATTCCATCAAGTTTTCACTTAATAATGAATCATTAACCATTGAAACTTCAAAAAATGTTTAGATAGGCCTTTGCTAAAGATGTTTTACCTGGTTCTCCAATCGGCATGGATGCAACAAGCATTGGCTGATCTTATTGGGCTAACCTTATATTTTATCTTTGAAGAATTTACTTGCATAGTTTTAATTTGAACTTGTTTTAATTTGCTTAAGATGGGCATTTGATGTTTTTCAAAAGTATAACTTAGTTTCTTACTTGGCTTTGTAGGATGTCAATTTGAAAGTAGCAGTCTCTAACACATCATAGAACATCAAATTATAGACTACAACTTAATAAGGATAATTTCCCATCTCATTGAACTTCACAAAGCCTTATTAATTCAGTGTACCCTATGCAAGACACTTGGAGAAAATCAATAGACCTCACTAGCCTGTAGCATCATATGAAGAGCTCGTGAGAAGATTAGCCATTGGAATTCAAATCCAGAGGCTACGTGTCAAGATCTCAACCCCCATAAGTGATCCCATTCAATCTAAACCACCATGGATCCCCCACATATCCCACTTCAATATAGAAGCCTACAAGATACCATCATGTGTCACAAGTGTAATCAACCAAACTCAAGCATCATTTTGAAGTGACACATGTACCCTTCAGGTACATCTAAGATTGATGCATGTACAAACCACATTGCATCCATCTAAAGCTCATGAAACTCACAAGGCAAACATTTGGTATCACTTGAGTTGTTTGATCAAGGCTCAATGTGATCTGTAAACACCAGTAGGAACTTCACTACTTTTTATAAATGTTTAAATGGATCTTTTAAATTCTCAATTCCAAAATTTACACTGAATTGGAAGCAGAAATTTCTCAACTTATAAGATGTTGGAATGATTAAAAATTGATTAAAAATCAGATTTCAAATTAAGTTTCAAAACTGAAATAAAGTGAATTGAAAGATCACTTCAGTTATCCATTGAAACTGTCAGATGTTTCAAATTCTTGATTTTATCCAATTTCCCATAAATGATCAAATGATTAAATTTTGCATTCTGATTTAAAATATGAATTTATAATCTGAAAATTAACTGAAACTAAAATGCAAAAATGAATCCAAAGATCAAAACATATAAATTGTTTATGGGGTTTAGAATTCCTACATCCCCAGGTTCTTATTGAACCGATCCATTAATTGTTGCTAAATTTGTAAGCCAAAATAATTCTTACAAATAATAAAAGATCATCTCTCTAAAAAATAGTGTTTCAGACCTTCGAAAGACCTTCGCTGACTTAGCACGTCCTTCACCTTCTTGAATCACATGCAGAGGCTTCTCCAAATCAAAATTAGAAACTTATATAGCTCAAAATGGCATCACCAATTACACAAAATGGGCAAATTAATATACTACATAGAGCATCTTAGAATTCTAAACAAGTTTTTAGTTTACTCTGAGCTCTGGTTCAGCATCTAAGGGCTCCAAATTCATCAATTACAACAAACTAGTCTATATTTTTCCATACACAGTTAGCAAGAAGCTTACCCTTAAATACAAGTTCGCTCCTTTCAAAACATTTGGAATTCCATAGAATAAGCGGTCAAGGCTTATCACTTTTACATGGTAGGTCACAACTTCAAGTCTTCAACCTCCCTTTTTTGGGTGCTTTGCTTATCCTTTTGTCCCACATTTGTTGTTTGAGAATGGTTTGCATGCCTTTTAAAGGTTGGCAGCCTCCTTAAAAAATTCCAACGTCTCTTTTGAAGGAGACTTAGGTGCAAGCCTTAGAAAAATGCCTAACTTAGGCCATCATTGTATATTTCCTTGGGTAGGACATGGTCTTTGCATGCCAAGGTTGTTGGCATGATAGATCTGGTTGATGGTTTGGTCTTCGGTCTTCCACATGGTATTACATGGCTTAGACATTAGTCCCCATGCAAGAAATACAATGTATAATAAGGATTTAAATACAATTACATAATCCATACACACTGTCAAAGAAAAAAATAACCAAAATCCAAATTTTTGGACTCCCATTGACTGCCATGTGTTGCCACCTGATTGGACTACTTGGCGAGTGCAAACAATGCCACGTCACCTTGTGACACCAAATTTTTCCTTGTTGCATCAGAACTTTAGTGGACCATATCTTTTGCATAGGGTGTCCATTTTGAAAATCGTGAAAAGTGCCAAAAAGCTCTTGATGAGCTCTACACTGTGAAATAATTTTTATTACAATTTGAAAACTTTTTTGAACTGAACTCTAGATCACACCTCCCTACAAAAGAGGCTTTTGGTCTCCAAAAGTCTACAATATCCTGAAAAATGATAAATGTTCTACTGAATCCATGAAAATAGAACCCAATCATAACAAGAGATATAAACAATTGCATTAAAGTGATTCACAATCAAACTATAAAAATGTCTAATCCAAAAGGCATGAGTAAGTGAATCTGCACCTGCAAAGTGATTACAACATATCAAACTGCCTGCCCATGTCACATTTTGTAAAGCAGTGAACTGTCAATAAAATGAAACAATTACCAATGTAACTACAAAATAAGTTTGTTAATGTCAAAAACATACAATAAATGTTGTGGACATGTTGTAATACAATGCCCTAGTATGGGACTTATATGCTAAGCAAATGCGAACAACATAAAGTGTATATTGCCTAACATCTCAAACATGCCCATAGGGTCTTACAATGCATCTATACATCCATGTGCCAAAAATGGATACATTCTAAAAATAGTAGTTAAACTGTCTAATGTTGCAAGGAAATAACTCATAATATCACTTTGCTATATCCCCAACTATTTCAAATGAGTTAATGTCTTATCCAATATTAGACTACCCATATAGTATATTTTGGAGATCAAAAACTTAGAGTTATCAAAAAGTGAGAATTGAAAAACTTCATATAGTAAACCTATTTTGAAGTGTTCCCACCAACTCTAATCTACATCTATCAAAGCTTGTTCATTCCCTTAGGTGAATTCATAACCATGCTTTGCAAAAAGAATGTAGTGATAATCCACTTAACCAATTCTTTCTTCCTAGTGAAATTGATTGTCTATGTGGATTCATTATCAATTGCATACTTTATCAATTTGGGCTTTGCCATTTTTAATTGAAAAAATTATTGACTTAATCTCTTAAATAGATTTTCACTTGTAGGTTTTACCTTATTTAGGGTTGTATTGTCAACTACATTATGGATTGAATTCACTTCATTAACCTTAGTGAGAGGTTTGTAAATCATCTTAGTTTTAACATTACTTGAATGTGAAGATGAATGAAGCTTAAAACATATATCAATCCTATGTCCACTCACTTTACAATGAGTGCAAACATCCTTCTTAGGTGAGGGTCCCCTTTTGCCAATTTTCAACTTAACATGAGAATGGTCTTTCAAACATGCAATTTGCTTAAACAAAGCATTTCGTTTCCAACAAGTCTTAGCACTATGGTTATTCATCCCACAAAAAGTGCATGGAAATGATTGCATTAGCTTCTATACATTATATCCAAACTTCTTAAAAGTATCAATTGGATAAGAAGATTTATTGTAAGAATCAGGAGGTGGAATCTCTATACCTCTTTTACCTTTACACTTTTGAACTAGTGGCCTAGAACCTTTGTTATTGGAAGCTCATCTTCCTTTAGCGATGGAAGAAACTTCTCCATCATCCACCTGCACACTAGTATAATCCAAACCTACATGAAGAGGTCTATGCTCAACATGAACTGGGTTAGTTATTCCTTGGCCATTTTGACCAAGACCTCTTCCATTAAAGCAAATTTTCATCAACAATTTAGATCCTATACCTTTAGTGTGTTGTTCAAAAATACTAAAAGCATCATTACTTGAATCCAAATTTGAATGGAAAGAAAAAGAAGATGAATTACTTAGTGAATAACATATACTGCACTTAGTCATAGTCTTTACATCTGAAGTTGAAGGCTTTACCTTTTCACACTCACCACATTACAATCTAATCAAGAGATCATCCTTGGATTTGAGCTCCAATTTTAACTTTGCCACTTGCAATTCAAGTGCAATTTTTTGACATCTCAAGATTGCATTTTCATCTTTGATGGCCTCAATCTGTGACAACTTGCCCATGGTTTCCTGCAAACACCTGATTCCACACTACACACTACAATATAATCAATCTGCAAACCAATAATCCAAATATTTTGGAAGCAACTATCAACACACAACTAGAATCAAACCCTGCATTCTAACTACTTTGATACCAAAATTTGATCCGTAAACACCACTAGGAACTTCACTACTTTTTATAAATGTTTAAATGGATCTTTTAAATTCTCAATTCCAAAATTTACACTGAATTGGAAGCAAAAATTTCTCAGCTTATAAGATGTTGGAATGATTAAAAATAGATTAAAAATCTTATTTCAAATCAATATTCAAAACTAAAATAAAGTGAATTGAAAGATCACTTCAGTTATCCATTAAAACCATCAAATGTTTCAAATTCTTGATTTTATCTAATTTCCCATAAATGATCAAATGATTAAATTTTTCTTTTTGATTTAAAATCTAAATTGATAATCTGTAAATTAACTGAAACTAAAATGCAGAAATGAATCCAAAGATCAAAACATAGAAATTGTTTACGGGGTTCAGAATTCCTACATCCCTGAGTTCTTATTAAACTGATCCATTAATTGTTGTTAAATTTTTAAGCCAAAATAATACTTATAAATAACAAAATAACATATCTCCCTAAAAAAATAGTGTTTTAGACCTTCGAAAGACCTTCGCTGACTCAACACATCCTTCACCTTCTTGAATCACACGCAGAGGCTTCTTCAAATTGAAATTGGAAACTTCTATAGCTCAAAATCGCATCATCAATTCTCCAAAATGGTAAAATGAATACACTTCATAGATCGTATCATAATTCTAAACAAATTTTTGGTTTACTTCAAGCTCTGGTTTGGCCTTTAAGGGCTCTAAATTCATAAATTACAGCAAACTGGTCTATATTTTTCCATACACAGTTAGCCAGAAGCTTACCTTTAAATACAAGTTCACTCCTTTCAAAAAATTTGGAAGTCCATAGAATAAGTGATCAAGTCTTATCACTTTTACACAATGGGTCACAAGTTCAAGTCTTCAACCTCCCTTTTTGGGCACTTTACTTATCCTTTTGTCCCATATTTATTGTTTGGGAATAGTTTGCATGCCTTTTAAAGGTAGGTGGCCACCTTAACAAATGTTGACATCTCTTTTGAAGGAGACTTAGGTGCAAGCCTTAGTAAAATGCCTAACTTAGGCCACTGTTGGAGATTTCCTTAGGTAAGATGTGGTCTTTACATGCCAAGGTGGTTGGCATGATGGATTTGGTTGATGGTTTGGTCTTCAGTCTTCCACGTGGTATTAAATGGCTTAGACATTAGTCCCACATGCAGGAAATACAAGGCATAATAAGGATTTAAATATAATTACATAATCTGTACATAATGTCAAAGACAAAAATCAGCCAAACTCTAAATTTTTGGACTCCCATTTACTGCCATGTGTCGCCCCTTGATTGGACCACTCGGCATGTGCAAACAATGCCACATCACCTTGTGACACCAAATTTTTCCCTGTCGCATCAAAACTTTAGTGGACCATATATTTTGTATACGATGTTGATTTTGAAAACCAAAAAAATTGCCTAAAAGCGCTTGATGAGCTCTACGCTGTGAAATCATTTTTATTACAATTTGGAAACTTTTTATGAACTAAACTCTAGATCACACCTCCCTAAAAAAAGGCTTTTGGTCTCCAAAAGTCTACAATCTCATAAAAATTGATAAATGGTCTACTGCATCCATGAAAATAGAACTCAATCATAGCAAGAGATATAAAAAATTGCATTAAAGTGATTCACAATCAAACTACAAAAATGCCTAATCTAAAAGGCATGAGTAAGTGAATCTGCAATTTCCAAAGTGATTACAACATATCAAACTCACATTCTGTAAAGCAGTGAACTGTCAATAAACTAAAATAATTCCCAATGTAACTGCAAATAAAGTTTGTTAATGTTGACAACATACAATAAATGTTGTGGACATGTTGCAATACAATGCCCTAGTATGGGACTTATATGCTAAGCAAATGCAAACAACACAAAGTGTATATTGCCTGACATCTCAAACATGCCCATAGAGTCTTACAATGCATCTATACATCCATGTGCCAAAAATAGATACATTCTATAAATAGTAGTTAAACTGTCAAATGTTGTAAGGAAATAATTCACAACATCACTCTGTTATATACCCAACTGTTTCAAATGAGTTAATGTCATATCCAATATTAGACTACCCATACAGTATATTTTGGAGATCAAAAACTTAGAGTTATCAAAAAGTGAGAATTGAAAAACTTCATATGGTAAACCTATCTTGAAGTGTTCCCACCAACTCTAATCTACATCTATCAAAGCTTGTTCATTCCCTTAGGTGAATTCATAACCATGCTTTGCAAAAAGAATGTAGTGATAATCCACTTAACCAATTCTTTCTTCCTAGTGAAATTGATTGTCTCTGTGGATTCATTATCAATTGCATACTTTATCAATTTGGGCTTTGCCATATGTAATTGAAAAAATTGTTGATTAACCTCTTAAATGGATTTTCACTTTTAGGTTTTACCTTATCGAGGGTTGTATTGTCAACTACATTATGGATTGAATTAGCTTCATTAACCTTAGTGAGAGGTTTTTAAATCATCTTAGTTTTAACATTACTTGAATGTGAAGATGAATGAAGCTTAAAATATCTATCAATCCTATGTCCACTCACTTTACAATAAGTGAAAACATCCTTCTTAGGTGAGGGTCCCCTTTTGCCAATTTCCAACTTAACATGAGAATGGTCTTTCAAACATGCAATCTGCTTAAACAGAGCATTTCATTTCCAACAAGTCTTAGCACTATGGTTATTCATCCCACAAAAAGTGCATGGAAATGATTGCATTATCTTCTATACATTATATCCAAACTTCTTTAAAGTATCAATTGGATCAGAAGATTTAGTGTAAGAATTAGGAGGTGGAATCTCAATAACTCTTTTACCTTTACACTTTTGAACTAGTGGCCTAGAACCTTCGCTATTGGAAGCTCATCTTCCTTTAGCCATGGAAAAAACTTCTCCATCATCCACCTGCACACTAATATAACCGAAAACTACATGAAGAGGTCTATGCTCAACTTGAATTGGGTTAGTTATTCCTTGGTCATTTCGACCAAGACCTCTTCCATTAAGGCCCATTTTCATCAACAATTTGGATCCTATACCTTTAGTGTGTTGTTCAAAACTACCAAAGCATCATTACTTGAATCTAAATCTGAATGGAAAGAAAAAGTAGATGAATTACTTGGTGAATAAATTACAGTGCACTCAGTCATAGTCTTTACATCTGAAGTTGAAGGCTTTACCTTTTCACACTCACCACATTGCAATCTAATCAAGAGCTCATCCTTGGATTCGAGCTCTGATTTTAACTTTTCCACTTGCAATTCAAGTGTAAATTTTTGGCATCTCAAGATTGCATTTTCATCTTTGATGGCCTCAATTTGTGACAACTTGCCCCTGGTTTTCTACAAACACCTGATTCCACACTACACAATACAATACAATCAATTTTCAAACCAATAATCCAACTATTCTTGAAGCAACTGTCAACACACAACTAGAAGCGAACCCTGCATTCTAACTGCTCTGATACCAAAATTTGATCCGTAAACACTCGTAGGAACTTCACTACTTTTTAGAAATGTTTAAATGGATCTTTTAAATTCTCAATTCCAAAATTTACATTGAATTAGAAGTAGAAATTTCTCAACTTATAAGATGTTGGAATGATTAAAAACTGATTAAAAATCTAATTTCAAATCAAGTTTTAAAACTGAAATAAAGTGAATTGAAAGATCACTTCAGTTATCCATTGAAACTGTCAGATGTTTCAAATTCTTGATTTTATCCAATTTCCTATAAATGATCAAATGATTAAATTTTGCATTCTGATTTAAAATCTGAATTTATAATCTATAAATTAACTGAAACTAAAATGCAAAAATGAATCCAAAGATCAAAACACAAAAATTGTTTACGGGGTTCAAAATTCTTACGTCCTCGAGTTCTTATTGAACTGATCCATTAATTATTGCTAAATTTGTAAGCCAAAATAATACTTACAAACAACAAAAGATCACATCTCTTTTAAAAAATAGTGTTTCAGACCTTCAAAAAACTTTGGCTAACTTAGCACATCCTTCACCTTTTTTAATCACACGCAGAGGCTTTTTCAAATCAAAATTGGAAACTTCTATAGCTTAAAATGGAATCACCAATTCTCCAAAATGGGAAAAATAATATACTACACAGAGCGTATCATAATTCTAAATAAATTTTTAGTTTACTCTGAGCTCTGGTTCGGCCTCTAAGGGCTCCAAACTCATCAATTACAACAAACTGGTCTATATTTTTACATACACAGTCGGCCAGAAGCTTACCTTTAAATACAATTTTGCTCCTTTCAAAACATTTAGAAGTCTGTAGAATAAGAGATCAAGGCTTATCACTTTTACATGCCAGGTCACAAGTTCAAGTCTTCAACCTCCCTTTTTGGGTGTTTTGCTTATCCTTTTGTCCCACATTTGTTGCTTGGTAATAGTTTGCATGCCAATTAAAGGTTGGTGGCCACCTTAACAAATGCCGACGTCTCTTTTGAAGGAGATTTAGGTGCAAGCCTTAGGAAAATGCCTAACTTAAGCCACCATTAGAGATTTCCTTGGTTAGGATGTGGTCTTTGCATGCCAAGGTGGTTGGCATGATAGATTTGGTTGATGGTTTGGTCTTTGGTCTTCCACATGGTATTACATGGCTTAGACATTAGTCCCACATGCAAGAAATATAAGGCATAATAAGGATTTAAATACAATTACATAATCTGTACACACTTTTAAAGATAAAAATCAACCAAACTCCAAATTTTTGGACTCCCATTGACTGCCATGTGTTGCCACCTGATTGGACCACTTAGCATGTGCAAATAATGCCACGTCACCTTGCGACACCAAATTTGTCCCTATCGCATCAGAACTTTAACAGACCATATTTTTTACATATGATGTCTGTTTTGAAAATCATGAAAAGCACCAAAAAGTTCTCAATGAGCTTTATGCTTTGAAATCATTTTCATTACAATTTGGAAACTTTTTTTGAACTAAACTCTAGATCACAATGGCACATACCTGTTCAAATCTCCTTTCAAGAATGACAAGTTGTAAAAGAATGAAAAAAATCCTATGAGAATGATGCATGCCCCCTTTGGACCCCCATGATGATGTCACATGTCATTCCAATACTGCTTCTATCTAAGATCCATTGATCTATTTTGAAAGTGATGTGCATCCCCTCTAGACCCATACGATGATGCCATATGCCATTCGTATAGAGGTGAATTCCAAGATCTATAGGATCACCTTTGAGATTGATGCATGTCTCTACCTTAGCAACATAATTAACACCAAGTTATCAAAAGCTAGCTAAAAGCCTTTCAAAGGCAACACCTATTAGGAAAAGCATCGATAGCCTTTTGAAGGCAACATATAGAAAGGAAAAGCAATGAGTGTCCTCTGAGAGAGCCACCTAGCAAAGAAAATCCCTAATTACCCATGAGAGTGATGCAGGGCACTGTCACAACTAATCAAAACTAAAAGGCCAGCGAGAGATCATAATTAATTAAAAAATGCCACATAGAAAAGTATAAATAATTTATCATACTAAGATGTTGTGATATAAGAATTTGACTCAAAATAGGATGGTTTGTATGGTGTTAGTTTCAAAATGAAAAGAAGATGAAATAAATACACTAATAACATAACATATATAGGCCTAGACACTAGAGAGAGCTTAGTTAATAAAAGTAAATGACAAACACAACAAAAAATTAAGGAATCAAACACAATAATTCTTTCACCTTCTTTGGATGCTCCAAATGCCTTTGTAGTGGTGGCTTGCTCAGCTTGTGCTCATGAAGTGCTTGGCAATGGAAGCTTGGCTACCTCCATCTCTCTTTGGCACCTTTGGCTTGTGTCTTAAATTGGCTTGGAATCAATTTGGCATGGTAACATGAAAATATCTCCATTAAATCCTTAAATTTATAAATAGATAACATGTTTAATAAATGGGATCTCTATCCCAAATATTAATTACTTATCCCCTCCTTAACTCAACTAGGGTTAAACTAAACCTAATTATAGTTAAATTTAACCTAACTACACTTGGATTAGGGTTAGTTTGAAAAGGTACAAATATAAGTGCCAAGACCATTCTAAACAAAGATCTCAATCCAAAGTTATAATGTTTAATTTTTAAGAGAAAGCATTCTTTTAAGGTTATAATTCAAAAATATTGATAGATTGCTATATATTTCCAAATCCAAGCCAAACATTACCAAGGTGACAAGGAGAAATGATGCAAGGAGCCCCATTGTCAAAAACACTTTGAACACATGACCAAGAATATTCATCCATGGTTAACATGCAACTCTTTCTGTCAAAGAAAGTAAAGAATACTTGTTTTGTCTTCCATTATTTGTTACTTGTATTGTTCTCTTGCTCCTTGAGTGTATAGGCTTGAGTTGTTAGATTTATTAATGTGCTTATATTAGTTGTCATCATAATAACACTTGACTAATTCCCCTCTTGAATTTTTGTGATCAAAACATGGCATGATCGATGGGACTGTGCACCCAACATGCATAATGAGAGCATATTTGAACCTTCTCAGAGTGAAGAAGCATTCATTTTAGAGCTTGATTTCTTTTTTTTATCTAACTTTTTTCTATGTGGTATTTGACTATGGAACTATGAATTCATGACTATGAAACTACTAATTTGGTGAGATAAACTAAAAAATCATTGAGTCAAAACATGAAATCATCCTAAGAAATTGCAAAATTGACCTAGTTTAAACTCCTAATTGTAAAACTACAAATGTAGTGAGATAAACTGAGAATTAATCCTATAAGAAACACATCTTTTCCTTTATTTTTTGGATAATATAAAAATATTTTAAAATCTATGAAATAATTTTATTTACTTGAAAAATCATTGTTTGTGTCAATGAAATCATAATTTATAGTAGTAAAATTGCATTTTTAGGTTGTGAAATCATCATTCTTCCTTGTAAAATCATTTTATTACTTTGAAATTGCTAACAAAGAATGAAATCACAACTCTGTTTTCTATAGGGTTTCCCATAGTTATGAAATTAATGAGTTGAACTATGAAATTGACAAGCTAAGTTATGAAATCATCCTAAAACTGCAAAATCAATCTTTGTAAGTATATTTTGCATTCAAATTTTCCAAGTTTTTTATGCTTGAATAATTTTACAGTTCACAATTTACTACGTAACTATGAAATCATTCTAGAGAGATAACTTTTGTGTTATATTGAGATAACTTGTAGGATTTTCACCTTAACTTAAGAAAAAATTAATCCACTAACCTTGTTTGCATAAAATTGAGCCAAGAAAGAGGAAGTTTAAGTGATTTTGAATAATTTTTTCCATATTTCAAAATCCAAATTCACAAACAAAGGTTAAAATTCATTTAAATTTGGTTAAGGTGCTTAAAAATCACTTAACAATTTGTATTTTTGCATTTTATAAGCTTTTTACAAGTGAAAATATGGTCAAGGGGTCAAACTTTCAAACACATTTTAAGTTGGTTCCATTAAAAATAAACTTCATTTTAGTTATAGCTCTTAAGGGATTTTTCAATTCTTCTTTGTTATTTAGATAATTTTAATTTCATAGATTAGATTGTTTTTTTTGGAAAACATAAATTATATTGTATATGCTCTCCCCTCGTCCCCTTTAGAGAGCTTGGGTGACCAAAAGTGCTTAGTTTCTTGCCATTACTTTTAAAAGGTCTTATCATAAATAATGTTACATATGCTCTTTTCAAGTTTTGAGTGACTTGGGTAATCCAAAAAGTGATCTCTATTGTCTTTCCATTTTCATTTATTTCTTTTTATGCATTTGACTTGTGGTAGTGAGTTCATCACCTCTTCATGAGTTCTTTAGGGGTTTATTGACCTATAAAATCATTTCCAATAATCATACCTACCTTGATCCAAATTGGGGTATGTAAATTAGGGCACATGAAACTAGGATTGTTAGGGGGCTGAGCGACTAGCCTTTTTGATCTTAAAAAAATGTAGTTAGGTGTTGCTAAACATTAGACTCTACTAAGCAGAAAATGGATTTTGTTTTTTTGAAAAGGAATAAACTCTTGAATATTAATTTAGTAGGTATTAACCCAATTGACATGATTATTCTCTTGTTTTATCCATTCTTGGGACTATCTATTACATTCGAAACTTATATATTTTTAATCAAGCCCACTTGTCATGGAATTGTTTTCCAAATATCGAGTGTTCCTCACTCTAAGTTGGTTCCATGCACTAAATTTTGACAGACAGAAGGGGGTGAGAAAACTATACCTACACTTTCTCTTTAATTTTTGGACTAACACTTAATTCCTCACAAGCATTGGTATATCGATGGAAATTTTGGTAGAAGATATGCACACCCATGTCAATTATTAGATAGGAGGATCCATTTGTGCTATTTATATTTTCTTTAATTTACATGCATGTTTTGAGACTAAGATTGTTTGTTTTTTTGGATTCAAAATGATCCATAACCATCACTTGTTTTTATCACACTTTATCCTAAGTGGTATAATTCTATTTATTGGGTGTCACACTTTTACTTTAAAAATTTTTATCCCAAAACATGTGTCACTTATTTAAACAGGGTGTCGTTACACTTCCCATTTCATCCTAAACATTTTATTTTGTTTTTGGAATCTAAAACCATTCTCATGCCATTTGGTTGAAGGAGCATTGTTAATTTTCTCAATTTATTCCAAAAACATTGTCTTTTTTTAAACAATGTTCCAAATCGTGTGTACTTTTGGTCTAAAAAAAGTGTTGTTATGTTTTTCATTTGGGTCTAGGATGTTTTCCATTTTAATAATCCAAGTCTTTTAAACTAAGTATGGAATTTGTCTTATGAATTTAAGATTCAAAATTAAATTTTATACACATATGTCTTGCTTAATTTTGGCTTGGGAATTTGCCTCTTACCTTTGAATTGTGCAACTTGGACTAATTCCCTATTTGCTTTAAAGACTCATTTTCCTAGACCTAGGATGTGACTTATTTATGTGTGCCTAGAGTCAATTTTTTACCTTAAACTAAGGTCAAAACTCACTTTTTAAATATAGTTTTAAGCACAATTAGTGTTTATTGGATCCTTGCTTATCACTTGGGTTTGAATGCTTTACTCATCACTCTTATTTTTATTACTTGAGATTGACTTTCCAAATTAGTTTAAGTGTGTGCCTTAATTGAATGTCTTATACCAAGGTTAATTTTGTTTAAAATCCATGTTCTGAGATTGATTCAAAGTATTTCTAACTATTTGACTTAAATTTAGGTTAATTGCAAGTTTTTACCTCATCCTAGTTTGTTTTAAAAGTCTAGCTTTGTGCCTTCTTACCAAAGACCTAAAATTATATTAGAGATTTCAGACTTAGTTTGTTTTAAATTCTATCTTTGTGCCTTCTTATCAAATACCTAACATTTCGTTAGAATTTTTTGACCTAGTTTATTTCAAAGTCTAGTTTTGTGCCTTCTTACCAAAGACCTAACATTACCTTAGAATTTTTAGACCTAGTTTGTTTTAAAGTCTAGTTTTATTAATTCTTACAAAAGACCTAGCATTGCCTTAGATTTTTTTGACCTAATTTGTTTCAAATTATAGATTTTTGCCTTCTTACCAAAGACCTAACAACTTTTTCATTTTATACCTAGATTATATTTGTTTGAAACACTTTTCGATGACTAGGATTCAAATTTTCCTTTCATTTAACCATTTACATAGATGACCTTAGAGAATTGGATACATTTTATATTGAGATTTTCTTTAATACTTTCCATTCTAGGCCAATTTTAAACCATTTATAATAGTAAACTGAGTTTTCCATCTAGACTAAATTTTAAGACACGCCAAGCATCGACCAATATTTTTAGGTCATGTTACAAGAAATTTTAGGCCTTTCTTTGTAAGACATTAGTTTTGAATTCAAATATGCCTCTCTACACATGCAGTGGGACCATGTATAATTTGGATTATGAAAGCATAGTCATGAATAATGCCTTTATTCAAGACTCATATGGAGATGATGTAGTTTTTGAGATTGATCCATATCCCCCTTACATAACTCAATATTCAAAACAAGGCCAAGATCTATTAGCACACTACCTAGTCAATACACTTCCTTATCTAGGTCGAGAGAAATAACAGATAACTTAATACCTTTCTAGTGTTGCATCTATCAAACAATTATAATGATATCCTTACTATATTACCATGCCATTAAGATATGACCCATAATTATTCAATCTTCACTTACTTGAAAAGAAGTACAAGGTTTTAATTAGAGCCATAGATGTATAAACCAATTTTTTAGAAAACTTTCCCCATGAGAATATACCTAATATATTTAGAGTGCATTGTGATGTACCATATACCATAACTATCAAACAATCCTCTACTAATTACCATCATGCCATCATATCAATGTCAAACCAATATCTAAATGTGCTTGCAAAGGTAAAAGGCCCCATGATGGACCAATTAATGCAAATGCAACAAGCATATTAGACTTATTTTAATCTATCATAAAATTTCAATGTTATGACCACATTGAATACCCTATTATATAGATAACTCATTTAGAAGGAGTTTGAATTGATTCATCATGTCCTACTACTTTTAATGTGGATCCATTTTCCCAAAGTGTTTCAATAGGCAATATGTTTAATTTCCCATTCATTAGGGAATTAATTTTGGCTTCTACTCATGTTTATGTGCCAAATACAATGGAGAACACATGAGTGTCTCTTAATATAAGCCAAGATGGGTTAAATTCACTACAAAATAACCATAACAATAAGTGCCTCTTGTCAATACTACAAGTGGTTTACAACAACAGGGGGTAGGATGCCTAGTTCCCAACCACATTAGGTTATTCCCACTCCTCAACCAATTAATTATTCAAGCATGAAAAAATAAGGGGTAATTAATAAATCATCACCCAATGTTTTACCCCATAAAATGGTGAATGTTACCCCACCTCAATAGGTGATGGATAATATTCTGTAGCCATAAACATAGACCAATTTACCACCTTAGTAAATGTATAACATTACTCCACCTCAACAGGTGGTAATAAATGTTCCACCATAATAGACATAGACTAATGTATGTCATCAGTCATAGATGTTTTCTAGTCAAGAACATGTTCTTATTAGTCAGTGATAAATACCAAACACCCAATAAGAATCTAGTTCATAATAGGTGTTTATTCAATAAAGAGGTGATAGTATCCAACAAGTATTTGTAATAGTTTCCTTTTACAAAACATGTACCATATATTTAAAGGCAAGACCTTAGTAAAAAATAAGTCATGTCTATTTAGCCAAGTTTAACTAGTCAATAGTAAGTTACTACAAAAACTCAAAAGGCATGGTACCTTCCACAAGGCTCCATACTTCCATCAAACCTCAATTCCCTCAGACCCAAAGCCATATTTTCAATTTAAACTAAAATACTTACCAATAATGCATGGAATATCAGTATCATAATCCTAATATTTGGATGTATATTCCTATTCCATAATACTCCATTCCTCCATTATACCCCAGTCAAGGCAATACACCTTTGATCACCTAACCACAACCACAACCAATTATGTCATCTAGTTTCTTAGCCCAAGAACTATAACACATAAAGGATGCAATTGTAACAATTTAGATGGGAAATTAGACAAAGAATTTCAAATTTGATGATGTGAGTTCATATCCATTTAACATGGAGCACCTCAAGATATTATTTATTCTAGGTTATGAGCCACCAAAATTTGACAAATACAAGGGTAAAGGAGACCCTAGAGAGTATTTAAAAGAGTTTTTTGTCACTTTCCAGCTAGTGGCCTATAGTTACATATATCTACTTCTTATTTTTCCTCAAATTATAGTTAGATAGGATTTGGAGTGGCTTTTTTAAGTTGTCAAAGAACTCAGCATCTAACTTTGATCATCGTTAAGAAATTTGTGTGCAACATTTATCCTACAATAACAACCATGAGATTTTGGTATTTGATTTAGGTTAGGCCAAGTATAAATTGGTGATTATTTTGTAAGATACTTACAATGATGGAAAGTAATTATTATTTGCTTCACCCATAATTTACTAGATAAACAACTAGCACATGTGTTTACCAAAAAATATTATAGTGAAACATCTTATCACTTGGAGCTTCAATCTACTCACACATTCTGATCCATTTTATCTATGGATACTTTTTTCAAACACTCATTTTATTGAAATACTCAAAATAATTGTAACAATGTTTGACCTTTAAAAACATGTTCAAGGTTGATCAAATGTGTTTGAAAAAATGAATGAATTAAACATGTGAGTTCATTCATAACCCATTCAACCAATTCTAAAAGTTTATTAAATTTTTGTTAATTATCATTATTATTAAATTTTCATTCAAAATTATTAATTATAAAATAAAATGTAGAAAATAATGTAAAATAATAGATAACTCACGACAATAAGCTTGATAATAGAGTTCACCCATTGTTCGAACTATGTCTCTAGGTTTGCTTAAAACATGAACCAATCCATTTCTATGAATTAAAATTACATGGCCAAAAACTTATAATTATTTAATGGACCCTCTAAGACTACATAAAATCAATAATAGACCTTTGAAAAGTCCCTATACTCATGGTTGAACTTTTCACCTTCCCATCATGAAAGCAATCTCACATTCTTGAAGTTCTCCACCAATATTATCTATTTGAGGCTTTAAAAAGTGGCTCAAATGAGCTAAAATTAGGAAAATAATTATATCACTAGAAGCATCTCAGAGTCTATAATAACTCTCTAGTTTACTCTATAGTCTGAAAATGCCTATAGATGCCTCAAAATCGAGGATATATATATACTAGTCTATATTTTGGCCACTACATAGTCTACCAAAAGTTTGTCTTCAAATACAATTTCATGGTTTTATATACATGTTACCACCAATAGGTCTACCATTAGGGCCTCTATCCTTTTACCCCAGTGAACAAGATTTGAATCCTAATCAAAAATCCTTTTAGTCCCACATTTGGCAAATGGGAATGAATTATGGCTTTTAAAAACTTGAGTATCCACATTTTAAGTTGTCAACCATGTCTTTTGTGGGATAAGGCTCAAAATATGGTTGGATATTTAGGTATCATGACCCCCATCATGGATATTCATGAGCTATGTTGGGCAGTCTTTGATCCAATGTTTGAATGTGACTCAACAATTTCATGACATGACCCAACTTGGGGAATTTGACCTGACATTTCTCAACCAATGTTAGAAATATTAGACTCCATGATCCAGCAGTCTATGTTGGGCTTTGACCATTTTAAATGTTGACTCAACATTTATTCTTGACCCTTCATTGCCTCGACCATGTGGTGATTTTTGGCTTGGCCAGGTGGTAATTATTGGCCTCAGTACTTAGAATATTACAATGTAATAATATATATCCCACATGCATGGGGTTACAAAACACATTGATGTTTAAATTCAACCAAGAATTCATTTAGTAGTGAATTAAGGTGGCAAAGGTACCCCTCTTCATAAAAAGTGCATTGACCCTTGTTGAGGGCCCCTAACGAACAAATAGTGGGGCTCATTTGACCAACACCATATGCTATCAAAGATGAAAGATGGAAACCAAACCCAGTTTTTTCGCCTGACATGCTACCTTGTGTCCTACTTAGATTGGGCCACATCATCATTTTTATCAAGTTTTGACTAGTCATAACTTTCACATATGAACTCAGATTTGGTCTATTCAAAATGTGTCAAAAATATTTTTATGACCTTTATGACATGGAACTAGTTTTGAAACGTTATAAGATCCACATTTTTTCTATTTTGACAATCTTTGACCACTTTTTGACTCAAAATTTGATCAAATACATCAAAATCAAATGAGCTTTATTTCTTGAGTTTCGTATACCATCAAAAAGATTGAGATAAGCTCTATGGTATGTTAGTGGTTTCAAGACCATTTTAGATCATTTCAAAAATGAACTCTGGATCACACCTCCCCACTAAGAAGGCTTTTGGTCTACCAAAAGCTAGTACATGACTTGATCCTCTAAAATGCCAGTCAATTTGGAAGATACTTTGATAGGTTTTATTAGTCTACTCAAGTTCTATAACTACACCTAAAATGCTTAAAATAATTAGTTGATCACACCTTTCACAGTTCCTTTGCTACTGCATGACTTCACAAGATCCTCTGCACAAATAATCCTAGTGATCTCTTTTGTTGCATAGCCTCAATGAGCCTTTACCTATAAGTCTAGTGATCTCTTTTGCTGCATGGCTTCAATGAGCTTCTACACAGATCTAAGATCCTAAATTTCCTTTTTTACATGGCCTCAATGAGCCTCTACATAGGTCTAAGATTTTGTATGTACATCCACATCCTCCTTTATTACATGACCATCTAAGGGCCTCTACACATAAATACATGTGTATAATAGCATATCCATCAATATCCTCTTCTATTTCACAACCTCAGTGAGCCTCTACATAGAACTACATGTGGATATAGCTCTTCTTGGGTCTACTAGACTATTTTCTATAGAATAAAACTTAATAGAAATAAGAATATAACATACCCTATATAGTCTACATAGACCATTGTTAATGGAAAATGTCTACCAAAATGTGAGAAGACAACTTGAGTATGATAAACTTGTCACTCAATTATTCTCTACAAGTGACTCCACAACAAAAGAAATTACATTTTTTTACAATGCATGCATATACATATTACAAATAGTGCATCTTAGGTCTTTTAAATAGTGCATGGTGTATGTCATAATAGTACCTGTATGGGTCTTATTCATACATCCTAACTAGCACATTATTTTTGTTGGTTCTATGAGCATATATAAATGGATAAACTAAAATTCTCAAAATCCTTTAACTACCACCTAAGATTTCTTACGAGCTATTGAATCCTAGTGTGGGCCTAACTCCTTCAGTAGTTTCCCTATGAATCATTATGTGGCTCACCTTCAGGTTTTTGATGCTCACCTAGTACATACAAGTCTATTATCTCACTAGAATCATCATGACCAGGTTTAAAGACCTGCCCTATCTCAAATTACAATATCCAAGTGTGATCCAAGTGAAGCTCTATGTTATCACCTATGAAATGTGCTTGTCAAGTGAAGAGATACAAATTCCCTATAACAATCTCATTCATCTCCAATGGAATGATATTGAGAGTCTTCATGTCTAATAACTATCTCCTAATTACAAATCGCAAGGTGCAATAATATGTTGACATACCTTGGACAATGCCATTCTACATGCCAACTATTTTACAATGTAGTGGTAGCAATGTTGGTAAGCCCAATCAATGTACTATTCCAATGGTCACATAACCCATACTGATGTGCCCATCGAACACAAGTCTAACGACACATCCCTTAGAAACAATTAGAACACTTTGCTTGGAGTCTCTTATAGATAATAAGACAATGTCCAAAGGTCCAGATGGTGTCCTTTATTGAACTAGGTATTATAAATGTTGAATGGTAATTGGAATATTAGGAGCCTTTCCTTTGTCTATGTTACTCTATTGGAACCACAATTATACAAAATCAGGATTTCAAGACTACAAATGTTCTACCACATGTCCACATCCCAATCAATGGTTATAAATCATCCTGGCTGATGCACTAGGATCATCTTGACGGTGTTTCCTCCATCCCAACTCTTTTGATAACTAAGTAAAAAGAGAGTCTACTTTTTTCTAGAGTTTGATTATTTGTTCATTCTATCTATGATGATGCACACTCACATTGACCATGATTGTGTTTAATTTAGCTATCCATTACACATACTCTTGATGGCATGACATCATCCTATGTATTATTATGCTTAGTATTAACATCCATGTGGGAAACTAGATCCACTGATACATATCCATTGCAAAGTTGGTCCTCAAGTCATGATCTTGACTTGTTCTGATACCAAAATTTGATCCATAAACTCTACATTGTTATCATGCACAAAATGTTTGTCTATGGATACATTTTTTAAACACTCATTTTCCTAAAATACTCAAAGGAATTACAATAATGTTTGAACTTTAAAAACATGTTCAAGATTGATCAAATGGATTTGAAAATTTGAATGAATTAAAAATGCAAGTTTATTCATAACCCATTCAACTAATTCTAAAACCTAAAGTTTATCAAATCTTTGTTAATTGTCATTATGATTAAATTTACATTCAAAATTATTAATTATAAAATAAAATGTATAAAATAATGCAAAATAATAGATAACTCATGAAAACAAGGTTGATAATAGAGTTCACCCACTACTTAGGATACATCTTTGAGTTCATTTAAAACATGAACCAATGCATTTCCATGAATTGCAATTACATGGCAAAAAAAATTACAATTGTCTAATGGATCCTTTAAAATTGCATAAACTCAACAACAAACCTTCAAAAAGTCCCAGTACTCACGGTTGAACTTTCCACCTTCATGTTGCGAAAGCAATCTTGCATTCCTAAAGTTATCTACCAAAAGTCTCTCTTCAAGGCTTTAAAAAGTGACCCAAATAAACTCAAATTAGGAAAATAATTTTATTTCTAAAAGTTTCTCAGAGTCTAGAACAACTCCCTTGTTTACTCTGAAGTCTGAAAATGCCTGTAGATGCCTCAAAATTAAGGATATATGTAAATTGGTATATATTTTGGACACTACATAGTCTGCCAAAAGCTTGTCTTCAAATACAAGTTTGTTGGTTTATATACATGTTACCACCCGTGGGTATATTGGTCAAGCCTTTATCTTTTTACCCTAGTGAACAGGGTTCAAATCCCAACCAAAAATCCCTTTAGTCCCACATTTGGCAAATGGGAATGGATTTTGGATTTTAAAAGCTTTAGTCCCCATATTTTGAGTTGTTAACCATGGCTTTTATGGGATAAGGCTTAAAATATGGTTGGCAGTTTAGGTAGCATGGCCCCCATCATGGATATTCATGAGCTATGTTGGGTGGTCTTCGATCTAATATTGGAATGTGACTTGGTATTTTTGTGGCATGACCGAACTTGGGGTATTCAACTTGACATTTGTCAACCAATGTTAGAAATATTGGACTCCATGATCCGATAGTTTATGTTAGTATTTGGAAATTCAAAATGTTGACTCGGTATCCATTATCAACCCTTATTTACCTTGATAATATGGAAATTATTGGCTTGGGCATGTGGTAATTGTTGGGCTCGACACTTGGTTAGAATATTACAATGTAATAATATATATCCCACATGTGTGGGGTTACAAAACACATTGAGGTTGAAATTCAACAAAGAATGCATTTAGTTGTGAAGTAAGGTGGAAAAGTCACCCCTCCTCACAAAAAGTGTGTTGACCCTCAGTGAGAACCACCAGTGAGAAAATAGTGGGGCCCATTTGACCAACACCATACACTATCAAAGATGAAGGATGAAAACCAAACCCAATTTTTTTACTTGATGTGCTACCACATGTCACACTTAGATTGGGCCACATCATCATTTTTATTAAGTTTTGACCACAACTTTGACTGGTCATAAATTGTGTATACAAACTTAGATTTGGTACATTCAAAATGCATTAGAAATCTTATGATGAGTGCTATGACATGGACCTAGTTCCAAAAGGTTCCAAGATCCTTAATTTTTCTAGTTTGACCAGAATTAAAAACTTTGATCCCTTGTTGAGTCAAACTTTGATCAACTACATTAGAATCAAATGAGCTTTGTTTCTTGAGTTCCACATACCATCAAAAATCTCTCAATAAGATCTATGTTATATTAGTGGATTCAAGACCATTTGATTTCATTCCAAAAATGACCTATGGATCACATTCAAGGAGATCATTGAGAAAGGTATACACAGTGAAAAAAAAATCATTAATAAAGAGATTATTAATTTATCTTATTCAAACCAACATCAAAGCCAAAACCAAAATTCAAACCCAAGTTAAAAACTAATCCTACTCTAATCACAATAATATACACCCACTTAGGCTAATAATTATGAATAACCTAAGACGTACAATCATGAAAAGAATGTTATCAGTAATGGAATCAATAATTCATGTCATGTTAAAATGGTGAAAATTTTGTCTACTTAGACTATGTTGTAAATATAAATTATTCCATAAATGTATCCTATCTAATAAGCATAGTTTATGCCTCAACCCAGGCTAACTCCTTAAATGCTAAAACCACCACCTTTACAAACTCTTCCTCCAATAATAAAACCTACTCATATGATCTTCAATGACCTTGGTGAGCCTATTGAATTAGTGTTTTGAAATTAGTCAAGGCCAATATGATTATTTGGAGGATTCCAAAACACTTTCCTTAGGGCTTATCTAGATTGGTACAAAGAACATGAGTTCTATGAATACCATTGTGTTCATGGACATTCCATACATCGTTGAGTGTAGTTTAATCACCTCATTAAGAATATGTTAGAAAATGGAGATATCTAATTGGAAAATAGAGAATATACTTCCAATCAAAACCTGGGTATCTACCAAAATTCTTTTTCACAACATAACAATACCAATCAATAATATTAATAATGAAGACTAAAACCACAAAAACTTCAACAAAAAAACAATAGTAGTAGTAACAATAATGTAAACCATAAAATAGATGGAACCAAGGCCAGAATGACCCCAATAATCAATAGACCTATCATGTTGTTACACACAACTACACTAAATTTGTAGCTAGTATTATTAGAGGTCATTTTTTTACCATTACCATCAATCCTAGACCAAATACCAACAAACCAAGACTATTACCAAACAATGTAAATCAGCCTACCAATACTAGTAATCCTTCCTTTACCTATGACTATATGCAAGTGTAATAGCAACCAAGGATTACCATTTCAACACCCTATGTTGATAACCCTTCATTACCTCATGACCATAGATAAGTGAACCGATAATCAAGAATTACCCCTCTCTAGCCCATCATCATCATTTTCTAGTTATGACAATCTTATACCCAATCCACATTTTGTAATCATAACTCAATGATCTAAAATCACCATTCCAAGCCCACATCCCCCTATCAACAAGCCCATCCAACCCAATATGCCATCTAGGAGTAAGATACTTACCATTGTTAAGGAAACAATGTATGATATTATGGAATAATTCTAAAATATAGTTGCACAAATATCTAGTATGTATTTATTGTATACATCTACCATCTACAAGAATATCCTTACTAAAATCTTAGGCTAGTCCCAAGTGCCTAATGGCATTATGCCAAACAAATTTCAAGGTTTGGATGGACACATAGCCCCAAGCGAATAATTAACCTTTGACCAAAGTGATATGTTATCTCTTGGTCCTCTCCATAATAACCCATTGTACATTGAAGTTGTTATAATGCAATATAAAGTTAAACACATCCTCACAGACAATGGATCGAGCCTAAATATTATGTCTCTAAAGATAATCAAGCATCTGGGGTATACAATAATTGACCTTCATTCAAATACTATTACTATCAAGGCCTATGATAATGAATAGAGGGAATCACAAGGAACCATTAGTCTCTCAGTGATCATTTGGCCTTTGACCCATGATACACTTTGCCATATGTTAGACCTAGACTTATCATATAATTTGCTTTTGTGTAGACCATGGATACACAAAAATTGTGTAACCCCTTCAAATTTACACCATTTATCAAGTTTCCTCACTTGAGGATGGAGGTAACTATCCACAAAGATTAGAGGAAGGGAGCGCGGGGGAAGGGAGCATGGACGCGGATGCGTCCCTAAAACCCTTACCTCCGTGGCTGCCCCCTTGCTTGTTGGAGTCCAGGTCTTGACCTATGAATGGTGAGATCTTGGACATTGGGGTGCGGAGTAGAATGACCCTATTTTATTGTGCGGTTCGGTGTCTTCACCTTGGTTTTCCATCTTGTGGCTACTGCGCTGACCTCTACCCTAAACTGAGTGGATCATGATTTGTTTTTGGAGATTTTGAGCATGCCATGGTGGCATTTCTCCTGGGAGAAGGGGGAGATCTTTGAAATTTCTTGGGTGGAGGGTTTGGGTGGTGGTGGTGATGGTTCCGGGTGGAGTCTCATGGTTGGTGGTGTTGTCCTTTCTGGGCAATGTATTTTACGTAGTGCTTCATGGTGAGATCTTTCATTTTGCGTGTTTTCTACTTTGCTTCGATCTGCTGCATTGTGGATGGAACCCGGGTTGGATTTCTAGCCTGAGTTGGATGGCCATCCAGATCTGGTAAGCGAAGTATTTGTTTTTGTTTGGGGGAAACTCTGTTTCCTCGGTGGTTGGTGTTTGAGCCATGGCACCCTGTAATGGGATTAAAGGAAAAAACTTAAGCTATGGAGGAGCCTTGCTCAATAATAGATGGGTAAGGCGGGTCTGCCTCTACCATTTTGGTGAGGGTTTTAGGTTGTTTGCCTGGTTTTGTTTAGGTTTCAGGTCCTTGTAAAACTTGGGGAGTTTCAACTGGTTGATCTTGTTGGTTTTAGGTCCCTGTAAAACATGGTTTAGTTACTGTCTTTCAGTGTTTTGCCTCCTTTGGCAGTTTGTAATGTTTATTTTTCATGATCTGTACAGGGTTTTGGGGCCCCTTCAAAACCTATTTTTACCATAATCTAAAACTATCCACAAAGATTTACAACCATATGAACATTGCAAGCATTTGGAATTTGAATATGAAAGCTATAATTATCATTTTGGTCTAAACCCAATACTAAATAAGGATAAAGAGAAGGAGATACATGTTAAATTACTAGAGACCAATTGCACAAACCCTAATAGCCTTGCCTCAACTCCACATATGCCTCCTTTTGAAATTTTTAATTATTTTACCATTTCAGCCAATGGTCCAATAGATTATTTTACCCATGATACCTTCCATATAGCCAAGTTTTCATAGATACCCAATTCCTATTGAAGGACTAAATCTAATCTAATTTATATGTAATGGTGAAGAAAGGAAAAAGTAAAGCTTCATAACCCAATGCCTATTATTTTAAAACCATTCACTAGTCAAGAATATGACTTGATTGTCAATGATGATTCCTAGTTATAAAGTGACAAATTGGTTGATTCCTATCAAAGTCCAAAGTATACCATCCCTAATAAGATCATGGATAACTAATATTATGAAGGTAGAGGCCTGGGGGAAATCAACTAGGTACTATTAAGCCCATCTCTATGATTAAATATAAAGGAACTCATGGTCTTGGTTTTAAACAACTTTGGATGACCCCACATATCTTATTCATGTTCTAACACCAATGACTAGTGATGATGATGCTGGTAGAGAAGTGGAGTTTGATCATTGCATATATGAATACCTCACTGATACCAATTTATTTGACCCATATACCATCTTTACCATCACACCATTAATCTAACATTCCCCGCTTACACTTTATCATCCTCAACTTATAGACTAAGACTGACAAGAATCCATAGTACCTTTAGATGAGTTGTAGAATGATGAGGCCTTTTGTAAATTTTTGGGCCTAAAATACACTATTCCATTTGGAGACCATAAATAAGGGCTCTTTATCAAATTGGATCTTGCTACCTATTTTGGAGAGCAGGTGAACACCCTTGGCCAAAAACAAAATAATAAAACATTGAGGTCCCAAATTGAAAACATCTTTGAGGCAATTTTTGAATGAGGGTAAAATTAAAGAAAAAGGCTAGTCTCTTAGTGAAAACATGTTTTAGGTGCCACTAGATGAGGATGTTCACTCTTATTCAAATGAATTTCGAGAGACCACCAATAGTTAACTTGATTTTGGATCTGAGATAAGTATAAATTAACATCATAACTTTAATAAAATTATCTGAGAATGCCCTAAAATGATTGTTACTGGCCCTTGCCACCATTAGGTGATTCAGATTTATCCTATTTGGGAGAAGTTAAGGAACCAATCTGATAAAATGACTTTTCCATTGCTATCCAATTTACATCTTTGTCAACTATTCTATAAGATGGATTAACTCCCCTAATAGATGATATTATGGAATTCAACATTGGGAGTCTAGAGGACCCAAAGTGGATCAAATTAAGTGTGTCCCTCAAAGAGGATGAACGTGAAGTTTTTATAGCCCTTTTGAGGGAGTTTGTTGACATATGTGCATGGCCCTATTTGAACATGCTAGGTCCAAACCCCACCTTGTTTATACACCATCTCATTGTCCATCCTAATTTCAAACCTGTTAATAAAAAACTATTTAAAATGCATCCTCATATTGTTGTGTTATTTAAGAAAAAGTTTGAAAAACTCTTGAAATCGAGATGCATAAGACTGATCAACTATTCAGAGTGGATAGCCAACATTATTAATATCAATAAAATCCAAAAGGAGTCAAAATTTGTACTAATTTCAAAGACATTAATAAGGCCTATCTAAACTATCAATTTACTCTATCAAATATCAACATGATAGTTGACTCCATAGTTAGGTATGAAATGCTTTCCCTCATGGATGGATTTTTAGGATATAACCAAATCAATATTATGCCAGAGGACCAACACAAAATAGCACTCACTAATCCTTATGGAATGTTATGATATCAAGTCATGTCATTCAACCTCAATAGTGTTAGGGCCACATACTAAAGGGTTGTGATCATTATATTCCATGACATGATGCATGACATTATTGAAGACTATGTCGATGACATATTGGGTAAATCTCAAACCCATGAAGATCATCCAACCATACTACGAAGGATATTTGAAATTTTTTTGAGTACACAATTTAATTTAATCCTAATAAGTTCATATTTAGTATTACTTTAGGAAAACTACTAGTATTTATTATTTATCTCTAAGGCATTAAAGTTTATCCTATTAAGGTACAAATTGTTATTGAGATACCACCACCTTACACTTTGAAGTAGATATATAGTTTTTAAGGTAAAATCTAAGCTACTGGATGCTTATTTTTATAGTTGGTCAATAAAATCCATGCTTTCACTCATTTATTTAATAAGGTATCACATTTCTTTGGGATGCATAATGTCAAAAAGCCTTTGAGAACCTAGAAGAATACTTTGTCAATCCATCTATTCTATTACCACCAATGATAGGGAGGCCATTTCTACTTTACATATCTGGTACTACTAATACCCTAGGGGAACTATTAGCCCAACATGGTAAACATGGGAAAAAACATGCAATGTACTATTTAAGTCATACACTAGTAGTATATGAGCATAACTATACACTAATTTAAAATTTTTGTTTATCTATGGTATTTTTAGAAATTTATCACTACATGATTAATAATAAGACCATAGTTATTTCCAAAGTAGATCCACTCAAGTATATACTATAAAAAATAGATTTATAGGGCCATATGGATAAGTGGATCATACTTCTGAGTGGGTTCGAGATTGAATATGTCAATCAAAAGGACATTAAGGGACAAGTACTTGTAGATCAACTTATTTAAGTCTTTTAGATAGTCAACCACTCATGTTTACATTCCCTGATGAAAACATCATGATCATCATAGAAACACCTCCTAAGGATGAGCACTAGAAATTATATTTTGATGGGTCATTCTTATCTCATGGATTAGGAGAAGGATTGTTATTTATTACACCATAGGTGGATCTCATTCCCAAATCATTTCGTATCAACTTTCCTTATATGAATAACATGGATGAATATGAATCACTTATTATATGGATTTATCTATCAATGAAATTAAACATTTAAAATTTATTAGTTCATGTATATTCCCAACTTATCATTAAGAAAGTTATAGAACAAATATGATAAGTTGGTACCGTATAAATCCATAGTGGACATTCTTAAGCAACATACTACTCACATTCAATTTTAACACATACCTCAAGCCAATAAGAGGATAACATATACCATGGTTACCATTGGTTCTTTGATCCACAACATATAGAATCCAAGATACTATTAGATCTTTGTTAAACATCTTATAGTGCCTATTCATTAACCCTCAGTCATTAAAATGATCTATGATATTATTGGTCCCATCTCTATTTGGTATTGTGACTTATATAATTACCTCCATGACCAAGTAATTCCACCCAACCTTTCATGTAAGAAACAAATATCATTCACACACCAAGCCTATTGATATACCCTACTTGGCCCAAACCTTTATCGAAGAAGCTTTGATGGGAATCTACTTCATTTTTTGAATTCATTAGAAGCCACTTTAGCATTGAGAAAAATTCATGAAGGCGTGTTTGGATCCCACACTAATGGGATCATCCTTTCCAAAAATCTCCTATGTATTATTTATTATTGGCCAACCATGGAAGTAGATACAACTGCTTATGTAAAAAGATGTAACAAGTGTCAAAGACATGAAAATTTGATCCATGATCTAGCCAAAACACTCAAATAAATGACTACACCATGGTCATTTTCAATGGTCCTTAATGAATAGGATTCCAAGGTCACTTGTCTACAAGATCTAGAGTCACTAGATGAAAAACATATGGCCACTATAAACACCCTTCAAACATATCAGAATCAGTTGTGTGGTTAGTATAATAGGCATGTCAAGTGTATATAGTATGGGCTTGATTATCTTATCCTCAAATAAAACTAGAAGAACACCATGGTCGACAAAAAGAAGAAAGACAAGTTTAAGCCTAATTGGATAGGCCCTTACACCACTATTGATAATTATGGATTTGGTTCTTACATGATGGTTACATCAAAAGGAGATGAACTTGATGAACCCATGAACTTGATATACCTCAAGCATTATTTTTCTTGAGAGACCTGAGGTATTATCTATGAGGATCATTTATGTCATACCATAATGTCACCTTCTTTGTACCATATTGTATAGCATTCCTTCCATAGTTTATGTATTAGATGAGTTTGTTTACCCTCATTCATCCCACCATTTTTACCCTTAGTTTTGATCCATTGGTTCTTCAGGCATCTTTAGATATTAGATTCAGATAAAGTTTTAGAAGATGATTTAGTATGCTGACTGTTTGAGTGTATATACTTCAGATTTAGGTATTATCTTGGGGCAGTAAGATAGTGATTTGGTAATTGGATTATTCATTATTATCACATTATATCTTATTTAAGGTGCTAATAATTATAACCACCTTTGTGAAAATTATTATCACTAACCCATGCCTTTGTTTCTTCATTATAATTTCATTTGGGAAAATTAGGAACAACCCCATTTTTATCCTCATTATCGCATCATTATTTTATACTATGTCATTTGCCTAATTCATTAATTTGTTTATATCTAGCCAAATCTTCTAGTTTAGGGTGGAACTATAGTGACATGAGGTCTCTTTTAGGACTATGTAAGTAGTTCTTTATTCACATTGAGGTTATCTCAGTCACCCTTTTCCCATGCTCTCACTATTTTGCAAGAATAATTAATCTACACTCTCATCATTTTGTGAGCTAATCCATTTTGTGTCTTGTAATTATCCACTGATTTTATATGCCTATAAAAACACAAAAGCATGTTTGCCTTTAATATTGGTCCATTTAGATTATATATGTGCCACTCAGAATGTGTATATCTTAGTTGGTATGTATACATGAAGTATTCTTATGGATTTTGTCATGACCATTTCCATTTACATGCTCCATTTTTAGGTGATATTTCATCCCATTTATGGAGAACTACATTTAGCCTAAATAACACATTGGATATTATGTCCATGGGACTATATAGGCAACATCCAATTTCCTAGTATATTTGGATTCATCTCGGTCAGTTTTAGTGATTGATTTTACTCACCATTTTTTTTTATTATTCCTTCCTCTAGGTTTGTCTCCACAAAAACTCTCACCATTTTGTGATTTATTTATGCTTTCATCATTTTATGAGATTATTCACATTCCCAGCCTTAGATGTAGTAAGCATTATGGACCTAAATCATGTGTGAACACTTATCTCTTATCTTTTAGTGTGGTTTTAGCCTAAACCATAATCTCATGCTTACATTATTTATTTGTTATGATGTTTTCCTAATTTTTAATGTCATCCCCCTCTTTTCTTATGCACTCATTGTTTTACAAGACCATTCATATTTTCCTCTAAAATTCAATCATGTTTTCTTGGCATTAATTTTATTCTATCCTATATCTTGGGAGAACTACATGTGTCCTAAAGTTCATGTTGGACTTTGTGTCCTTAAAACTATGTAGGAAGCATCCACATTCCTAATTCATCTAGAATTATCTTGGTTACCCCTTCATTTTCTTCTATTCCCCCCATTTTTATTTGTTTATTTCATTATATCTTATAGCCTAGGGGAAATGATTTGACATCTTGCCTTTACCATTATTCCATATAACATATGGGTAACTTTATGTATTTTTTTCCTATGTTGTTATACTTGCATTGTTTCTAACTAGCTTAAGGGTGACCCTATTGTCAAGAGTAACACCTTTATTACACATGCACAAATAATTTGTATTGTGTTTATACTAAAATTGTGATTAACCATTATTTTTATATTTCCTTTATGTGTTTAGGTTAGTTTCTTTATTGCACTCTTATTTGATTTGGATTATTTATTTTTTTGCTTATATTATTTTCTTTTGTTTGTTTCCTTTTCTTTTTATTGGTGTTTTGTTGTTTGTTTATTTTTATGCTTTGGTGTTTGCTTATTGGTGTTTTATTTTATTTGATTATTTATTTATTTTTAGTTTGAATTTTTGCCTTTTTATTTATTGGTTGTTTTAGGATTATTATACTTTATTAACAATATATTATAGATTTCCCATATCTTATACTTGAGTTGTGCATTAGTTTACATTCCTACACTTAGTTTATTGCAATATATTCACTCAAGATTTGATTGTCCATATCTTACACCTAAGTGATTTTTAGTTGCATTTAAATTGATTTTTTCATGATTTTGATACACAATATTATTATAGTTATCTATAAATATGATACATAATATCACAAGCTACAATAAACATCAAGCTAAAGGATCTATTTGATAATTTAGTGGGAAGTACTTCTCCTTGATCACACTTGGAAAATCCTAGACCTAACAAAATATAGAGATTAAATCACTAATAAATTGTAATCCCTACTAGTTAGTATGTCATCTCCATACTATAAGTTATCCCAAATTCATGCCTATAAACTATGCCAACTTATTGTTACTCTGTGAGTGCAAATTCAATACATAAGCCTCCATTCCCAATTTGTCTTACTGAGGTGAATTATTTAGGCATTTCCTAATCATATCCTCCCTATTAGGGAAATGATGAATTATATCATGTTTCCATCTACCTTAATGGGGAATTTTCATTATACCAATTATTATAAATGCCTTTGGGAAAATAATTATTTCAACCTATCTACCCTACAAGGGCATTTTTCAATTCACTAGTGATTATAACAACCTTTAGGAAAATCATTAATTTCACTCATTTTCCCTATTATGGCATATCATTATGCTATTTGTTATAACAAAATTTGGTAAAATAACTATTTTCACCCCCATTACCTATAAATTGCATAATTTCCTTCTTTTTGAGGGAATGTTCGATGACTCCATTTTTCCTCCTGTTGTTTTGAGGGGGCATCCAAGGCTCATCCATCACCTTTGGGGGCATTAGCCACGACATTAAATTTTTTTTAATTATTTGAGAATAAATTTATATGCCTATTTCTTATAATTCCTACCAAAATATGGTAAAACTATAGACACCCCATTTAGCCATAACTATGTTCCAACCAAACTTTAGATTTATTTTTAACAAACAATGCAAATTAAGCCTAAGAATGATTGAATATCCAAATTTCATTCACACATTAGATATTAATAACCATAATTATGTTGAGACATTCCTATTTGGAGTATTATCATGTATGTAATAGTAACCTCTCATGGATTCATCTCTATTAAATTTTTGACCTAACAAATTGATAGTTTGGCCTATGGACCCATTAAGCAGGGCACTTAAATAATTATTAAAGTGAAAAAATGCTAAGCAGAATGAGTTAAATAAGCAAATTAAATTAAATTATTGAGTGAAATTTCCATGTATAATTAGTGAAAATAATTTTTTTAAAAGTAAATTCTAATAAAATTGAGGTCATGATGATATCATCATCCTCAAAATCAAAGAATTGAAAATATCTCCATTAAAGTCTTAAATTCAGAAATAAAGAGCCATGATTAATAAATGGGATTTGTATCCCAAATATTAATTGATTATCCCCTCCTTAATTTAACTAGGGTTAAATTAAACCCAAACATGGTTAAATCCAACCTAGTTGCACTTGGGTTAGGGATAGTTTGAAAGGATATAAATAGAAGTGCCAAGACCATTCTAAAACAAACTCTCTAGCCAAAATTATACTATTAAATTGTTGAGAGACAGAATTTTTTTAAGGTTATAAGTCAAAAATATTGATATATTTATATATCTCTCCAAATCTAAGCCAAACATTGCCAAGTTGATAAGGATAAATGATGCAAGAAACACCATTATCAAAGATTCTTTGAGCACATGACCGAGCACATTCCTCTATGGCTAACATGCAACTCTTGCTCTCAAGGAAGGTAAACAATAATTGTTTTATATTCCCTTGTTACTTACTTATATTTTTATCTTACTCCTTTAAGTGTCTAGGATTGATTTATTAGATTTATTAGTGTGTTTTATTGTTTATTATCATACTAACACTTGACTAAGTCCCCTCTTTAATTCTTATGATCACATGTAGATATTGAGAGAACGAATCAATGTATGCCAATTGATGAGGTGATAAAAATAAGAGTATTTATTCAATGTATAGATAATATATTAGTACTTAAAGAGAGTCATCAAATGCAATACATTCAGTCTTATATGCTTTATCCCACTCCAATTCAACCTTATTGTTCTCCAAATCCAACCTAAATTGTAATATGTCATCAAGAAAGGCCCATGACTATGCAAAATTTACCTATTATTCATTAATAGCCTAAAACCATTCCATATTAGAGAAATTATTGTATAAATACCCTTGATTATATCATGTTAACTCTTAAAAAATAAAATTCTCCCATGCCCATCACAAGTCAATAATAAGAGAAGAGTATGGAGGTCAAGTCAAGAGAGATCTCAAGTGACTCAAGTCTCTCACCTACCCTTCAAGTTGAATTTATTCATGAAGAAAAAGATACATCAAAGTTTTATTGATTGTTTAAGGATTGGAAGGAGAATAATGAAACATCCTCATCATAATTCCCTTCTCCATCTCTCCAAGAATTCTACAATCAGCCTAGCCCTTCTAAAGTCCTAAGTTGGAAGTATACTCTATCAAGTTTCAATAAAAAAAATCAAGTTTATTTCCATCCCACCCTATCCTTTTTTTTAAGGATAACCTAATTTATTGATGATAAAATATGATTTTTTGGTTGAAAATAAGATCATATCAAGAAAGGATTATGACGTGGTTATCCTTGAAAAGGAAAATCAGTCAGCTACAAGTGAGCCTCAATAAGGCTATGAGGAGAGTGTTTCAAGTGTGTATGGTGAAGAAATATTTCTTGGAAGTCCTATTTGTAAATAAATAATCAAATTAGTCCTTAAGGATGATGAGAAAGATGTCCTTGATGGAGGAGTGCAAGGTAAAATGATAGAAGCCTCAAAACAAAGTTATTCCATTAAAAAAGGCGAAGAAGAAGATCTTAATTAGGTATAGTAGTAGTTGTACCATAGTTTCATATAATAAGTTGAATTTATTGGTAAGACTGTTTTCCCTCTAAAATATAAAGGTGAACTCCAACATGAAGTTGTAGATATTAGAAATATTGGCATTGATGTCAAAGATCTAGCATTATTGGTGATAAAGGCCCCATTGCATTTAATGGTGTTTTTAATATTCATATCTTGGATAATGTGTGTTAATATTTATTTAATATTAATTAATATATTTTTGGTTTCATATAAGTCAAAAGAGGGCCCTTGGAGAAGTCAAAGAGTCACGAGGTAAGAGATGAAAGAGGAATGGAATGCATTTTCTTGTGAAGAGTCATCTTGAGGAATTCCAAGAGTCACCATGTGAAAACAAAAGAGGTATGGTGCATTTTTCTATGAAGGGACACTTTGAGGAATATGAAAAATCAACAAGAGAAAGACAAAATAGAAAAGGACACTTTTTCTTATGAAGGGTCACCATATGACTTTTCAAATGCAAGGATATAAAGGGTCATGCAAGTTTGGCACCATTTTCCATGAGGATTGAAGGGTCACAAAGGGTGAATGCCAAAGTTCATTTGGAAAGATATAAATAAAGGCCTAATAAGATATTTGATATATGAAATATGGTGCATGGTTTTTATTTGTTTTCAAAGAGAGAAAAGTAGGAGATATTGTAGAGCTATATCATTTGTTGAGTAAGAAACATTAAGAGATAGTTGTGTTTTATACACAAGAGGGGTTGGTGCTCCTATGGGTTGGTGATCATGAATATTTGTAAGAGGTTGGTGTTCTTGTGTGTTGGTTCTTACAAATAGTTATTGTGTTGGTGCTTGGCAAAGGGGTTGGTGCTCCTACAAGTTAATGCTTGTGAACTTTGTATTTTGAGTTGGTGCTCATTCATATACTTGAGATTTTTCTCCATGGTTTTTCCTACTTTTAGTTTCCATGTAAAAATATTCTCTCTCTCTCTCTCTCTCTCTCTCTCTCTCTCTCTCTCTCTCTCTCTCTCTCTCTCTCTCTCTCTCTCTCTCTCTCTCTCTCTCTCTCTCTCTCTCTCTCTCTCTCTCATGTGGTGAAAATTATTATTTCAATTTTATTACATATCTTGAATGTATGATTAAGTGGTTAAAGAAAAGAAATAAGATTAATGAAAAGATATGTAATATATTGATTCACCCCCCCCCTCTTAGTATATTTAGTGCTTAACAATTGGTATCAGAGTAGGTTCCTTTTGAAAAAGTTTTACAGCTTGAAAGAAGATCGGGAAAGAATGATGGCTAGATCACATGAAGGATTTTCTACAAATAAGGCACCTTTGTTTGATGGGATAAATTATGTTTTTTGGAGCATAAGGATGAAGACTTATTTTATGGCCCTTGAATTTGACATATGGTAAGAAGTGGTGGAGGAATACGAGGAGCCATAGACACTTGTAACTACTCTGGTAAAAAAAAGGTAAGTGAAAATAATGCTAAAGATTTAAATGTTATTTTATGTGGTTTATGTGGTTCTAAATTTGTTAAAGTTATGCAATGTAAATATGCTCATGAAACTTGGATAAAACTTGAAAATATTTACAAAGGTGATGGAAAGGTTTAGCAAGCTAAGCTTCAGACTTTTAGAAGATAGTTTGAGAGTTTGAAGATGTAAGAAGAATAAAATATAGCAAGTTATCTCTTGTGGGTTGATCAAATAGTTAATCAGATTAAAGGTCTTAGAGAACATTTAGAAGAATCAACTATGGTTCAAAAGGTTTTGAGATCTCTACCATTGAGATATGATGTAAAATTTTTGGCAATTGAAGAGATGAAGAATTTTTCCAGGCTAAAGATGGATGAGCTTCATGGTATTCTTATGGCATATGAGATGTGGATTGAACAAGATAAACCCTTAAAGAGAGAAGTGGTCTTCAAGACATCAAAGAAAGAGAGGGCTAAAATTCAATAATCAAGTGATAATTATAGAGATGATGAAGATGAAAATGGAGCTCTATTCAATCGCAAGATGAAAAAGGGCACAGGTAAATATCAAGGAAAATTACCTTTTAAATGTTTTAATTATGGAAAGATTAGACATTTTGTATCTAAATGCCTAAATAAGGGTAATGATGACAATGAAGAAGGAAAGTCTAAATACAAGAATAATTTCAAAAGAAAATTCAAAAATGGATTTGAGAAGAGGAGTTTGTATTCTAAAGATCCTAGCTTAGCCAAAGATAGTGGAGTTAGTGACTCAGAAGAAGAAGAGATTCTATTCATGGCCAAACATGAAGATGCCTCTGCAAGCAAAAGTACAAATTATCAAGAAGAAGAAAAAGATGAAGCTAAAGAGAATCTAGAAGAACTCATTTGTACCTTAGAAGAGTTAAGAACTCTTGGAAAGAAGAATTCAAGATTAAAGATCCAGATCAACAAAAATGAAAAAGAGTCAAATAAAATAATTCAAGATCTACAAGCACACTTTGAATAAGCCAAGAAGAATGAAGAATATATAACAACATAGTTGAAAATAGTAAGTAAAGAATTTGAAAGGTATGTTATTGAAATTGCTTCTTTAAAATCAGATCTTGAGAAAACAAATAAAACATTCAATGATAGAGTAGTCAATGATTCAAAATTTGAGAATAGAACTAATATGTCAAATAAGATATTAAAAAATCAAAGATTAATGTCAGATAAGAAAGGTATTGGATTTGAAAAAGAGAAAGAGGAGGTCGCTACTTTCACAAATAAAGAAAAAAGAAAGAGCTATGTTGAAGCTCTTACAAAAGAGGCTATTATAATGTTTATTTCATATGCAGTGTTTAAAATTTTCAAAGTGTTTTAGATGGATGTCAAATCTACCTTCCTGAATAGGAATCTAGAAGAGGTCTACATTGAGCAACTTGAGGGATTTATTCTCTCAAATATTAGTAGCCATGTATATAGATTGAAGAAAGCATTGTATAAATTAAAACAAGCTCCCAAAACTTGGTATGCAAGACTTGATAAGTACCTACAGGATCAAGGTTTCAAGAGAGGATTTGTTGATAGTAATCTCTACATCAAAACAAAAGGTGAGCATCAATTAATTGTTTTGGTATATGTTAATTATATCATTTTTGGAGGAAATATTAAAAATATGACAAAAGAATTTTCTAATAATATGAAAAAATAATTTGAGATGTCTATGCTTGGATAATTGTCATTTTTCTTAGGATTGCAAATATTTCAATCAGATAAAGGAATTTTCATATCTCAAAGTAAATATTCCAAGGAAATATTGAATAAATTTGGTTTTGAGGATTGTGCACCAGTTGGTACACCAATGTGTATAGGAAATAAGGTGAGCTAGGATGAAGATTCATCTATTACAGATCAATCTTTGTATAGATCTATGATTGAAAGTCTTCTATATTTGACAGCATCAAGGCCAAACATCATGCATGCAGTAGGTATGGTTACAAGATATTAGTCATCTCCAAAAGATAGTCATGTTTAGATGGTGAAGAGAATATTTAGATATATCAAGGGGACATTGGATTATAGATTATGGTATCCCACAGGTAGAGATTTCACTTTGGTTGCTTATACAGATTGAGATTGGGCAGGGTGCTTACATGATAGAAAGAGTACAAATGGATGAGATTTTTCCCCTGGTGATAGCTTAGTATCATGGGTAAGTAAGAAGGAAAATTTAGTATCACTTTCTACAGCTGAATCAGATTATATTGTAGTAGTATTGTGTTATACTCAAGTGCTTTGGATTAAGAAAACTTTGGAAGATATCAAGGTAAAGTATGATGAACCTATTTTTATTTTTTATGATAACATAAGTGTTATAAATATGCTGAAGAATAAAATGATGAATTTAAGAACAAAACATATTCCCATTAGATATCACTTCTTGAGAGAGCAGGATGTAGATCAACAGGTTAAGATGGAGTATATCAGTACTACATAGTAAATTGTAGATATTTTTATAAAGGCACTACCAAAAGACACATTTGAGTATCTACGAGAGAAGTTGGGAGTAAGTTATTTTACTTCCTACCATTGAGGTTTAGCGTCAATTGAGGGGAAGCTAATTGTTAGCTCCAGGTAGGCCCTTTGCCATTGATATTAAAGGGGGAGAATAATAGGTATAGGTATAGGTACAAGTACAAGAATAGGTACAGAGAATAGATATAGATTGCTACAGTAAGTGGGAGTTACTATATGTTTTTTAGATGGTAGTATGTGTAGGTTTCAGGATGTATAAGTTTTAGTTTAAGATTACCATCAATGATAAAGTGGGAGATTGTTGGAAATATTGCCATTGATGTCAAAGGTCTAGGATTATTGGTGATAAAGGCCCCATTGCATGTAATGGTGTTTTTAATATTCATATCTTGGCTAATGTATGTTAATACTTATTTAATATTAATTAATATATTTTTGGTTGCATATAAGTCAAAAGAGTGCCCATGGAGAAGTCAAAGAGTCACAAGGTAAAAGATGAAAGAGGAATGGGATGCATTTTCTCATGAAGAGTCATCTTGAAAAATTCCAATAGTGACCATGTGAAGACAAAAGAGGTATGCCACTTTTTTCCATGAAGGGACACTTTGAGGAATATGAAAAGTCACCAAGATAAAGACAAAAGAGGAAATGATACTTTTGCTTATGAAGGGTCACCATATGACTTTTCAAATGCAAGGATACAAAGGGTCATGAAAGTTTGGTGCCATTTTCTATGAGGATTGAAGGGTCACAAAGGGTGAATACTAAAGGTCATTTAGAAAGCTATAAATAAAGACTTGAGAAGATATTTGATATATGCAAGAGAGTGAATGGTTTGTATTTTTTTTCAAAGAGAGAAAAGCAAGAGATATTGTAGATTCCTATCATTTGTTGAGTAAGAAACATTGAGAGGTAGTTGTGTTTTATACACAAGAGGGGTTGGTTCTCCTGTGGGTTGGTGCTCACAAATATTTGTAAGGGGTTGGTACTCCTATGGGTTGGTGCTCACAAATAGTTATTGTGTTGGTGCTCAGCAAAGGGGTTAGTGGTCTTGCAAGTTAGTGCTTTCAAACTTTGTATTTTTAGTTCATGCTCATTCATAAACTTGAGATTATTATTTGTGTTTTTTTTCCACTTTGGGTTTCCACGTAAAAATTTGCTCTCTCTCTCTCTCTCTCTCTCTCTCTCTCTCTCTCTCTCTCTCTCTCTCTCTCTCTCTCTCATTTGGTGCAAATTATTATTTAATTTTTATTGCATATCTTGAATGTATGATTGAGTTATTAAAGAAAATAAATCAGATTAAGAAAAAGAATACTGATTCACCCCCCAGTATATTTTGTGCTTAATAGTAGAAGTTGGCAGCCCTCTAGAAGAGAAAAATAGGTTTGGGATAAGAGAGGAATGATGAATTGGACCTTGGATGGGAATATGAGATCCCATTATTTGTGGAGGAATAAGACCAATCTAGTTGTCATGGATTGAGTTTTGATGAAGGGGTTCATGATGATATCAGTTGATCAATTTGTAGCTAAGTGTGAGAGAAACAATCTTGAAGACACCTTGGTTAGTAGTTTTGTTGAACCTCATGAGCAAGAGATAGAGCTTGAAGAATTGAATTTGAAGCTATGTCATGAGTCTATTGAAGAGTTTGAAGTACTTGACTATCCTTTTATGCTTAAAGATATTGAAAATAAAGAGACTAAATTTAGCATGATTCAAGTGACCAAGAAGAAGCTTATTTTTTGGAGGAACTAGAAGCATTTTGCTCAAGTTTGGATAACAAACCTAAAGCCCATGAGGAGAATGCCAAGTTGAATATTTTGGCTAATGAACATGGTAAATACATGCATGATAAATATATTGAAGAAAAAATCATGGTATTTGATCTTGTTGAGTCTCATGAAGAAGTTCAAGGAGGTCCTAATAACATGTGGTGGCCTTATTGTGACACATTGAAGGAATTTGAAGACCTTGGTAGGATAACACCTATAGAAGTACAAGATGAAGTTATTGTTAATAAATGAAAAGATTTTATCAAAAAAATATGTCTTGTAATTTATCACCAAGAGATTCAAGTTTAATAGGTATCAAGATATGATGAAGATCATACTCTTCAAGATGAGAAAGAGATGGAAATTAATGATCTAATGGAAGCTAAATTTTTTTCTACCATCCTAAATCAAGGTGTGATTGCATTAGATCCCTATCTCTTTGACAAACAATAATATGAGGTAATTTATGAGTTTCAAGATGAATTTATCTTTATTAGAGACATGTTTTTTATGGTTGATCCATTTATTTTTTAATTGTTGTGTCAGTTATTCCATTCATTTCAAGAGGTTTATAGTCAAATGTCAAGGTCTATTTTATTTTGTGTTGAGCATGGGTGACTCCATATACCAAAAGAGGCATGAAGGAAATTGTATTAGATGCATAATAAGCATGTAATCCCAATAAGTTGCCATATATGTTAGCCAAAATTATCCACCATGGGTAAGTGCAATTTAAAACTTTATTGTGAAGCTCATTTATCTTTTTTGATAACTTTTTGATGGATTTTATCTTAGCTTATGGGTTAAACCTTATCATAAAAGGATTTATTTTAAAATATTGGATCATATTAAGCTCTATTTCATGGTCTATAAGAGTGAGTCATACCCTAGTATTTTCATTATTCCCTTCATGAAGGTTTTATTTATATTTTGGAGAGATTAAGGTATCTTAGAAAATTTTAAGGTTATTTTGCAAATATAGAGATATGTTAGTCCATCATGAGAATATCAATTTTTTTATTCTTATAATAATTTATGATATTTTATGGGGAATGAGGCCTTATATAGTCAAAGCATAGCAAGGTGAAAAAATTATTATTTCATGTTTAATAGAAGTTATGTGAAATTTGGAGAAATTAAGGTAGTGTTGCCTTTGTTAGTATGAATAATCAAGTTAATTTTAAGGCCTATAATGTGTTTTTACATTATTACAAGGTTATTTATCCTGCACACATGTTTACCTAGGTCATTTCAATGTGTAATAAATGGTACAACCCTCCAAAGATCAATAAGATGAGATATAATGTAGATATAAGCTTGTCAAGAGCTCATTAAGCTACTTTTCAATGTTTACATGGATATTTCATGTAATTAATATATTTTTTAAGGTATATCATAGTATTTCAAGGTCAAATAAGGCTTTTGGAATCATTAGTAGGTCCAAATAATGTAAAAAACATTTCATCTCCTCCATCGACCTCTTTACAAGCTAGTGAAGGCCATTTTCAAGTGTTCATTTCATGAAGAGGAAAGAGATTTGGAAAAAATGATATTTTGGGTGGATAGGGTCCCCTATGCCTTCAATATTCCATGCATTAGTTATAGGTTATAGATCTTAAATTTTTGAACAATTATTAACAAGTTAAATAGCCTAAAACCCTCTTAAAACCCCATAGGTATGGATTTTATTGTTCTAGTGAGTTTTTAGGATAATGGATGCACATGGTTGATTTTTGGATCTCCTAATGGGTATTAATATCCTTTTCATGTCATCTTCCACCATCACATGTGAGGAGGAAAAGATAGAAAAAATGGCCTAGAAGTTGCAGCTTTGGGTTTATTTATAGGGTTTTGGCTAAATGAAAGCATCATGATAAGTTGTGAGGACTTGTTGAGAATGCACATAGGTCTGGTGTCCTCCTTACAAGCTCTCTATGACCCTCAAGTGATATATATGCTAATAATGCCCTTAAGATAGACCAAAATAAAGACTGCCTATATGATTTATATAATAAACCCAGATGAAGACTTTGTTAAGGTCATATGAATCATAAGAATCTATAGTATACATTGGATAACATTATAACCATCTCCACCAATCTTCTTTCATTCTCCTTAGGTCCTTACAAGTCCAATGAAGGTTTCAAACATGAGTTCAAGGTCATTTACAAGTGGATTATACAAGTTGTGGGTATAGAAAGTACAAACTTCTCATTTTTCATATTATTTATAAAATTTTAGATGGTATTAAAGTGTGATGATAACCCTAACATATTCCTCAAATTCACTTAGGCCTGAGTGAAGACCAAATGATCATAAACAATCCCTTTAAGCACCTATAAGTGAACAATACATAACATGAATGAAATAATTCAAGTTTTTAAGAAGTCAAATCACCATTTAGGGCATGTGAGGGAGGATGTGAGGAATTCACAAGTCTATATCATTTAAATGAGATAGAATATGCATATAGCTATGCATACACAGTCCAAAAGAACATCTAAAATGAAAAAATATCATGGAGGTACTTAGAAGTATTATAGGTGAAATTTTCATTGATATGATTCAAGATGGAGATGATATAACCTCAATAAACATATAACAATGTATAAAACTCTCAAAATCATCCTTGAGATACAATTACAGGGTACATACCTATTAATATCAACCTAGTGTTTGCAATCTTTAAAGACAACTTGAAGTGATTAAAAGAGGTGTTTGATCTTGAAAACTATTATAAAGTTTAAAATATATGACTAAATAACTTAATATACCAATAAATATATTTTCAATGGCTTAAACAAAGAGGAATGTAGACCTACAAGTTTGTAGACTTGTAGATCCACATTCCCAACCTAAGAAGCATATCGTGCATAGCATATGATGTTTAAATATGAAAATGAGGATGTAAGATCCATGGTAATATTTTAGGAATGTTTATGTGAAATTTATTAAGTATTATAATTTAATAAAACCCCCTTATAGAACTTCAAGAAACATCATAACCAATGTGGATCTACAAGCATGCTAAAAGTCCCTTTTCTAGGTATTTTTTTCAAGTTTTAAAGAAAGTATGTGGTGTTTACATTAGATTGAAAGATTATATTGAAAATTAGTGTTTATTAAATCCATGATAGTACTTAAAATATGATAAATCTTTTTTAATATGATAAAAAACCACAAGAGAACATACAACCATGTTGTATAGTCTCAAATGCATGTAAAATTGGGAGAAATTGACATGTTGGAGGGTTTTGAAGAGTGTTCATGAAAAAATTAATCTTATATGGGTTAAATTATGTTTGAGTATACCTAAAAAATTCTTTTATTGGATTTAAATTCCATAAATCACTCCCAATCCACTTGCAACTAGGGCTAGAAAACTTACAACTCACTTAACTTGAGTTCTAACCCATGGAATTGCCTCAAACTCTGATAGAAGACCATATTTAATGTAAAATATAATATTTTGGATTTTTTGGATCTATATTATATGGTATTTTACACACTCTATTACTATAGGCTTGTATTGGGCCTAATTAGGCCTAATTGGGAAAGATAGGTATTGAGGAAGTGGGTCTACCTTAGGAGTTGGACCATGAAAATTTGCGTGAAGATGAAAGGAGATAAATGGTAATAAAATATGACTTTATTTTACTTAAAATATATTTATATATTTTAAATTAATTATATTTTTACCAAAATAAGGCTATAAAGAATAGGCCTCCAAAAGAGCAAATACGAGAATGATGAAGGAAATTACAGAATAAATGTATAAATATGGTCAATTTTAGATCCTCAATAAGTGTAAAAGATAGTTAGTGTTGTCACTTGTATTTTCACCCCTTGAGGATATGTCTCATCGCTCCTCATACAAGTGGCATAATGAAAACATCTCACTTGTTGTGGGTAATCAATTTGATGAGATGAATCTCAAGTAGGGCTAGTTCCCTTGATGCACTCTTTGAAACACTCCTTCCCTTAGCAAATTTTCATGAAAAGGGTTAAGAATCCAAAATTTGAAATATAAAAGGTGATTTACCAATATTTAATTTCCTCCTATTAAATAAAATTATACTATTTAGATAAACACAAAGCTTTATTCACACAAAACTCACAACACAAGATAGATTGTTACATCAATGTTTCATATGCTAGGCTCAAGAGGTATTTACATGATTGGGAGGTACTAAATGATTCCTTGAGAGAATACAGTCATTAACCACTTCTAAAACACTTATACACTCAAATATAACACTAACAAAGACCTGTAACAATTACTCTTCTAAACACTTGGTGAATAATCAACGATAACATGCTAGAAAAGATCATCTTCTACTAGACAAAACAAACAATATTGTAATAAGACTCAATTTTAAAGAATGTAAATATGAAAATTACCTTTTTTATTTATTCAAGATACATTCAAATACATAACTAGCTAGGGTTTCACCATTAACCAATGGAGGCTACTCAAAAGAGCCAAAAGAGTCACTACTTATAGAAGTTGGGAGAGGGGTGAGACAAGGGAGTTCCAAAGGTCACTTGGACACTTTTAAAGATGATAAAATATGTTAAATATTCATTATAAATATATTTTAAATTAACCATACAATTTTAGGAATTCCAAGTGTCCATATAAGTCATGAAATTTATGAAAAGTGGCATGAAACTCCTTATCTTGGCTCAGAAAACTATCTTCATGATTTGGACCTATTTGAACATCCCAAAAATAAATAGGGATAGGTATTATTATTGCAATGATAGGGAATTATTTAAAACATGTCTCTCCATGAACTAGTTGCAATCTATTCATTTGGAATGTCCTGGAAGTAAGCCATTACTACCTACAATCTAAAAAACTCCTTTTTCAGTTACCCCTCACACTTGGCCTCAAAATTGGATTTATTTTTTGATAAACATATGTGTAAGGGAGTGGATTACACTTTTAAAGACTCTCCATGGCCTTATACTACTCAATTACACCTTAAAAAGTCTCACACTTAAAGTTTTTACCCTTCTCACCGTTATGTTTACTATGGTAGTTTTGACTGGATAAGATGAGAGCTATTGTTTGAACACTTATAATTCTTTTTAAGGAGATAAATTTACATATGGAGTTAAATAAATTCTTAATATTCCCCTTAAAATTTATTTCATCTTTAGAATCCTACTAAAACTTGCAAAACACACAAAATATTCAAAAGTACCCTATTTTTTACCCTGTACGTATAACTCCATACAACTCAAAAGGGTGGGGATGATCTTGAGAGAGTCTTCTGAAAGGTATAATAACTTTAATGATAAAAATATTCCATATGGATATCTCTCCAATCTTTTTTTCTCAATCGGTTCTTGACTAAGTGTTTGCAAGGGTTTTAGGTAGTTTTTGTCCTTAAGCTTTATTCATAAATATCTTACTTTGGAACTGCCAAAAAATCCCAAAAATATGATGTTAAGGGACCCTACTAACCTCTAAAAATTCATTTTTCATCTATGCATATCCTTATAAAATATATGAGAATTTAAAATCACCCTATTGAGCTTGTTCCCACCTTTCCTGCATGTTTGGACTATCTCTGAGATAAAATTATCTTTCTTATAGGTCTCTTTGCATATAAAAATATAAAAAATGTCTAAATCAATCTCATAAACATTATTAATAATATATAACACTCATTAGGAGATAAAAGTCTAGTTGGACCCCAAATTAGCTCTAGGTCCCTTTAAGGCCTAATAGACTTAGCGTGCACCCTGCTAGTTTTGACTATTTGGATTGATATCTCATGGTTGGTCTAGTGGTTCATACTTTTTCACACCTCATTAAAGCTTTAAAATTCATCACATAACCTCCCAATCACTCATTTTCATCTCTTTCTTTCATTCACCAACTAGGCCTAATTGAATCTTATTTAGTTAGACTATGTGCAAGAGTGTTTTGGTAATTTTGAGAGGTCTAAGTCTGAATTAGTGCTTCATAACACCTAATTACCCTTCATACACCTCAAAATATGTTTCTTAAGGTTCCCAAACCGTCCTATTAAGTTTCTCACCCTCCTTGGCCTCATTTTCTTGTTTTGCTAAACCTTGAGTTTTTTTTGTTGGCTGACCTCTAAGATAAAATAGTGAGGTATATCCCTATTCCCCAAGGAAAACTTAAGATTTTAGGAGTTTTATAAGGTCATAATTAAAATTTTCACTAAAGGGTTTATCTGTATTCACTCATTTAGACACATAACTAACATGGGGTCATGGAGCTTGTGAAAACACTTTATAAATCAATCATGAACCATTTTAAGTTACTATAAAACCCTCTTCCAACTCCTAATCATAATAACCTCTTACCTTCACCAGGACTACACACTTAGTTTTAGGTGTATTCAAGGTTTCAAGAGGTCTGTGTAGGATTATTTTACATTATTTAGAGATTATGAAGTTTATCATGATATTAATGGAAGTGGTAACCTACTTGTTTCATCATTCTAACCCCTCTTATATTATTTGCAAGCACCTTGAACTCATAAAACTAAGTTTTTCCCTCTTGACTGTAAAACCCTACCTTAATGACTCCTGTGGGTGATAATTTTCTTAGTTGAACCTTGGTATTGATGTTTATATTAATTCTTTGAATCCTTTGAGGTCACAAAGTATATGTTTCTACTTTTACTCAACTTTAAAGTCCTAAAACGCCACTTAGACACCAACTTCTAGCCCACTATCTGTCTTCCCAGCTATAGGTGTATATTTTCCCTAAGAAGGGACACCTTTAGGTGTCCATGAAACTTGAAACACCATAATCCAAAATCATTCTAATGATACTCATGATTATTTTAACACTATTCAATCAATGGAATCATCCTAGGTATGATGGAATGCTTTGTTTTCAACCTTAGGATATCAACTGTCATCCAAACATCAAACCTATAGATAAGAATGTAGGATTTTAGTGTTTTTAAGGGAATATTTAGGACCCCAAATAACCATTTTACATCAATATTCTTGACCCCATTCTTGGCATAGTCCTTCTACATACCATAGGCAATAAATTTCACCTAGATAAATGCTCCAGAGTTCTTCTTAACCTTACTATAAGATATTCACAACAAGCCTTTGGACCTTTATTTTCACATTTTAAGGATTTGATCCTAGAATTTAGTCTCTTTCTATTATAAGGTGATCTTAAACTTTGAAAATCAATATATACTTTAAAATTTGTATATTAGGATTCTTTAAACATGTTATGTGTTTAGGATGAGTTTCACCACTTGTCTAACATTTCAAAATGGCTCCTTAACCCCCTGTTAAGCCATTTATAGGTGTTTATTTTTAGTGTATATAGGTAGTGGGAATAATATGGATAATATTCATTAATTTAGACCTATTATGAGTTTTATATCCATATCAAAACCTTAAATGAATTCATCATGCTTCAAAAGGCTTGAGATCATCACTAATATCTTCACCCCCGTACGACATCATCATGATAGGATTTATGTGTACATTGAATGGTATGGAGGTATTATGTGAAATATATGAGAAATGGTATCATGAAATTAACCTTATAACCAACTCCATGATCTTATAAAGATATCAAATGATAAATTATGATATCAAAGGCTTGAGGCAAGCTTTACACCTTGTTTCAACACTGGAAAATCTCTATGAGAGCACTTATAGGTGCACACACCAATGGTAGACTATGTGTATATTGTATTTGATTTTCATAGTTTCTTTTTACACTCTTTTTAGGATCTATCCTATTTATTCCTACTTATAAATACATATTAACTTCTTGATACCTCCAATACATCTCCAAGAACACACTAAACATGTTATACACACGTGTTCAACATGACTGTAAGTGTGATTAGGTAAAGGGTTGGATGTGAGGTGTTTATGATTGTATATTTGATTAAATACTTAAATTAGGAGACTAAAATTAAGGTTAAATGATAAATTCATATTGAGACATTAGAAACATCACATCACATTCATATGAGACCTCTTCTGAGAACCAAACATTTTGAAAATAAGGAAAACTAACTGAGACTACACATGGTGGCACCTTCCTACAACATGAGATAATTTTATCATCCAAACATAATGAAACATTAAATTAAACATTGATATCATCTAATAATATATCCCACATCTTATGGATTCAACATCACCAACTAGTTTATACGGACTTGCCCAAAATGAAGCAAAACCTATAAGGTGCATGAAACAGCAAGTAAAAAAGCATAGTCAACTTCATGAGGATGGTTAATAAAGAACAAGACATGATTATTCAAAATCTTATTATTTAAATTAAGGTCTTTGATTTTAATACTACCTCTCAAAATCATTTACCGTAAACCTCTTCAATTGTATGTACTAAGCATAAACCTAATGGTCATTTCTATATGTCTAAAAAGACAAAGAAGGAGTAAAATGGTTTTGGATTAAAAATGGAACTTCTAAAGCATGTAAATAATTTATATGAGTGTTATGAAAATTATGTTATGTTCCATCAACTTTTCCCATGTGTCACCTTCTTCCATGGGTCGTACAAGTACAAAACTTCCCCTTTTCAGTTGATTACCTGATCTTTATTTAGATAAGTGGAAAGATTCTAATTGAAATAAAATTCATAATAATAAAATTGAAATTTTTAATGTTTTAAATGAAAATAAGACACATGTATACCTTAGTAACTGTGTTACTTGTAATTATGACCCCAAAAATCCCACTAAATGCCTTAAAATTATAAATAAACTTATTAGACCATGACTAAGGCTAAAAATACATTAGATAAAATCAAATGAAATATAATATAGAATATTATAAATTATTTGACCCCCAAACATATAAAAACCCAATTTTATTTACCTATAGGGGTCTAAATTTGACCTAAAAGTCAAATTTGGTCAACAAAATGGCGACTCATAGGGGTAGTAACCCTGCTATACTAAAGACCGATATCCTTACCAATCCATGGGCTAGGTATTTAGTGAATTATTGAGGACAAATAGAAATTAATTTCCTAAAACACACACAAAAAAACTACAACACACCAAACAACCACAAAGCAAAGTAAGACACAAACAAGACTTACACATGTGCATAAGCCGGGAAAATAAGAAAACAATAGCTCTATATAAGGAGAGAGGAGAACCTTAGTAACAATGTTTGAGATATATCCCATTGAATATTATATTAATCTCCTCTCCATCTAACTTTAAGAGTTGAAAAGCATTATGTTGCTTTCATTGAGTGATGACATAAGGGCCACTCCACAAAGTATCAAACTTTGTATGTTTTCTAGGCTTAGCCCTATCTTCTTCCAAATTTAGAAGAATGTCCCCCTCTTGGAAACATATTGGCATGGAATTATTATCAAAGTATCTATTTTTTTTATCTTGGTGAGATCTCATAGCTTGCATAGCTTGATCCCTTGTTTCTTCAAGCTCGATCAACTCACACAACCTGACCTCCATGCTTTCATTTTCCATCAACTTTAGTTGGTAAGTGAGATCCAAGGCTGGTAACTCATGTGAAATAGGTACTCTAGCTTCTCTTCCATAAACAAGTGTACATGGTGAGTTTCCAATGGCTCTTTTGGGGGTGACGTTATTAGCCTAAAGAGTTGTCTTCAACTTGGAATGCCAAGTTTTTTTGGTTTTCCTCCATTATATTCTTTATGATCTTGATTAGATTCTTATTAGTGGACTTAGATAGTCTATTAAATTTTGGATAATAGTTGGAGGAAGTACTAATACAAATACCATGTTTCAAAGCCCACTCACTTGTCTTCATTCCAATGAAATCCAATGCATTGCTTGAAATTATTGTTGAAGGAGCCCCAAACCTTATCACTATGCATTCATGAAAGTCCAAAACTAAACATTAATTTTATTCCTTGAGATATATAGCCTCTACCCATCTTATAAATTAATTTATAGTAGTCAACACCCACTTGGGGCCAAAACTTGAAGGTGGGTTGATTAGGTCTATGAAATCTAGACCCCATTACATAAAAGGTTGGTCTACTTCTATTGGATGAATAGGCAATGATGAAAGATTTTTATTACCATAAAATATATCACCTTTTTTAAATTTCCTTACCCAATCATGGGTGTATTTTAAAAAACTAGGCCAAAAATATCCATATCTCATAATCTTAGCATATGTGGTTCTTGGAGCAAAGTGACCACCAGCTGGTCCATCATGAAACTCAAGCAATATATTCTCAACTTGATATAATTTTACACATCTCAATAGTATACATGAAAAATATTTCCTAAATAATACTCCATAATCAAGCACTCAAGGAATTTATTTTAATCTAAAGTACCTTTTTTTAGATCTAACTAGGCCTTGTGGACACTCACCGGTTTGAAGAAAATGGATCATTTCTTGTGTGAAACTTATCATTGATGAAGATGAAACTATCATAGGATCATCATATAGGGATGAAATAACTTATTTTTATTCCTTTAAATCTGAATCAAGGTGTTCACATAATCCATTCCCTTTTACTAGTTTGGTTTTCTTGATTTCTACATCATACTCCATCAATTTTGTAATCCAACCAGCCCTTTTTTATTCAAGTCTCTACTTAAAAGGAAATATTTGACACTAGGATGAGGTAATAATATATTAATCTTATTTTTAGACAACATGTGTGTAAAGTTATTTAGACTTATAATAACTGAAAGTACTTGATTCTCTATATAAGTGTACCTTACCTCATAGCCTTCCAATCCTTAACTAAAGAAGGCAATAGGCTGCTCCAAGAATTCTTCATTTGATTGAGTGAACATGGAAAATATTAATCCTTCATTTTTAAAGGTATATAAGTTTAAATACTTTGATAAATTATGACTTGCAAGAGTTATATCTTCATCAATGTCTTGCTTGATCATTTCAAAACTCTCTTTCCTTATCCTTTTCCAAGTAAACAATTCATCTTTCTTTAGCATGGAGGTTAGAGGCTTGACAAAATTATAAAAATCATTAGTAAACCTCCTTATGAAATTTATTTTTCTAAAGAAACATTGAAAACATTTCTTGTGTTTGGCCAAAGTTAATGCCAAGATTCCACTCACCCTTTCAAGATCTATGAATAGGCCTCTTTTGAGACAATGTGTCCTAAAAGTTTACCTTCATGGATAGAAAACACACAATTATTTAGGTTCAGAGAGATTTCAAACTCTCTAAATCTCTCAAAAATATTCCTGAGGTGATTCAAATTATCATTTACATCCTTAGAGAAAACTATGATATCATCAAGATACACCAACACTATATCATGTATTAGACCTTAAAAATCCATATCCATTACATGTTGAAATGTTACACCAACATTAGATAAAACAAAATTTATTTTATTATAAGCATATATACCCTATTTAGTATTAAATATTGTCTTATATTGGTCACTTTCCTTTACCAAAATCTGATTATACCCTGACTATGCATCAAGAAGTGAGAACCTTTCACTACTTGCCACAACTTGAAAAATTTTATCCATGGAAGGAAGAGGATAATGGTCCTTAAAATAAAATGTATTAAAATATCTAAATTCAACACATAACCTTATATCCCCATTCTTATTCCTTATCAGGACTAAGTTTGCCAACCAAGATGAATGCTTAATAGGAAAAATGATCTTAGACTCAATCAACTTTTTAAGCTCCTTTCTCATGAGAGGCTCAATCTTAGGATTGATTGACCTTCGTATTTGATTGATAGGCTTAACATTATCATCTATCTCTATGGTTTGTTGAGCTAAGTTTGGTTCAAAACCCTTTAAATCACTAAATTTCCATGCAAAAACATTAGAAAATTCCTTGCATAACTCAGTGAAAGCATATCTTTCTTCTCTAGTACATATATTCCCAAGAGCAAGAAATTTATCCTTGAAGATTTAATCTCTCATAGTTTTCTTGCTTAGTATACATTCTTACCTTTTCCTTATTTAATTTATCATCATCATTTAAGATACTCTCAAGTATTACTAAGCACTTATGGAGTTTTTTGTCTTTAATTGTACAATCTAACCTTCATATTTTTGTTGTAGTTTGGACCGATTATTTGAGGAAAACTAAGCCTCCTCTTGTATAAAAATATATATTTATTGGTCACTATCAAACACTTTCCAATTAGTGACACTATCAGGTATAGAGGGCCTTGCTATCACTTTGACATGAGGCTAGTTCTTATCCTCTCTTATCCACTTTAGAACATCAAACTGAGCTCCAATTGTTACCAACCTATCAACATGTTTATTGTCATCTCTTGGTATAGATTTAATGTTGAAGGCTTGGAAACCTTCTAGAAGATCCCACACTCTATGCTTATAGGACTTAAGCAAGGAGTTCTTAGACACATTTTGGCCTCTTAATTTATTCACCATCAACTTACCATCACCATAAACTTGTAACACTTTCACACCTTTTTTTCTATCCCACTCAAGGCCATGAATGAGGGCTTTATATTTTGCCACATTACAAGTACAATTGAATTTAAATCTGAAAGAAGAGTAATACATTTCCTTAGATGGAGAAACTAACATTGCTCTGCCACCTGATCTAACCTTGATTATATATCCATCAAAGAATAGAGGCCATAAACCATCCATGTTTTCATTTGGCTTTATCAAATTTGGCATGAAAGAGTCTTCTTCATGAAGGAAATATATACCAAGACAAACTTCCTGTATGAATTTGTAAGGATCATACTCATAATGTTCAACTCCCCATTCATCTAAATACAAATTAGAAACTCCTTCAAGAGAAGAAGTTGGGGATTGATCCATATGAAGTTATTCCTCATCAATAATAGCATAATTCACATATTAAACCCTAGGCATGTAGGGATCTAAATTATTGTTATAAATAGGCTCTTATTCAATATTCACCTTGGTACCATACTTTATTCTAAATCCCATATTAGACTAATTGGCTGCCAAGTATCTACCTATCTTGGTTGTAAACTCTCTTGATAAACAAAGAGAAAAGTATGGGGGTAAATTTTCCATGATGACATCATGAGGAATGCAAAAATTAGGACAAGCAAGTAAAATCAAATTCAAATCCTTGAATACTCCCAAGGTCTTTGCTAGTGACCTATACAATTGTAGAACTCCTTTAGCCATTGGTTCATACTTGAGGCCTAGTTTATCCGCTATTGACCTGGAGATAACTAAAGTACTAGCCCCATTATATATGATGAAATTATGAATCAATAAATCACCAATTATCAAATATAGATAAAAATTAGGAGTCTTATCAATTTTCTTCACTTGTCCATCAATAGGTTAAGTTCTATTCACCAAAACAACATTTTTAGTCCTAGCTGATCCAACTTGTTTACCTAGCCCAAGAAATTATTTTTGAAGGATATATTTTTGTCTTGATATTGTTAATGAATCCCATAATTAAATATTCAGGTGTAACCTCTTCATCTGATCCACAACATTGATATAAGGATTACTCACCTTTAGAGGCTCTTTGGAAGCACTAGTACCTTGTGGTGTAGTTTGTGAAGATGGATGTGTAGGAGCTAGTTTTGAACTTTGAAATTTAATATTCCCCTACACATTATGAGCTAATTTATACCCACCTACTATTATAGGTGATGTAGGAGTAAAAACATGTCCTTTATTTTCCCCTTGTGTCTCTTCAATTGCCCTCTTCTTAGATCTAGTGTTAAAGGATACACTAGCATTCATATTAATTGAATTTCCTAAATGATTGATGGCACAAAACACTCCCTCAAAATGATTTATAAGATTATAATCATATTGTGTTTTTCCAATTTCTATTCTATTTTAAATTGGCACCTCAAAAGTGAAAACTTGAGATTCTTGATTACCTTGTATTGTCATGGCTTGATTAGGCATTTCATTGACATATACAACTTGGAATTGATTTTGGTAATAGGAAGGATAGCATGGTTATTCTTGAAATTTTTTGTTTTGAGTGGGAATAAATTATTTATAATATGATGGGGCATTGAGATTAAAATTTTGGTAAGGTCTAGCTTGAGTTATTTGATGTTGTCCTTGAGCATTACCTTGAAAGGGAGGCCTATTTGCTTTCCCAAACTGATTGTAGGATTTGTAAAGCCTATAAATTTAAGCTCATTGCCTTTTAAGAGAAATAAATTCATTAGTAACACTTTTAATCAAAATCTTGACTTCATGAATCTCATTGGTAGGGGAAAGGGCAGACTTTTCTTGACTATTAGGCAAAGGAGCCAAGGTGGGTAATGCAACTTGACTAGAAGGCTACAAATTAGGGAACAATGGAATTGGTGGTCTAGGATCAATCTTCCCTACTCAAAAAAGATAATTATTCTCATTAATAGCTATCTCATAGGCACCAAGTAGTGTAATCCCACCCATTGATTAGATCATCATGGCTATATCACTATTGAATGCTTTTGGGGAATACAAGAAGGCATAATTTAGAGTATGTCTCATAAGGGTTTGGATCCTATCCCATGTTTTTTAAATATAGAGTTAAAATCCTACATGAAATCTTGTGGAGCCTTCTTGATAGTGGTTAATTACTCAGCTAGTGATGCGTAATCACTCTTCTCTTTAAAACTCTTAGATAATAGATCTCCTAGTTCATCCCATGAAGCAATGGAATTATGAGGTAGAGTACCATACCAATCTAAAGCTTTCCCTTTGAAATACAATTCCAATAACCTTATGGATACATTATTTTAAGTGATATTATGGATATTGTATAAGTTTTCTATATTTTTTATGTATTTAATGGGAGTAATAGGACCTTCTCCACTAAAATATGAAACACTCTTAAGGGCTACTCAATGAATTTGGACATATTGAGCAAGATTTAAATGAGATGATCTAGAGAAGGATACAAAAGGTTTCCTCCTATCCATATTGGAATGTATACTATGGGTATTATGGGTTGAACTAAGTATGAACTTGGACTTTTTAAACACCAACTCCATTGAATAAGGATGAGTATTCAAAAATATGAATCTTTTGATAGAATATAAAGGTAATTGTATAAACTCTAAAGGCATACCTTTATTAGTAGACCTAGTTGTCACCTGTGTCATGGAAATTAAGGATTTATTATCAATCAAAGATTTAAAAACTTAGTGGAGTCTCTAGCTACTGAATATAGATGTTCTTGTGACTACAAGTGTGCCAAGACCAACACCAATCTTAGACAATCTTCTAGGACTTAGAGTCCCATAGGGCATGTTAAAGCCTATTTTCACTTGGATTTTCACCCCTTGAAGATATGTCTCAGCTCTCCTCATCCAAGTGGCACAATGGAAACATCTCACTTGTTGTGGATAATCAATTTGATGATATGAATCTCTAGTAGGGCTAGTTACCTTTATGCATTCTTTGAAACACTCCTTCACTTATCAACTTTGCATGAAAAAGGTTAATAATAAAAACTTATAAATATAAAATATGATTCATCAATATTGAAGTTCTTCCTATTGACTAAAATTATACTACTTAGAGCAAAACAAAGCCTTCTTCACACAACACAAGATAGATTATTACATCAATGTTTCATATGCTAGGTTCAAGAGGTATTTTGATGCTTAGGAGAGTAATGAATTATTCCTTGGGATAATATAGTCATGAACCACTTATAAAAAGCTTATACACTAAAAGATAACACTAAAAAACACCTATAACAATTACTCTTCTACACACTTGGTGAACAATCAAGGATAACATGCTATAAAAGATCATCTTCTACTAGATAAGACCAACAAGATTGCAATAAGACTTAATTAAACAACATGTAAGTAGGAAAATACATTTTTTTATTACTTCAAAAGACATTAAAATACAAAATTGGCTAGGTTTTCACCATTAACCAATGGAGGCTACTCAAAAGAGCCAAAAGAGTCACTACTTATAGCATTTGGGAGAGGCGCGAGATAATGGAAGTCCAAAGGTCACTTGGAAACATGTCAAGATAATAAAATAGGTTAAATATTCATGATAAATAGATGTGAAATAGACCATTCAATGTCAATAAGTCCAAGTGTCTATACAAGTCATAAAACTTATGAAAAGTGGCATGAAACTCCTTGTCTTGGCTCAAAAAACTATCTTCATGATTTGGACCTATTTTAACATCCCAAAAGTATCTATGGATAAGTTTGATGATTGGAATGATAGGTAGGAATTTCATACATGCCTCTCCATGTATTGGTTGTAATCATATTCATCTAGATCTCCTGGCAGTAAGCCATCATTGCCTATATTTTTAAAACTCTTTTTCCAGTTACCCTTCACACTTGGCCTCAAAACTAGATTCCATTCAATGTCAATAATTCCAAATGTCTATACAAGTCATAAAACTTATGAAAAGTGGCATGAAACTCCTTGTCCTGGCTCAAAAAACTATTTTCATGATTTGGACATATTTTAAGATCCCAAAACTATCTAGGGATAAGTTTGATGATTGTAATGATAGGTAGGAATTTCATACATGCCTCTCCATGTATTGGTTGTAATCATATTCATCTAGATCTCCTGGCAGTAAGCCATCATTGCCTATAGTTTAAAAACTCTTTTTCCAGTTACCCTTCACACTTTTCCTCAAAACTAGATTCAATTTTCCATGAAAATATATTTGAGGGATTGTATGACACTTTAAAATACTCTTCATGGACTTATATTGCTTGGGTACACCTTAAAAAGGCTCACACTTGAAGTTTTCACCCTTCTCACCATTGTGTTTACTATGCTAGTTTTGATGGATAGGATGCGAGATATTATTTTAACACTTATAAGTTTTTTAAATTAAATATATTTCCATAAGGATTTATATTAAGTCTTAATCTTCCTTAAAACTTGATTTCATCTTTAAACTCATTCTAGAACCTCAAAAACACATAAATAGTCAAAAGTACCTTATTTTATACCTTGTCTATATAGCTTCATACAACTCAAAAGGTTGAGAAGGATCTTGAGAGATTATTATATAAGGTCCAATAACTTTCATGATCAAACTAGGCCATCTGGATAACTCTCCAAGCTTGTTTTCTCCATCAAGTCTTGATTGAGGGTTTTCAAGGGTTTTAGGTAGTTTTTGTCTTCAAATTTTGTTCATAAATATATGAAATTGGAACTGCAAAAAAATGACACAAACATGATATTAAAGGACCCTAATAACCTCTCCAAATTCCTTTGGCATCCATACACATCCTCAGAAAAGATATGAGCATTTGAAATCACCCTATCGAGCTTGTTTCCACCTTTCCTGCATGCTTGGAATATCTCTAAGATAAAATTACTTTTCCTATAGGTTTTTTTTCATTAAAAAATATTATAAATTTCTAAATACATCTCATAAACATGATCCAATTAGATATAACACTCACTAGCAGCTAGAGGTGAAGTTGGACTGCCAATTGGCTCTAGGTCCCTTCAAGGCCTAATGGGCTTAGCATGAACCTTACTAGTTTTGACTATTTGGATTGATATCTCATGGATGTTATATTGTTTCATAAATTTTCACACCTAATTCAAGCTTAAAAATTCATCACATAACCTCCCAATCACTCCTTTTCATGTCTTTCTTTCATTCACCAACTAGGCCTAATTGAAGCTTGTTTAGTTGAACTGTGTGTGCAAGAGTGTTTTGGAAATTTTGAGAGGTATGAGCCTTAAATAGTGATTAATGTCACTTATTTACCCTTAAATAACCTAAAAATATGTTACTTTAGGTTCTCAAATCTTCCTATCAAGTTTATTTCCCTCCTTGGCCTCATTTGCTTGTTTTGTCAAACCTTGATGTTTCTTGAATGGTTGACCTCTAAGATAAAAAATTGAGGTATATCCCTCTTCCCCAAGGAAAATTTAATATTATATGATTTTTATAAGGTCATAATGAAAATTTTTACCAAATTTTTTATCTTTATTCACTCATTTATGCACCTAACCAACTCAAAATGCCCAAAAAAGGCCTCCAAAAGGACTGTTTTCTTGCATTTTTTGTTTCCACCTAAGAATGACCTCTCAACACCAACTCCAACATTTTTAGGATTATTAAAATTTTGAATCATATCCAATTAATGATCAATAATCTTTGAATTCACCCAAAAACACTTTTATTCTTTAGATTCCTCATTTTTTCATATTGAGCAACATGGGTTTCCTAGCACATCTATACAGACTGCTACCTTTGACCAATAGGAATAGTAGGTGATCATATTTAAGGGGGAAATATATCTTGTGAAAACACTTTATAACTCAATCAGGAACCATTTTAAATTTACTATCAAACCCTCTTCCACCTCCTAAGCATACTCACCTCTTACTTTCACCAAGACTACGCACTCAACTATAGGTGTATACAAGGTTTCAAGAGGTCTGTGTAGGATTATTTTACATTATTTAAATATTATGAATTTTATCATGATATTAATGGAATTTTTCACGTTATTTTTTCATCATTATAACCCCTCCTATATTATTTACAATCACCTTGAACTCATAAGACTAAGTTCTTCCCTCTTGACTGTAGAACCCTGCCTTAATGACTCATATAGGTGAGCATTTGATTATTTGAACCTTGGTCCTGATGTTCAGAGGCCTTATTTTAATCCCTTGAGGTCACAAATTATGTTTTTTTACTTAGACTCAACTTTAAATTCTTAAAACACCACTTGTCAACCCATTGTCTATCTTCCCAACTATAGGTGCATATTTTCCCTAAGAAAGGACACTTGTAGGTGTCCATGAAACTTGAAACACCATAATCAAACATAATTATAATGATACTCATGCCTATTTTAAAAATATTAAATCAATTAAATCATCTATCCATGATGGAATGTTTTTTTCAACCTAAGATATCAACTGTCAGCGAAACCTCAAACCTGGAGATAAGAATGCAAGCTTTCAGTGTTTTTAAGGGCATCTTTAGGCCCCCAAATAACCGTTTCCCATAAATATTATTGACCCCATTATTTTCATAGTCCTTATCCATAATATATAAAATAAATTTCACCTATCTAAATTCTCCAAAACTCTTATTAACCTTACTATAAGATATTCAAAACAAGCCTTTGGACCTCTATTTTCACATTTTAGGGATTTGATCCCAAAATTCAGTCTATTCCTGATAGAAGGTGATATTTAACTTTTAAAATCCATATATAACTTTAAAATTTTCATATTAGGATCCTTTAAACATTTTAGGTGTTTAGGATGAGTTTCACCACTTGTCTAACATTTCAAAATGGCTCCTTAACCCCCTGCTAAGCCACTTGTAGATGTATATTTTAAGTGTATACAGGTAGTGGGTAGAATATGGACAATATGCATTGATTTATACATATTATGAGTTTTATATCCATATAAAAACCTAAAATTCATTATTTGTTCTTCTAAAGGCTTGAAATCATCACTAATGTCTTCACCCTAGTATGATGTCATCATGATAGGTTGTATGTGCACCTTGAATGATATGGAGGTAGTATGTGAAATGTATGAGCAGTGGTATCATGAAATTGACCTTATAACCAAATCCATGATCTTAAAAATATATTAAATTATAAATGATGATATCAAATTCTTGAGAAAATCTTTACACCTTGTTTCAATGTTGGAAAACCTCTATTAGAGCACCTGTAGGTGTGCACTCCAATAGCAGACTATGTGTATATTGTATTTGACTATCAGAGTTCCCTTTTACACTCTTTAGAGGATACATCCTATTTTTTCCTACTTATAATCACATATTAACTTCTTGATACATCTAATACATCTCCATGAACATACTAAGCATGTTATACACACGTGATCGACATGACTATAAGTGAGATTGGCTAAAGGGTTGGTTGTGAGGTGTTAATGACTACATATTTGATCCAACCATGATTTTATGAGACTAAAAATTAGTGGAGGATGATAAATATTGAATTTATACATGGGAAACATCACATGGCATTCATATGAGACCTCTTCTGAGAACCAAATAAGGAAAATTGATTGAGACTGCACATGGTGGCACCTTCCTACAAAATGATATAATTTTCTCATCTAAACACCATGAAACATGAAATTAAACATGTATATAATTTTATAAGTGATCCCATATCCTCTAGATTCAACATCACCAATTGGTTTGTATGAACTTTCCAAAAATGAATCAAAATGTATAGGGTACATGAAACAACAAGCAGAAAAGAATAGTTAACTTCATGAGGATGGTTCATAAATAAAAAACAACCATTATTAAAACTCTTGTTATGGAAATTAATTTATATAATTTTAATACCACATCCCAAAATCATTTTGCTTGAAACCTCTTCAGTTGTCCATACTAAGCACAAATCTAATGGTCATTTATGTATGTCTAAAAAGATAAAGGAGTAGAATAGTTTTGCATTAAAAATTGAACTTATATAGAATTTAAAACATTGATAAGAGTTTTAGGAAGACTAAGGGATGTTACAACACCTTCTCCCATGTGTCACCTTCCTCCATGGGCCGTACAAGTGCCAAACATCTCCTTTTCAGTTGATTACCTAATCTTCAGTTAGAGAAACTATATTAAATGAGAATTATTGGTAGGAAAACTGACCTATTAAATTTTTTAAAGGAAAATAAGACACCTAAACACCTTGGTAACCATGCCACTTACATTTATGACCCCAAAAAGCCCACTAAATGACCCAAAATGACAAATAAACTTATTAGACCATGACTAAGGCTAAAAATACATTCGATAACACAAAATGAACTATAATTTAGCATATGAAAAATAATTAGAGCTTTAAACATATAAAAACCCAATTTTTTCACCTATAGGGTTCTAAATTTGACCTAAAAGTCAAATTTGGTCAATAATTAGACTTAAAGAGAATGATTTATCACTTCATAATCACTCCAAGGAGAAGTTTCAAGAACTCAAAGGTGAGTCATCAATCCAAACATAAATCCTATACCAACTTGAGAGGATTATCATCAAATTGAGTGCACACATGTTGAATATATACTTCATAAATATCTTTTGGTAATTGACTCTTATTTTTAAGTTGTCCACGAGTTCTTGACATCCATCATTCTTTCTTGACACTTCTCTTCTTCCATATCCTATATAAATGATTTATTTTTGTATTTCTTGGAATATTTTTGATGGATATGGTGTATCCCTATCCAAATAAACACTTGCATTTTGCCTCTGAAATGAATGAAATTGAGTTCTAGCCTTCTCTTATTCTTGTTACTAGTATATACTTCATGTTAGTTGATGATTGTTAGTGATGGTGTACACAACCTCCTCTTACATTTATTATATTATCACCTATTTTTAGGTTTTATTCATTATTAAAAATTACATAAATTGATTCTAATATCTTTGTATAGATCAAAAGTGTAAGCATTCATTAGTGTCTTCTAGGCTTCTTAATCAGCCCCTTAGTATATGCATTATGTTATGGCCTCTATGTGAAACATTTAGGGTTGGAGACTCCATTTGAGTTATGAAATCAAATTTATTCATATTTCATATTCGCATTGCATAATAGGTAGGTGGAAGAGATAAATTTGGTGCATCACCTCCCTAATTTAGTTTGTTTTTAGTTATCTCTCCCTTTTTCCTTGCAATAAATAGGTTTAGTGATAGTTATTAAGTGATATATCAAGGGAGATAGACCTAATATAGAGGTTATCTTAAGCTATGATGTCATCCAAAACATTTGAATAGTTCCCATGTTATCACTTAAGTGAGGAGGCTTGAACAAATTCCTCAAGGGTCCAAATTTTGATGATAATAAGAGTCAGAGGTACAAATTCAACTAGGGCCTTGTCCTTTTCTTTACCCTTACTATTATATTTTGCCTTTTATTTACCATTATCATTTTCCTTACAGGATTCATGGGTTGATGAATTCTAATTGGTATAATCAGGCACACTAATATAGTTCTTCTTGAGCATCTTAATTAGATGGTCAATCTACTTATTCAAACATTTTCTTTCATTATTCTCCTCATGCAAGGTGGGAGGGACAACTTATCTATGAAAATAAGTTATAATAAGAGTAAAGGAAAAAAAGGACTATGGAATTTCATATAATTTTGATGTAGACTGCTTGATATCTAATGTGTCCTATATCAATATACCTACACCCTATAATGTCTAAAGTAGAACATAGGTAGTTTTATTAGGAAATAAATCCTCAACATATGGAAGGTGATAAGGAGATGGTGAAGTAATGTTCCCATCACTACTATAGTCATATGTGTTAGAAAAATAGTCATCAATAAAATAGATGCGTTTACGCTAAAAAATGTTATTAATTTTAGGTGAGTCTTAAGAATAAAAATCTAAAAGAGAGTCAGGAGAAAAGTGTGAGAAGTTATATAGTTGAGTTTGATGATCTACCATTCCCAATACCAATATAATATCACCATACATCTCTCTAACATACACTAAATCTGGAGTGAACTCAACTCGCATGCCTGGACCAATGGGAGTGAAATACTAAACTAATAAGAGTTTAGTTGAAAGTGAGGGAACACAAAAAAATATTTAACATTACATCACTCACTTCAAAAAACCTCTCTTTATAACATTTATATAAATGTTGTCACCCAATTGTATAGAGGACATGTCACATGGTTCCAAGGAACTGAATTCTATCTATGAAGAGGCTAGGTGATGTAAATCACCAGACTCAATAATTAATGTATGAGTCAAAAGTAAAACTTCAACTAGGACCTTACCCTTTACTTTGCACTCACTATTCTCTTTTGCCTTTTATTTACCATTATCATTTTCCTTGATTCATGGGTTGATGAATTCTCATTGGTAGAATCAAAGACACTAATATTGTGCTTCTTAAGCATCTTAGTCAATTGGTCAGTCTATTTCTTCAAACATTTAATTTCATCATGCATTATTGAAAAAAACCCCACATTTGATCCAATCTTTCTTAGTCTTAAAAATAGATTAAGAGGTCTCTTTTTTGATTTATAGGTGGGGGAATTTACATCATTATCTTGATCCTTTTTGTTTTATTTCTTCTCTCTATTGTTTAAAGCCTTCTCTTTCTTAGAAAAATGTACATGAGGTTTTGAGGAATTCACTATACCCATCCTATAAACTTATTATCTTTATCCTAAGTCAAATAGGCAACAAAGGTATCTAAATAAGGCATCTTCCATGTAGCTCCAAAAATAATTTTTGTGGCATAGAAAGTGGACACAAGCATAAAATAGTTTGAAACTAGTTTGGAGAGTATAGATAAAACACGTTGATCATATTTCTTATATAGCAAACATTATTTTAACTACAACTCCAGATATTTAAACTTAATGAATAAATATTGTAGTGTGTCAAAGTCACCTAGGCTCAAACTAATGATCTCATTCTTTAGTTCATGGCCTCTCATCACATTCTACATCCCAAAGAGTTTTTTCAATGTGGTCATAATTAATTTAATGTTGTAAAAAAATTATTGTGAAAATGTAAGTCAGGAGAAATAGACAAACTAAGACAACCATATGCTTGATCAGATCTATTAAAAATTCTATTTTTCTCTACATCTACTTCAAGTTTAATTTCCTCATTCATAACTATTCTATAAAACCCTTGTTTTCTTAGAATAAGTAACATGTTGCTTTTCCATTTGTGATAATTCAATGTCTTAAGTGGTGGAAATAACCAATAATCCATGATGTAAGAAAAGAGGTTTTAACAAAATTAAATAAGAAATATATAAAATAAAATTACACAACACCATATAGTATCCCCTTAGAACTATCATAGTGACTCCACCTAAAGTTTCAAATACAAGCAAACTCATATAGATGTCAGACATAGCTTAGAATACATCTTGAGTAATTTGTGTATAAGTATGAAATAACTAGAGGGACATCAAACTCAAATAGTAATGCATCCAAGAGTGTAAAATTATTGGTTTTAAGAAAGATGTAGTGGACTCAAGATTAACATCAATGTTTAGAAAAAAAAAAAGCACTTATGAATAAGAAACTCAAATCTAAGTTACTGATCAAAATTTATAAATGTTTGAAAATCTAAGCTTTCATGAAAAATTTGGGAAGAGAAAGTGGTGGAATTTTTTATTGAATCAACTTATCTAAGAGAAAATATTGTGCATCAACTTTCCAAAGAATAACTTAATCCTCTTTTGATCAAAAGTTAAGCACTTTTGGGTTGGAAGTGACTAGGATATTATTTCTCATACGACTACAGGGATAAGAAATTTTATGAGTGATCTCCCACTCCCTCTTTTGATTTATTTTATTGGTGTGCAAGTGACAGTATCCAAAAATGCCTCCAAATTTCAAATGAATAGTACCACATTTTACCTAGTTAACTTTGGTGGCCTCTTAGATGTCATAACATGTAAAAAGGTGTGATAAAAATTGCAACATGCTCAAATATGGTTTGGAACCTACTAAAGGTGTTTTCACATAGATTAGAGTATGTGGTGTGTTTTTGTAGTAGGTATAACTTGATGCTTGATTGTGTAGGTGGTTGAGTCTGAGGTGTGCCTGTGAAAGAATCATAACTCACAGTGTGTTTGAACATGGATCAGAACTTGATGGGTGTTTGAACATGGGACATCACTTGAGGGTGTTTGAGCATGAGTTGGAACTTGGTAAATTTTTTAATAGGCTTCATAACTTGGTGGTGTTCATTATAGGCCCAAAACTGGATGATGTTTGAAGCAGGGTCAAAACTTGATAGTGTTCTAAGTGGGCTTGGAACTTGGAACTTGATGGATTATTTAGAGGGGCTAAAAATTAATCTACGGTGGAAATGTTTGAAAGGCCTTATTTTTATGATACCAAAAGTCTGACTAGTACTAAAAATACCTAAATTACCTACAATGGTTAGAAACTCTATCGAGGTTAAAAAACACCTATATCTTTAAATTTGGTATAGCTTCCATAAAAACTAGTAAAGACCTCAAATACCATGTCAGATCACTCTAATATATCTAAACATCACATATTGCATGAAAAACCATAAGATTAGGTGAGAGAAATGTAAAGTAAAGTTGGGCTTCATAAATGTTCATTAGCTAGTTTATTAGCCAAAAAGTATAGAGGAGGTACATTATATAGTGAGATATAAGGTCACCATAAAGGTAACAACTCAACTCATTATTAGAAAAAACAATAAGTGTATTTACCCTAATGACCTTAATAACCTTAAGAAACCTGACTAAAAATCATATAGGTAAAATTAAAAATAGATAAAATCATCTACTAACACCCCCATGAATCACAACTTAGGTGTGTATAATAATTATGTCCCAAAAAAGAGGCTTGATGAGGCACCTAAGCACAATGCAACTACCATAAGGTAAATAAAAGTATAAAACCTATAGGACAAAAATCCTCTTCAAAAGAGAGTAAAATGAGAAATAGTACATGCTCTAAGGATGTATAACACAACTAATAATGTGTCCATGAGTGAGAGTAATAGAACACATAGAGAGGACAACTAATAAGTCCCCATAAAATATGTTGAATCTACCTATAATAGAGCTTATATAATGATGAATGTCATTGATGATATCCTCTACATGAATACTAAAGGATATCCCTTTGCATCAAACAATGTTTTTTCCCTTTTATAAATGAATAACATGAATGGTGAACTGGAAGCCTACTCATTCCATAATGATATATGGAAGTAGGAGTACAAATATCTTTGAGTAGGGTCTAAACTAGAAGTGTGTCATAGGTCTATGAAGATCGTGCATAAGAAATAAATGTAACACCATTGAAGTGAACCTATTAGAAGTAGGTGTAGTGAAGAGTGGATCAACCTATTATAGTGAATGGGTCCACCAAGTACGAGATGAAACTATAGCTAAGGAACTATGATCCTCATGCATAGTAACAGGTCCAACTTCTCTATTCAATAATGGTGTAATAGAAACAAAGGCGAAAATAGATTATGTAATACCTTGTACCTATGGAATATATTTCCCAATGTATGATGTATCTTGGATCAATATACTTGTACCCTATAATGTCAAAAGTGGAACAAAGGTAGGTGGATCAAGAAATAACTCTTTAATATCTATAATATGACAAAGAGATGGTAGAGGTGTGTCCCCATCATTATTTTAGTCATCTATGCTACAAAAAGGGTCATCAATCTTAGATATGTGCTTAAGCCAAGAAGTGTCATCAAGTACAAGTAATTATCATGAAGAAGAATGGTATGCAACATTTACTAAATGAATGTCCATGTGAAGTGTAGAACATGGCTCAAAAACCCTAAAATTTGAAGAAGATACTACATATAAAACACACATATTATTAGATTAAATATCCATGGGAAGAGAAGAGTTATCAATGCTCTCATAAGGTGTAGTCTCATTAGATATAATAGAGTCCTCTAAAGTACCAATCTATGATGGCTATAAAATAACAACATCATGCATAGGAATATAATTATAATATATAATGGGATAACTTTAGTTCGGTAGAATCTCATTCTATAGTGTTTGCTCGATATAAGGAAGAGAATTATCTACCATGGATGTGTCATCATAAGAAATAGGAGTAAGAGGAGATATTATAATAGTATCTAAAGATAGGATAAGAAGAGGTGTAAGAGTGATATAAATATGAGTAGGATCACTAAAAAGAGACTGAAGGATGCTTCAAATAGTTTTGGGACATGTGGTGAATTACTTATGGTGATGTAGATCCCATGAAAGGTGTAGAAGCAAGGTACCACGAACCTTATCATGAGTGTTATCCTACTTAATGTACTTGTTAAAATCAATGGGAATAGGAATATATCCATATAGCAATGGAATATTATTCTTTTCATTTTTCATGACTAAGTGTTCCATGTAGGCACACCAAGAAGCATAGTTTATCTTTTCAAGAAGAACCCTTAGTGTATAATAAACTTTCCTCTAAAGGCATTTCTCAAGTGAGGTCGACATGACTGAGATAAGACACCAAACAAGTACACAACTACAAAAAATAATTACAATTACCCTCTACTTACAATAACAATGCACACTCATGAAGAGTACTTCAACCATTGGTGAGAATGCATCCAAATGAGTAGTAAGTGCATGAATCAACACAATGTATAAAATAAGAATGTATATAAGAGACATCAAATAATGCAAAACACCACATAATACCCCCTAAAAACTATCATCAATGACCCCACCTTAAAGTTTCAAATGCGATCATGCTTGTATATATATATGATATAGTCGATAATGCATTTTGAGCACTCAGTGTGTAAGTATAAAGAACTAGAGGGACATCAAGCTCTGCCAATAATGTGTCCAAGAGATACAATATGTGAAAAAAAAATGGGCAGCTATAAAAGGCCTAAAAATGACACCAATGCATAGAGCATGAAAAATAAGCATTTTTAAAGAAGATGACACTCAAATCCAAGTTACCAATCAAATTTATAGTTGTTTGAAAATTTTGATCACATGAAACTTTGAGCATAAAGAGTGGTGGAAAAATATTTTTGAATCAACTTCCCCAAAATAAAATTTTATGCATCAACTTTCCAAAGAAAAACTCAAGCCTTTTTTGAATAATATTTCAACACTTTTGGTTTGGAAGTGACCAAGGACTTATTTCCCATATGACCAGGGGCTAAGAACTTTTGTGGGTGCTCACCCCTTCCCTCTTTTTGATTGATGTGGGTATGGAATCACCAAATTTCAAATTAATAGTAGCACTTTTCACCTAGTTAAATTTAATGGCATCCTAGATGTCAAAATATGAAAAAGGGGTGGTTGAAGTCCACGATATGTTTTGGTAGCAATCAAAACATACATTGTCTATGTGTAGGAGGGTTAGAGTCCATCATGTGATCTGGTAATCATTAGAGTCTGTGATGTGTTTGAACACATGATGAAACCTAAAGGGTGATCAAACAGGGGTGGGAACCTGATGGGTGTCCAAGCACAAGCCAAAACTTGATGTTTATCTAGGCATAGGTCATAACTTGATATATCTCTAGACATGATCATGGAACCTGATGATTAGCCAGGCATGGTTCAAAACCCAATAGCTATCTGGGCATGGGCTAAAACCTAAAATTTATCTAGCATGTTTTAGACTCCATGATGTACGTGGAAAGAGTCTAGACTCTAGGTAGTTTTTTGGTAGGTCTAAATTATTTTTGAACTATAAATTTATAATAGACCTTATTTTTTTGATGCCAAAAGTCTAACAAAGTCTGAAAAACCACCAAAACTAAAATTCTCTTAAAACTGGAAAAACTAAAATTATGCATATTTGGTATGGATCCTTCAAAAACTAAGAGACCCATTTTAGAACATAAAAAACCCAAAAAAATAAGAAATTATTTCATGATTTGAGAATCTTGTTGTACGAATATGTGTGAAATGATCGAAAAAGCTCCAAAACCCTAAAAAAATGGCCAAAAATCACTGTCACAAATCTAGGTCATGTTTATAGTTGATTTTAGGGTTTTTTCACCTTTTAAATTTGATATAACTATATTTTTTATGATTAGATACTTCAATTGTATAGTTTGAACATATTTTCATGAAATCCCACCAAACCTATGAAACTATCAAAAACCAAGAAAACCAATAAGAATGTTAGGGGGTAAGATCTCACAAAGGATTTTATAAATGGTAAATTAGCCATCAGATAATATATTTGATATCATGTTAGATCACTCCAAGATCTATAAATGTCACATATTACACGAACACCCTAGGAGTACGTGAGAGCAATTTAAAGCAATAATGTGTGTTTCATTAACTGATTAGCCAAAAATTATAAAGGAGGTACATTATTTAATGAGATATTAAGTCACCATAAAGGTATAAAATCAACTCATAATTATAAAATACATTAAGTGTATTTCACCTAATAACCTTAATAACCCTAAGCAAGCTAACTAACAACTGTGTAGGTAATACCAAAAGTGGGGAAAAGCCTACATTAATACATTCTACCACTCTAATGTCATCACTTGTTAACCAAAATTAAATTCATGATTAAACCTAACCAATCTCCAATCACCCAATCTATCTTCGTATAATATGTACTAACATCATCACATTTATTACATGACCCCCCATATAATATTATCACATAAATCAAATAATTAAGATTATCCCACTAGCATTACCTCATAAATAATTAACTAAATTAATAACTATTAATTATGTTAATTGACTCTTATTTAATCTCATGCACATAAAACTAATGAAATAAATTAATTAATTAACCAACTCATTTACCATTCAACAAACTCATGAATCTTATCAACCAATTCCCTAAAGTCTCTCAACCAAATCATCAATCCTTCAACTTCCTCAACATCCTCATTGAATAAAAATATAATCTCAACCATCCAAAATTGAATTATTGAACTAAATCCAAATGAATTATTACCATCCATTCCTCTCTCCACAACTATATAGGAACTCCCTTCATCCTTCATGTTGGACATGATAAAAAAATATGGAGAAATCTTTGTCATCTTATCCATTAGACAATCAAACAATCATAGGTATATATTGCTAGAATTATTAGATAGAAATCTATGAGCAACCACAAATCCATCAATCATGATCAAAACCACATCAATGAAGGTGATATTCACATTTTTAGTAAGTGAATGCTCTTTTTTTTAATCTATCTCATTTAGATTAATTGGAGGTTATGTTAGATTTAGCTTAGGAACTTAGGTTTTTCTTATTTTCTATTCATATCTATAAATTCTAGCATATTATAGTTAGAGATCTTGAGCTTATTAATAACTAGAGCTTGATAAATATTTTTAATGTATTTTATAAAAACATAGCTAATTCCATTGCCCTCAAGTTGAGATATCTTATTTCCCTCATTGTTAGAAGTGAGAAAACATGGTTTATCCAACATTTATATTTTTTGGACAATGTTATTTCACTTTGGGAGGATGTGGAATGGGATAGAGTTTTTGATTAAAAAAATCCATGTTTGTGAATATTAATTTTTGGAAAGCTAACACTATGATTGAATGTCCTTTCACATTGCAATGCTTCAAACTCCTATTTTTTTACCCTAGTCCATCCACACTATTAATATGTTGTTTCAAAACATAAAGTGAGATATCACAATGTTGGAGTATTTAGGTCTATTATGAGATGTTGGCCCTTGGCTCCCTCTTTATGTGCAAGGGTTTAACTAATTATTGGCCAATTAATCATCAACAAGTTTGGTGAAAAGTGTTTCTCTCCCCCATTCTAATAAATATCTCATCAATGGGAATTATTCAAATGATTCTTATCTTACCCATTTAGAGGAAGAATATTTAGTTACGAATTGCATGGAATTCCTTTACATTATTTTCATTGCATCTAGATCCTCCAATATGTGGAGAAAGACTCAATGCTATGGGAAATATCTCTACCCTAAACCTCCTTGGTTGGAATTAAATCAATGGCAATGGACTATTCTAGTTGTGTCATTTAATTTTTGGGCATTCCTTCTACTTTTAAGGTTTTTCCATCTAAGATTTAGTCATATGTTGTTTAAAGGGTTGCAAAAAATATTTCCTATTGGATCACCAAATGTCTTTTTTTAGCAAAAAAAATTTAGGTTTGTTCCAAAGTATTGGTTGCTACCTATGTATACTATTATTCTTATTGGGCTCCTTCGAAAGCTACCTAAAATAAATTGGAGTAGTTATTGATAGATTTTCTCTGGGAAATTTCAAAAGGCCATAAATATTTCAACATGGTCTCTTGGAATATTTTTTATAGGCCTAAGGAAGCTAGGGGACTTGGGAAAATTGACATCAATCTCAGATTCCATGCCCTAAGCATCAAGTGGATCACTAGAAGCTTATAATAGGATGAGTCTTGGAATGTTATGCTGAGACATTACATTACCTAATGAATTTATATTCATAGAAAGTCATGGAATGGACTTGATTTATAGAGACTTCTTCATTCTCCTATGCCAATTCAAATTGGTGGCACTTTTATGGTTAAAATTATATGGAAAGACTAGGAATTGATTAAACCTAACATCATATACGTATGGAGCGGTTTCATAAATTGAATTTCTATTAATTATAATTATCTATAGTGGTATCCCATTCTTAATTTTCATAATGTCCCCTAGATTAATAGTCTTAGGATATTTAAAAAGGAATTAAAGACTATTGATGACATCTTCTACAAGGTTTCTCTCAGGTGGATCTCATGGGATATGCTTAGACTTAGATAAAAACTTGAGGTTGAGGATTCAGACCCTATTTTTAAAATTTATAACTCCATACCTCATGATTTTCTTCACAAGATTGGTGTTTCTACTTGAGCCCCATGGTGTAAATACTAGTGTTGGCCTGCTGTTGCTCCTTTTTATCACTACAAAATCCAGATTGGATATCATATTCTCATCCCTTAATATATTTAGAGTGAAACCCATGGTTGTAAGTTAAGGTCCTTTGATGATGTCTAGGATAGAAGGTTTTATAATCTTTATAAATCCCATATTAATTTTTAAAAATGTCATTTTCTTTCGTGCATTCTCTACCAGCACCTCTAATCAGAGATTCACTCAAGAACATGGGGGTATAAAATCCCACTTTCCATAATTATAATCATGTTGATAATAACCTTTTTGGGATATATATGTGGTTTTAAGGGAGAAAGGAGTATAATAACCTATGAATAAATATTAATAAAATTATTCTAGAGTGGCACAATCGATTCAAAACTCAAATAAATGAATATTCTGAATTAAAGTGTTGATTTATGATAAATATGAAAATTACACTCAAAATAATAGTTTGATTACATAAACATGAATAAAATATAATAATTAGATTATTTGTAAATGTGTAGGTAGATTTAAGATGTACTTAAGTGGAAATAAGCAGGCATAAAATCAAAATCTAGTCATCAGATCCTTTAAATATTAATTTTGGAGGATTGAACACTTACATCAGCCATGGGACACTTATGTAAATGCTTCTATCATGATCTCAATGCAATTATCTTGAATAAAATATTAATTTTATTATAAATGACCACCTTGAGCCTTTTAGGTTTTCTATTGCCTTTTTTATGTATTTTATTCACTCGCATAGGTTGTCAATGATTGCATGTGGATCAAACCTTATGTCTTCATCTTAGGTCTTTATATCTTGTAAAAAAATGGGTTTGTGGGCTCATGGTGTCAAGCTAGCCTCGAAGACCCCTCTATCAATGATTGCTTACTACATAGCCAATACTCCAAATAGGACCTCAGATTTATATAGTTATCCCCTAAGTGTTGATTTGTGTGTGCAGAAGGGCTCAATATATTATATGTAAATACATATGATGATCTAGCTTGTAACTTTAAAAATAATGCTCATGGGATGTTTTTTGAGTGTTTCAAATTTTTAATATGACACCTCTAATGACTTATATGAAAATAGGGAAGAATATGGTAGTAGAAATCAGTTGTGAAATCAATTGAGAGAACTTGAATAGGTGTTTACCTTGTATGTGTTAGGTTATTAATGAGTAGGCTTAGATTTATATTTAAACCACACATTTTTAAAGTATCTCATGGTACTAGGGTCAAATAAGATAAATAGGTTGACCTATAGGATTTGAAATATTTTTAAACTAGATGAATTTAGAGGACTAGACACTTAATAAGAGTTTAGATAATTAAGTCGACATAAGTATCACTATGTGGGGCGTAAGTGTTTGACCGGATAGAAATTTATTGAGGACTTGAAACTAAAAGTGAATGATATATATCAAATTTTAGGAATTTGGTAGACTGAAAAATATCTGGGTCATAAAAAATGATAGGGTCAGACCATAAGATAAATAGTTAGGCACAATGAAATTACAAATGCCAACCTTTCAACAATCAGGAGGTCTATAATGTAAAGGAAAAACCTTCATAAGTACTTATCAAATATAAAAGACTAAGATGCTATATAAATCATATTTTAGTATCTATATTTCCTCTATTTAATCTAGTAATGCATAAAGATGAAATTACTAGGTTAGAGGAAAGAAATGCATTCATGGGTGTGTATAACACACCTTGCCTTTGATTGAGCCCATTTTGAGTGTTTAACTGGTGTATGGCTTGTAACCAAAATTATTTTATAGTATAAATCAATTCATATAATCTAAAATTTTATATAATTGAAATACTTGAAAAGAAAGAGAGCAAGGAAAGAGTACATGTGTGTCGATGTAACCATGTTGCCCATTGATTCTTTGAATTGGTAAATATTATTCCTTATGAAGCATTGGAGACAAAATAGGTTTAAAACTAAACTTTAGATATTTGAAGAGGGATATTTGAAGGTAATTATGCCCCTAATCTGATGCAAGGGTGAGTTTTGACATGGCTATTGAGATCATTGAATTACAACACAAGTGACAGTACAATAAAATACATGTTAAGTGGTATAACCAACTCCACTTAAAAAATGGAAGTAGTTTTATGACATTGACAGTGTTGAATATCAACCACACTACTAAATGGATCAAACTAATACACACAAAAAAGGCTCAAAAATGTGCTTCCTAGTGAAATAGTTCTTTTTGGTAAAGTATAAGTGTTTCTTACTAAATAAGTTTGAATAGGTTTAAATATGTATTTGAAATTTTTGGTGTAATTTCATGGTATATTCACCTCTAATGTGTCTCAATTTGAAGTATATATCAAAATTTAACCTATACCATATAACTAGGTATAATATTTATCATAAACTTGAGAAGCAATGTCTTAAATCTGTAAAAATTTGGAGCAATGTATGGGATTATTACCCAAGTGTATATCTAAATCATGTAAACTTTATAAAAAAATTTATTAATTGTATAAGTTTGGAGGTCATGTATTTATGACATGCCCCCATAGATATCCTCCCTTTTAAGGTGATGGAAATGTAAGTTGGTAGTTACCTTACCTCAGAAGGATAAGATAACTTTATAAGTTATGTATGAATCATGTAACATATAGGAGTACCATGTCTACGTAGATATATTAATGAAATTCATAGTATGTGATCAAAACGAGCCCTAAGTTATGTAATATATATATCATGGAAATGTCTAAAAAGTAACATTATAAGCTTATCAAACAAAAACACTCAATGTCACACAAGAGTGTTCTAATGAGACTGAAAACAAGTGGCATATTCCATTGTTTCACACTTTAAGGAATGACATATTCAAATATCCAAATAGAAAATAACATATAGTGGCATGGGACCAATAAGAAAGGAGCATATTCAAATGTTCCACAAGCAATACAACAACAAGAAATAAAAATACACTCAATGAAGTGACAATGTGAATAAATTAAGTATAAGTGACCAACATAAGCATATCATATTAGTCCCTGCATGTGTGTGTTAGAAAAAATGTCATGTAACATAGAATATCAATTACACTATGAAAGATCTTAGCATGAGTATTGGCATCTTTAACCATTAGTATATAAGTTCAACGTGATAATGGAAAGGTGATCTTAAAATAATATAACATGTATCAATTATGATCAAGGAAATAGATGCTCGCAATGTAGTATGTGACATGGGTAAAGGAAAGGTCTAACATCTGTATGTATAAATATCATAGGTCTAGTGTATCCCTGTATCACATTCAAATATGTGTGAAACATATAGATGTATAAAAAAGAAATGATATGTTATCTACTAACATAAAATAAACAACATATATGTCAAGGAACTAGTAAACATGTGAATGTTTAATGTATTTATATATTTTAATTTATTTGAATGTTTTTATAGTTTCTTGAATATTTTATTTATTTTTATTTTTGAAATATTTAGAAATAAAAAAGGTCTGACCTATGATATCATATAATGGATACTCGTGGGTACCTCTAAACTCATAATATGGTACATCAAATTGGTGCTACAAAGGAACATGTATAGGTGTCATATCTAAAACTATAGAATATGTGGTATCGTGTTGTTAAAACATTTAATGTCTATGTGGGCTAGTTTAGACCCTTAGCATAATTTGGTGTATAATTAAATACTAAATAATAAAACATTTTGTTTTATTATTTACCAATTAAATTAAATGATTCTTAGGATGGTTGGACCCATTGGTTATAATGGTCACCTCCCTTCATCCATATTATAAATAGGGTTTTAACCCTATTGTAAAATACACTTTATAATATGGTAAACTTGATGTGAACTCAATGAATTTGATATTTTCATGTGAAAAATATTTGACAAAGGATTTGTGAAGAAGTGAGAAGTAATAAGGCTTGATATTGGGGTTAAAAATTTCTTAGTTATATAAATATCATCTTTATGGGGTTTTTACCTCTTGAGGTTTTCCCATGTTATCTCATTGTGTCATGTGTTCATTAATTTATGGTATGACATCATTTACATTCTATATCCTATTATGTATTGCATTCATTGCATTCAAAGAAAAAAACAATATTTTTCAAGCTTGGGATGCCATATTAGTTGAAGTATGGCCCTCTATGGCAGATGAAGTTTTAAAATCTCATATGCATTCATGTATTGATTGTTTAAAACATTTAGGTCTTCATTTTTGCCTCTCACAACCTGTTAGAGCAACCCAATTTTTTTCCAAACAATAAAATTAGCATCTGGATCATTTCTACAGCCCATGTCTGGCTTTTAAAGGAATAAAATTGAGTAAATAAATTCATTGTATTTTGTTTATTCTAGTTATTGTTATAATAGATCAAATGGTGGTTATTTAAACCTCTTAATAGCATTTGTAGAGTTCGAAAAGGAGTTTTGAAGCCTCTATGATTTTTCCTCAGCCACCTAAGTGCCATAATATATCCCAGATAATTGGAAATGTTTTATTCTTCATCAAATTTTTATTTTTGAAGCTTTATTCTGCCATATTTCAAGTTTTCAGGGAGGTTGACAAATTTTAGAGGACTTTGATTTCTTATATTATTATTTTTTATCACTACTGCTTCTAAAAATGTGACATTACCAACTATAAATATGAAATTTAGATGATATAATTTATAAAAGTATTTAAAAAATAAATGTGTTTATTAAATATTTGTTTTCCAATCCCAAACCCCACTTTGGGAGATAACTAGTTACCCTAAAGTTAAAAAAAATTATTGTGTTTTTTACTTTTTTAAAATTACATGCATGTATATTTCAAATATAAATTAGTGCTTGTTTATTCTTAACTAGTCAACTAGTCTTCTATAAGGGTTGGTGGCCCTTATTTTGCTAAATCTTGTAAGGAAGAGGTATAGTGTTCAAAACTCACTCGCTCTTTCTCTTTTTTTTGGTCAATACAAATTATTTTTTGGTCAATTAAAAACATTTTTGGTTTGCATGTGAAGTAATTCATGTGCAAAACCCTTATGTAAATTTAACCTTTATGTTTTTACTTTTGAACTATATAATATTTTTTCAAGCATAGTCGTGTGACCAACCTTAATTATACCAATGAAAAAAATGGAAACAAGAAATATGGAAATAAAAATCATAAACCTAAGTTTAATGAGAATTGAAATCTATGGGGTAGATTTTATCATAGAATGTAAATTATTATAAAAACAAATATATAACTAACCATAAAACTCTCAAAAATAACAAAGGGAATAAATATAAGTAAAACCATCAAAAAAATCAAAACCATAATCGAAATAATATTTAGCAATATATTTCTAATGTTATTACTTCATACGTTGCCTTGTTTACTTCTGATGAGAATAAATGGATTTTAGATAGAAGCGCATTGCATCATATTACTTGTTTATCTAACATTTTATTTGATACTAGAGATATTTATAAAAATATTTACTTAGGAGATCATTTATTTTTAAAATTAACTAAATAAGGAAAAATAAAAAATTTCAAATATTTTTATTAATGATGTTTTTTATGTACCTAAATTTAAGAAAATTTTGTCATCTTGTTTTCAACTTATGAATGATAATTTCATAGTAACTTATCCTATAGATAACTAGTCCATTAGAAATCAATCTAGTTATTTGATTTTTGGAGGTATTCAAAATAATGGTTTATACATTTTCTTTGCTTCTTCTACATGTTATCTTTCATTGCATAATAAAAATGAATCTCAATTATGGTATGAGAGAATATGACATGTTAATATTATAAGTTTACATGATATATCTTCTCATAATCTTATTTTTGGTCTTCCTTCTATCTCTTCCCATTATAAAACTTGTGAAGAATGCTTACATGGTAAGCAATATACTAATCCCTTTTACAAGAATCATTATACAAATATCTCACATCCTTTGGAATTAATTTATAGTGATGTAGCAAGACCTCTTTAAATAATATCTCTTAATGGTTCTTTGTATGTTGTTACATTTATATATTATTAAACTAGAATAATCTAATCATATTTCATTAAAAATAAATTTTAAGTGTTGTATAAATTAAAAGAATTTAGGTTGTTGAAAATACTTCTAGTATTTTTACTAAGAGATTAATATCTAATCATAGTGATGAATCCATTAGTAAAAAAATTAATTATTAAATCATTATTTGTGGTATTCAAAGGGAACTAACAACTCATTATTCCCCTCAACAAAATGGTATTTTTAAAATGTAAAAATGCATCATTATATAAATGGCTAGAACAATGTTGCATTCTACAAATGTCCTGAATTTTTTATATGCCGAAGCCATGAATAATATTGTAAATATTATTAATATATTCCCTAATAAATATTTACATATTTCTACTCATTTAAAAATGTGGTATAAAAATAAACCTAGTGTAGTTTATCTTAGGATCTTTGGTAGCCCTGCTTACATCTTTGTTCCTAAAATTAAAATTAAAAAAACATGATCTTACTTCCTATTCTTGTATATTTGTAGGTTATTAAGGTAAGACTAAATTATTATGAGTATATGATCCATATAAATGAAATATTATTGAGAATATAAATGATCTTATTCTCAAAAAATATTTTTTTGAACCCTCTGTGGAACCTCCTCAATGTTCTTTTGATGAACCTGGATATCATGTTTCTTCTTATGAATAAGGATATGACCTAGAGGAATTTTACACATATTTAGATAACTTAAGATTCTTAATAACCCCTTGAATTTCATGTTCATTATAAAAGACCTAAATGGGTAGAATTCCTAATCCAGTCTTCCAGTCCTGATAATCTTAATAAATTAACTAGAAGCTAACATTCTTATCATTCCTTAATGACTATGCATGAATTTGAAACTCAATATTTCAATAAATTCATTCAATATTATAGATGAATATTATTTATTCAAATTGATTATAATGTCTTAATTAAAAATTAGACTTGGGAGCTTATCCCACCTCCACCTGAAAAGAATATTATTGGTTGTAGATGGCTTTATAAAATCAAATATAGTTCAATTGGTAAAATTGAAAAGTTTAAAAAAAAATTAATTTCTCATGGGTATACTCAGAAACACTGAATTGACTATGTTGAAACATTTACTCTTGTAATAAAAATGAGTACTATTAGATTGATTATTATTCTTACAACCCAAAATATTTAGATTATACACCAAATGGATGTTTAAAATGTATTCCTGAATGGTGATTTAGAATAAGAAATATTTATGACTCAATCTAAAGGATTTACTAAACCTAATGAAGAGCATTTTGTGTATAATTTAAATAAATATTTTTATGGTTTAAAACAAGAACATCGAGCTTGGTTTTCTTAAATTACTTTTTATTGTAAATAACTTGGTTTCTCTATCTATTATTTGGATAATGATATCTTTGTTAAAGTTAAAAATAGTCATTTAATTTTGATTTCATTATATGTTGATGATCCTTTGACTAATAGTGGTCTCATTAGTTTAATTTATAAGTATAAGGATAAACCAATTCAAATATTTGAAATGATTAATTTAAGTATTCTTCATCACTTTTTAAGAATAGATATATTCCAAGATAAAATTTCAATTATTATAACATAATATTAGTATACATATAATCTTCTTGTTAAATTTAATATCCTTGATTATAAGTTTACATCTACTCCTATTGAAGTTGGTGTTAAATTTGATCCAAAACACGCATGTGAAAAATGTAACCCTACTTTATATATATAGCTTGATGTTTTTTTAATTTATCTAACCATTACTAAGTCATATGTTATTGATGTTACTTATAAATTTTTAGAGGATCCATATTAAAATCATTATAGATTAGTAAAGAGAGCACTTAAGTATATCAAAGGAAATATATATTTTGGTTTATTTTATTATTTAATTGATTATTTTAATTTATATGGTTATTATGATGATGACCATGGTGGTAATACTATAGATCATAAATCTACTTCTAGTTATATGTTTACTTTTGGTGTAGGTGATAACAGTTGGACAAGTAAAAAGTAATATATTGTTTATATCTCTTCTACCAAAGCAAAGTACATAAGTGTTATAAAAGATACTAAACAAGCCTTATGGCTATGAAGGTTCTTAAGATAACTTCATTTGGATGTTTCTCACAGTGCCACCCTTCATTGGGATAACCAAAAATTGTATAGTTTTGAAAAACATTCTAGTGAAATATGAATAAACTAAATATATTGAATTTTATGTGTATTTTATTTGAGAAAAAGTCCTCAATGTTGATATTAATCTACATTTTTATTTTATGGATGAACAGGTGGAAGATATCTTCACTAAATAACTTGGTTCTACCAAGTTTTATTAGTTTAGTACAATGTTGGTCTTCTTGATGTTGTCATTGAGGGGGAGTGTGCATGACAATAACACTTCTTAATGGCCATGTGTTCCTTCTTCTCTATACGCATTCTCATTGTAAAGCATTGTAATATATCACATTACGTGATTCTTATAAACTTTGTGTGTAAGTTTTAATTTTGTACCCAAATATATAAAAGCATATTGTAATAGAGGTCCTTATGTTATAAAAGGATCCATTAATCTTTAGATAATAATTCTTGAGAAACTATGACATGTAGTCTCATGATCATGATAGCTTAAACTTACTTTAAGTAGTTTATGGATTAAAATAATTTTTGTTTTAAAGGGTGATGTTTGGTACAATGAAATTTTGTAAATCCTTAAAATTTATATATAGTATAATTAATTATTAAGGTTACTATGGCAGTAACCCCATTGATTTAACAATTTTACAAATATTGGAGTCTTATTCCTAATTTGGTTAAAGGTCTGAGTTGATTAAATCAATAAATAATATTCCAATAATTTAACATATTGATTTATATAATTTAATTGACTTTCATAGCTTTCTAAAAATAGCAATAAGAGAGGAGAAATGTAACTTATCTTAAAACTAGGATGATATGGAAGAGACGAAGGTTGATACCAGTTGTGCAGGACTAAGATCTAGATTTTGTTTGAAAAAAGGATAAGAGCAATAAAAATAATACATTTCAAGGTTTGAGGCTATAGTCTATGTCCTACCACTATTATCCAAATTGGTCATAGAGATCAGAGTTTTTTGGGTTTTGTTTGATGTCCCTGTGTGAACCTGTCTATGAAATTTCAAAGCTTGAATATTGATGGAGCTCTTTGTAGATCTGATTTAATCTCCAACCCTAGACCTTTAGTGTGTTTGAATGAAACTTTGAGAAAGAGAGGGGGTTAGTGTGTGTAATATGCATTGAACGTGTATCCACACCCCTTATGTGGGCACATTATCTACATATCAATACTTTGAATAGGGATCAAGCAATATGTAGTTCTTCCAATTGATGTGCTTTGTGCAATAATGTTATGTGGATGTAAAAATGCTAAACTAAGTGTATTTGAGGTGGTTAGGGACAGGTGTGAGGCTTTGAATATGTTTGTAGCTATATTAGATGGTTATATGCAAATAATAGGGAAATTTGTCTTAGCAGTTTTGCTTGTATTATTGTTTGCTTTGTAATAGTTACCAACTCTTTCAAAATAAACTTTGAATGGGTTTTCATAGGGATATGTTGGTCATGGGTTAAATGTATTTACGTTAGGTCAACATAATGAAGAAGAGGAATCGAAAGGAAATAGTCATCTAATCTCGAAATATGATTGGATAGGAGCATTAAAAATAAGAGATCCTAAGATTCAGCACTATAATCCAACCCTATCACTCCTATCCTACAAATTCGAGACTTGATGGGATATAATAAGCATGAAAAATGCATCCTAGCTGAGCTAGAATCAAGTCTCAGAAGTCTATGGATGATTGGGAATAAGAAAAAAGGTGTCTATAAGGGTCAAAAGAGCATGCAAGAGGGACTTATGGGTTGGGTGTCACAAGCCACCCTCAAGCTACCAATTTTGATATTTTATATGACTACGTTTGTCTCCCTTTATTCTAGTGATGAAAAAAAGTGAAATACTAGGATTAAGAAAAAGTAGAAAGTGTACCTGAACTTACCTTTAAAGGTGAAGCTTATGAAGTTGTGTGATGTTAGGTGTGCATAGAGATAACACATCATGAAGTGTAAATCTATAAGAGAAAGATAAAGAGTAGATCATTTCTTATTATATATGTTATATATAAAATAATAATGTACAAAGCTAGGTAAGAGAGAGAGAAAGAGAAAGGAGCGAATACACCTCACCGAGTACATGAACTAATATAAAACCTATTATGATGTTGAGTATGTGTTGAATGATGTTGTACCAAAAATAATATCATAAATGGAACTAAGTGCTTAATTCCTTGGGAGTGGCTCAAGAATACAAAGGTTGGCCCTTTGGCTCCATCATCACCCACTAAGTGAAGTTATGTGATCCTATGTGTGTTAATTGATGTTTGGACTGTGTGTTGAATCTCTTTGAATAGGCAACTCAAGAATACAAAGGCCAGCTATACCTTTGGCTCCATTGTTACCTACCAAGTGAATCTATGAACTGATACCAGTGTGAATGTGTGTTGTATGAGATGGCTCTTGAAGCCCATGAATGCTCTGTAATCTGACAATGTGGCATGGATATCCAAATGTGTACTGAAAGCTAGGTCAATCTTGGCCACTCTAGAAGGAGGAGATTAGGTTTGTATGAAAGCCACTCCAAAACTAGAAATTAGTTTTATGTGGAAGCCACTCAGGAATATAGAGGTTAGGCTTGTATGAAATCCACTCTAAAATGATGCCAACCACCTATAGATGGAATAAAGAATGCAATTATTAAAAATTCTTAGGTAATATATTGAACTCCAAAAGAAAAGAAGTCAAATGTGTCACGTACATTACACCCAATCACTGGTGTCTGTAACATGAATTTTGATTTGGAAGTTATACCAATTGCCCAATCTGAAACTAAAAGTGAGAGCCATCATGTTGTGTCTGATGCCCCTTATATCTAGATATTTTGAGAAAATTTTTACTAAAACTATTAAATCTAAACTGATCTATATCTGAAAAACTATAGCTGAGCTTACCTTTCTCCTCGTTTATGCAAAATTTGGGTTTTTTCTATTTAGATAGGATCACCAAAAATAGGACACCCTGCTATCTAAAGTTATTTTCCATGTCTAACATTGTTCTCCTTTACTAAATATGATGAATGTTCTATAATCATCATTATTTTTCTAGTTTTTTCTACCTAGTTTGACCTCTGATTGTTGTTTTGGGTAACCTAAAAACTGATTTTTTTACCAATAGAAGCTTTGATCTCTATGATAAAACCCATGTTTGTTTCCCCCTCTTTTGAGGGTAGGAATGAATACCTTGCAATGACTGCCCTCGAAATAAATAGCTCTGCAAGTGTGTTATGTTATAAAATACATGATATATCAATGATAATTGACAAGATAGCTAAAGATATAGTATGATTTGTATTGGAGATTATTAGATCAACAAAAGTATGCCTAAATTGATATAACAATGTAATAACATGTGCAATGTATTGAATTAGAACTGGAAGTCTAGTTAGTTGTTAGTTGTGAATGAGGGATGGAGAATAATGTCCATCATGGCATCCAAGGAAGCAAGAGAATGCATGATGTGGATCATGGTATTATAAATAATAGAGAAACAAACAAGCAACAAGCACACAAGGAAATAAGCAAGAAGCATACAAGAGTGGCCAAGGGGCTAAGTAAACAAGGGACATGGACACATATCACTCAAACTAAAAATCAATCATACAAGGCATGTTCAAATGCCACATACACATGAATTTGAAACAAGCAAGGTTGGAACGAAGGCCACAAGAACATACCGGAGTACAAGCAAAGGACATTGGCGAATGTGCTAAGGCACACACAAGAGACAAAATAGGAATTGAGAAATGCAATAACATCTAGCTACACAAAGCAAGGAAGAAAAACATGTAATATACTAGAAATACAATCACATCTAACCAATTAAATCAAGAAGTGAAAGTATATAAAACATGTAGTACAAGACTAGGTGTATGCTAATAAATACACAAGTGCTATATACTAGTGAATGTCGATAGACTAATCTATGTAAGTTAGTAAGTAATGTACTCAACATGATAATTGGAGTGTGTGGTTTAGGAATGACATAACCTGGATGGTGTAGTCATGTAAAAGATGTCCTCGGTGGGTAGATATATCAATGTATGTCTCAAACGTAGAAGTAGGATGCCCCCTCAATGGGTAAAGTGAAGCAATGAAGGATCTAGATGTCACGGCACACACTCAAAGAGGATCAAGTGAAGTATGGTAATGTAGATAAATTGACAAATAATAGCATAAAATAATAAATGTAAGTCTAGCATGGTAGTATAAATGTAATGCATGGATGATGCATACAATTGAAATATTTTTGGTGTTTTTGATTATTTGAATGTTTTTAGATTTTGAAATATTTGAATGTTTTTGGTATTATGAGCTACGTACAATCAAACATGAAGAGGCTATGTACAAGAAATACTAAGAAATTATGTACAAGTACACTTTTGAGAATCAGACACTTGGTAGGAATTTAGACACTTGTGTCGATGTAAGTATCATTGTGTGGGATGCAAGTGTCTAATAGGATAAGAAGCTGAACTAAGGACCTAAAACTGATAGGGAAGGATATATATATATATATATATATATATATATATATATATATATATATATATCAGATTTTAGGGTTTTTTTATAGTGTAAGAAATCTAGGTTATCCTAAATGAAAGGATTGGATCATAAGATAAACAATTAGGCCTAGTGAGATGGTGAATGTTATCATTTCGACAACAAGGAAGTATAGAATTGAAGGGTATAGCCCTGATAGGTATTTGTCAAGTATACAAGGCTGAGATGCTAAATAAATAAATAAAATTATCTACATTTACCTACAAGATATAACACTTTTTGGTAGATCTTTTATGATAATCTTTTTTGCATACGGAAAGATGAAAATTATGTTATTTTTAATAATGAAGTTATGAAAAGAGATGTTTTGGTGCTAGTAAAGTTACTATTCTCTTCAATGTTTTGCTTCATAGCCAAGTCCAGACTGAGAAGGTTTGCTTGGACGTGGAACACCTCCCAACTCTTTTGGACCATTAAGGGAACACTTTATGTGTTGTTTGTTGGGTGCCTCGAGATTCATTATATTGTTACTCTCGTTCTCAGGGTTAGGGCCAAAATTTTTATCATCACTATTTTAAGATCAAGTGAAGCTCCTCTCCCTGGCACTATTGACCTTTGCCTCCCCATGGTGATGGTGTGTTTGACCATCTTAGAAGTAGTGGTGATAAAGGTTGGGGTGTTCCTCCCCAACATAAGTTTTCATGCTTGGCTTTAGACATTATCCTTCTCGACATGCTAAGGAAATTGAAGTAAACTAACAAACTAATGGGTGAGACATGTCCTTGAAACAATGAGTCCTCTAGGTGCCAATGGCTAGGGAACAAGCCTTATAGCCCCCCGCCTGCACCTCCTTCGAATGTCATGTTTATTGTTTCTATCTAATGGCAATGTTGTTTGTGTTTGGTAGTCCTTGATTTTAACACCCTTTTTTAATTGAATCACACTTTAATTATGACTATAATGTTTATTTAACATTAATTTTGGCATTATTTTGATGTAGTTTATATTTTTGAAGCTCTTTTTTAAAAATTTAACATTGAACATAAAATATTGGTTTTTTGGGGAAGGAGGACTACCTCCTTGCTTATTTAATTTTTACACCTTGTATTTTTTATTAGATAAAGTGAAACGCTTTTGACCGGGGCTATGAACTGGTATGGAATACAAATGGGGGCCCATTCCCTACAGCAAAGTTGAAGGAAGAAGGAAGAAAAGAAGTAGAAGGACATCACCTCCTAGAAGAACAAGGAATATAAGACACAAAAGCCATAGAGAAACTAAAGCAAGGTGTAACAAAAAGAAAGGATACAAAAAACCAAACACCCAAAAAAAGTAGAATAATACATCTTGTAAGACCAATCTCTACAAACTGTCCCCTAGAGGGGCTTATCCACAAGACAATACTACTCGTTGCCCTCGTTTAGAAAGGAGGTCTTCCAGGGTCCATTGAGATTTGTTGGATATGAGAGAGCGCGCTTCCACCCTTAGTAATTTTGCCTCTGATCTACGTCCTTTCTTCTTTGAAGGGACTCCAACATCTGCGTGTCGCATACGAAGCCTCGAACGGGGAGACCAAAGAGGGTTCGCATGAGGAAGGATTGAACGGGGGGTCGGGCTCTCTTACAAGGGATCTTTCGCAATAGGGAAGAATCAGGACAGAGAGAGGGGGTCCTCAACACGTTGAGAGGGAGAGGCAGGGGGAAGGGGGGCAAGCCCAGTGCATCCCACATCAACGTCTGTCAATATCACCGAGTGAGAGAAAGGGGACAATAAAACTTTTCGTAATTGTACCACTTAAAAGATGGGTCAAACTCCCCTTCTTTTCCTGATTTTTACACCTTACATTGAATTTGAACAAATCCAATATTATACAACACACAAACAACCTATTTCTATAAATCCTCACACTTTCCATATGATTTTAAAGAATCAAGTTACAATTCTTGTACATTAAATAAGGTTTGATCATGGATATGGAACATGACACTCCTAATACAACCCAGCTAACCTAGACCCTATGTACAAAATTATTAATTTTAATTACTTTATTGAAAAAGATTAATGGTGCCAAGTGGTTCTCAATCACAAAACTAGTAAAAGTCCATAAAATCGGATTTAATTTAATTTACTTACTTAATTGAAAAAGATTAATGGTGCCAAGTGGTTCTCAATCACAAAACTTGTAAAAGTCCACAAAATCGGATTTAATTTAATTTAATTTAGGTATCAATGTCAATCGAGGCTATGAATTGTCCACGACACTGAAGAAAACATGATACGAATCGAGTGCATGAATTCTAGTATATGAAAGCATTAGGTACATCATCTACTTGCAGATCTGGACCATGTTACAATACGCAACCTAGCAATAATTGACCTCGATTTTTTCTCCAGCACAGTCTCGTTGGATCACGACAGTGCGCATGACCATTCATAAATTTCTTACTTAGTGTTGATTACAACCGACTCGAGAGATATTTTATACAAATTCAATATCAAACCATCTACCGAATCTCGTTGAGCAATAATTAGGGAAGTGGAAGAAGAGATGTGAGAGGGCATCGCTCAGGCACTCCCTGCCTGCACTTGAAATTTTAAAAAAAATAATGAAAACTCTACTGTTTTTGGTGTTATCTTGTTCATCGGTTATTGTTTTATCACGCTCAAGTCACCTGAACAATGCTTCGGACGAGCGAGCTCTGTTGGAATTCAGGGCAGGTATCAGCGTAGATCTCTATAATTCATTGAGAGATTGGACTTCCTCACATCCCTTGTGCAACTGGACTGGACTGCGATGCTCCACACGCAGCGGGAAGACACAGAGAGTGGTGGTTCTCAATCTCACAGGTATGTCATTGCAAGGCTCCATCTCGCCTTTTCTTTCCAATCTCTCATTTCTTCATGTGCTGGACCTCAATAACACCACCTTCGTCGGCCCTATTCCCCATGAATTGGGCAACCTCGCTCGGTTGAGGAACCTCCGCCTGTCCAAAAACAGATTGGAAGGCCCTGTGCCCTCCACATTGAGTAATTGTCGCTTACTCAAAACCTTGTCTGTTTTTCGTAATCATTTGAGTGGAAGCATTCCTCCAGAGATAGGCCTTCTCACAGGCTTAAAAGACCTCTGGCTCTCAGACAACAAGCTGACGAGCAGCATTCCACCTTCCTTGGGAAACTGTTCCAGTTTGATGATACTGTCTCTGGGTTACAACAGGCTCAGCAGCTTCATTCCTGCCGAGTTGGGCATGCTTTCGCAACTCAACGTACTACGCCTTCGTCATAACCTTCTTGCAGGACAAATTCCGCCCTCCCTCTCCAACTGCACTTCTTTGCAAGAGTTGGAGCTTCATGACAACCATTTAACCGGCCATATTCCCTGGGAATTTGGTGCCAAACTGTCTCAGTTGCAGAATTTACTTTTATGGGGAAACAGGCTTGGCGGCAGAATCCCAAATTCTCTTGCTAATTGTACCCAACTCCAAGTTATTGATCTAAAATTGAATCAACTGAATGGAACGGTGCCCATGGAGTTGGGTAAGTTAAGTCACCTTCAACGCCTCTTTCTAGGAACAAATAGGCTTGTCAGCGGGAGCAGCACTAGTTTACTTATTCTCTCTGCATTGATTAATTGTTCACTTCTTGAACAGATACACTTGGGTGAAAATAAGCTTACTGGTACTCTGCCACCTTCTGTTGATCAGCTTTCTTCCAAACTGTCTGTCGTCAACTTGACTCACAACTATTTAGATGGAAACATTCCGCCACAAATTGGCAACCTGACTGATTTGACATATCTGAATTTAGAAGGGAATTTCTTCAGTGCATCCATTCCTCCATCGTTGAGCAGGCTTAAAAAGTTGGAGCGATTGTTCCTAGGCAGAAACAGACTACAGGGAAACATCCCAGCAGAAATTGGTGAGCTACCAAGTTAAGGGCTTTTGTCCTTATCCCAAAACCAGCTTTCTGGTCCAATTCCCCCTTCTTTGGGCCACCTGCAACAGCTAAGAGACCTTCACTTTGATGGAAACAAACTCTCAGGGGAAATACCTCCCAAACTAGGGGATTGCCGCCTGTTGGAAGTGATGGATTTGTATAACAACAATCTAAGCGGAGACATCCCACCAGAGGCAGTAGCTCTTCCAAATCTACTGTGGTATTTCAACGTGTCAAACAATTTATTAAAAGGCCCCATACCATCAGAGATCGGAAAAATGACAATGGTGCAGGCCATAGACATTTCTTCAAATGTGTTAGCTGGTTCCATTCCTAGCACAATTGGAAGCTGCTCAACATTACAGTACCTCAATCTATCGTACAAATCTCTGGATGGTCCAATACCAGATTCACTCCGGCTATTACAGGACTTGGAGGACCTGGATTTCTCCTGGAACAATCTATCAGGAACGATACCCAAGTCCCTAGAAAAACTTAAAATGCTTCACCATTTGAATTTCTCTATGAACAAGTTGACAGGAGAAGTTCCCAAAGCTGGGGTTTTCAGAAAGCTTATTAATTCATCTTTTGTGGGAAATGTTGGCCTGTGTGGACCATGGATAAATTTGCCACCATGCCCTCCTCTGTCTCACAATCACAATTCTCGCTGGAAAATAATAGCTCCGGTTGTTATTACAGCTTTTATGATATGGTGTTGCTTCTTCGGATTCTTAGTCTGGAAGTATGGGAAGAAGAAAAGTAGTGTAAGGTTGCAGACTACAGAAGCTCTTCCTTTCAATTTGGGCCTACCTAGGATTTCACAAGAGGAAGTTATGGCTGCAACTAATGGACTGAGTCAGGCCAACCTTTTAGGGGTTGGTAATTATGGATTCGTATATAAAGGGGAGCTGAGTGATGGCACACTAGTTGCATTTAAGGTTCTGAATTTGCAAAATGAAGATGCTTTCCAGAGCTTTGACAGGGAGTGCAATGCTTTGAGAAGGGTTAGGCACAGAAATCTGATTGGAATCATTACTAGCTGCTCCAACCTTGATATCAAAGCTATAATTTACCCCTATATGCAAAATGGGAGCTTGGAGGAGTGGCTATACCCTGATGGAAATGAGTGTAAATTGAGTTTGACTCAAAGACTGACCATACCCATTGACATAGCTCAAGCCTTTGCATATCTGCATCACCAATGTTTTGTACAAGTTCTGCATTGTGATTTAAAACCCAGTAATGTGCTTTTGGGGGACAACATGACAGCATATTTGGCAGACTTCGGTATTGCAAGAATAGTCTTGGCCGACTCCATGGATTCCATGTCTTCCACCTCACATTTACTCAAATGATCAATAGGCTACATTGCCCCAGGTATGTATGTTTGTCACATTTTAATCTATCAATGAATGTTTATGACCTTGATTAATGATAAAATGAGCTGAATCATTCTGCAGAGTATGGATTGGGTGCAAGGGTGTCCACAAAAGGAGATGTATTTAGCTATGGGATATTATTACTGGAGATGTTTACAAGAATGAGGCCAACCAATTCCATTTTCAAAGAAGGATTAAATTTGCAGAAATGGGCAGCCAAACATTATCCCAATGGAATAAGAGAAATAGTTGAGAGAAGTTTATGGAGAGGACAGTATGGTGAAGAGGAAGGGGAGGAAGTGGAAGTGATACTCAACTCCATAATTGAAATCGTGAATGTGGGATTGCTATGCACAAGAGAGTCCCCTCAAGAACGGCCCAACATGCTGCAGGTAGCTGACATGTTAGAGACAGCTAGGGTCAATATCTACAGTCACATATTAGATGATTAATGCTATTTCTTTTGAGTTGGTTTAATGGTGAAGGGCATATATGTTTAAAAGGAAGGTTTTATATTTGAAATATAATTATGTCTTTTTAAATAAGAAGACTTTTGTATATTGAAAATATATGGTATAATATTTGAAGTACATTTGGGTGTTTTCATAAACAAAGCATATTAATGAATTCAAATAAAATTTGAAGTATTAGAAATTAGAGCTAAGATCTATTTTAATCATATGCCTCTAAATCAATCATGTTGAATATAATAATATACATACCTCAATAACATATATTTGAATCAAATTGATCATATTGAATATAATTTTTTTATATTTCACATAAAATATATTTTTAAATAATTAATTAAATGTATATCATATTTTAATTATTTATACAATTTAAAATAATTCATATTTAATATATAAATAATAATAAAATTAATAAACACATATAAAGTCCGCTACAAATTCCTTGCTTTCAAGTTTAATAATAATAATAATAGTGAAGGAGAAAGAACTTCCAAATAATTAAAATGTTAAAATACTATGACATGATTAATAGAAAGTTACTCGAGTTTTTTCCACCACATTGATGCATTCGTTCAATCCCACATATATTTGATTATCTAGAGGTTCGATTTTGAAGGTTATTTATTAAATATTAAAAATAATCACATTTTATTAAAAGTATAAATGAATAAAAAATTTATAAACTTTAAATAAATAATTGTTAATAAAAATAATTATATTACATAAGTTATTATGATATATTTATATAAATCATTTTGTTTAATGTAATATAAATATTTTTTTATTAATTAAGTTGTAATATTGATAAATAATAGTTAAAATTTTATTTTAAAAAGGTTAAATGGATAAATTACAAAATCAATGAATACGTTGTGTGGTTTTTTTGGACATGTGCAATGAGTATCAAAATCATCATCAAGCCTCATTTCTATTGTTTTCACGCACTCTTTTCATTTTACCAAATACACGATTATTTTGCTCTCTACGAAAATAGAACCAATCTAAACGAGTTAGCCACTCACAATTAACTATATTCTTAATCACTTTTTTTACTTGAGATTAATAAAATATGTAGCTTTATCTTTCCAAACCTCACCTTTTTCATTGAGCCAAATTGCTACATTCATGAACCTAGCGAGCATATATGATACCCAAGGGAAATTATAATAGATTGTTTTTGTTTGCCTTATAAACTAGGTAAAATGTGAAGGTCATAGTTAATATATATTTCATCCATATTATGCACGTTTTGGAAACCACATGATCTTGCATCCCTTCAAACTTATATATATATATATATATATATATATATATATATATATATATATATATATATATATATATATATAAGTACTTTTTATCAATTTTGAAATAGTTTGGGAGTTTTTAATAAAAACTACAAAACATATATTTTAATTTTTTAAAAAAAAAATATTGAATGTATTTAGAGAGATAATATTATGATGTATTTTGATAAGTGATGTTGAAATGTGGTATACAACCCTTTAGTTATATAGGTAACTTGTGATATTGATTATATTTAAAAGTGAGTCACTCTACATAAAGATTAGTGATATACCTATCAATATGAGTAATTTGTAGTATTGATTATATTTAGCAATAAGTCAATCTAAATAGGGATTAGTGATATGCCCATGTATTATTGTAACATGGTTTATATATGGAGGGACACATCATTGTATAAGACAACCAAGAAGAAATTTTATAATTGGAGTTAATGTATTAGTAATGAGGTTGCCCCCTTAAAAATCTTTGAAATAGTGGAATGATTCATTCCTCATAAAGAATATTAAATGGTATTTCCCTATCTTAAGAGTATTCATTCTTCTAAATATATTTTATATTTGGGAATCTTAACCCACACAATATATTTTGTATTTATCTTCATTATATTTTTCACATTATTTGGATGGTTTACATTATTATATGTAATGTTCAAAACATCTAATATCAGAGCAGAAATTTGGGTAAAGTGAGATTTTTATTTTCTATTTTTTCAAATTTTTAAAATGAAGGTAAATGGATTATATAAGTTCATTCTCCTCACATAGGCATCTAATTCAAACAAAATTTTCTTGGTAGAAAGAGGACTTCGAAAGCTTTCTAAAAAGTGGTCACACTAAATATTTTGTGAAGTATTAAGGGAGATATGGTGATCTACAACTGACATTGCGAACCTGATTTTTCACAAAAGAATTATGCATGATCCTCATGAATTTCACGAGAGCAAATCAAGTGTTGTTTTGCATAATCAGAAATAAAAACTCATATTTATTTTTCTATATGATATTCTTTTAGATATGTGGCAGAAAATAAATCTTAGAATTTAATCAGTTTATTAAAGATTATTGTGTGATAAATAGTAAGATACTTGAAGGCATTGATTTTTTTTGTGTAAATTAAAAGGTATAATGATGGATGCTTTTGATATATTCTTTATTCATATCCATATAGTAGAAGAATACAGAGAGGAAATAGATGCATTGATAGATTTAGAGGATAACGTAGAAAATGGTATGAGGTAATTTCTCTTCATTTACATATGAAAAAATAATATGGAAGGGAAACAAATACATGGATCAATTTTGATAATAAATATAGACAATGGTATAAGGATTTATTTCAATTGAATGAAAATGATTTATTTAGTATCCTCTTCAAAGAGTGTTCCACACATAAGGCAGAGAATTATTTTCTTTTTACCTCAGATAAGTCAAAGTTATCCAAAGAGGTATTTTCAAAATGTTGTGAATGTTTTTTTATACAATTATTCTTCACTTATTGGACAATTTTAATCACATGTTTAAAGTTGATGTTATTTTATTTGTTGATTCATACATAAATCTATATGCTACCCTTGAGAATCAACCTCAAGTTAGAGTGACTGAGTTTATTACGTTCATCACAATATTGTTATACATGATCACATCTAAGAAGAGTAAGAAGAAAAAAAAAATGAAGATGATGCATGGATTAACCTTCAATCCATCCTCAAGCATTGATGAAAACATATTTTCCAAACAAAAATAATAATTGGATGCATATATGGGCCTCCATTCGGTCTTCAAGCCTTGAGGAAAACATATTTTGTTATATAATGTAATTGTGTTTTTATTTTTTTCTCATGTTTCAAGGGTGAACCATGTTAAGGGGGATGAAATGTAATGTACCTAGAGAGATGATATTATGATGTATATTGATCGGTGGATATCCCGACATGTGGCACACATCTTATTAGTCATATGGATAACTTATGGTATTGATTATATTAGCAAATGATTTGGCAAAGGATTAGTGATATAATTATCTATGTGGGTAGTGTATGCTAATAAAAATACAACTAATCTATAAATCAATCCTAGCTCTCAAAGAAGATAAATCCTACTTACACTTTCGATTGTCGATACATTAGATATTTGGGGTCATGACCAAGATGGATCCACTAGACCTAGCTAAAGGATATCTTACCACAATAATATCACTATGGAGGGTTCCAAAGCCTCCAGTTAAGCAAAATATGTAATAACCCTAACTAGGCCCTATGTTTTCATATTCACTAAACTAATAACAAGTAAAGTCTAATCTAGTACTCACCAAAACTTGTGGCACAAAGTGAGGGTAATAAACATTAAAAGTAAACATGCATAGAAGATATATACTCATGTCAATGTATACAAAATCCTAATGCATGGGAGAGAAGTACAAATTCATATATATATCTACTCTTAAAAAGGAGGAACAAAGTTAGGAATACTTACCTTTGAAGACAAACCCATCAAGCCTCAATCTCTCCCTTGGCCAAGGTAATTCACAAGAGGTTGTTTTGGTATGTAAGGATGATAAGGATAAATCATATCTAGGCTAAAAAACCTATCAATGCATCCAAAAGACTTCTCTCCACAAGACAAGATCTGTATCTCCAAAGAAAGTATGAAACCCTAAGTTATGTTCATCAAGTATAATGTTGGATAAGTAAATGTGCAATATATATATCTTCTTCTCTTCTCTAATAAATGATTAAATGAGTGTGTATATATAGTTGAATCTAACCCTAGTCATTTCTAAAAGTTTAACCAATAGGGTCATCCCAATCAACTTTGTGAAATCAAATTAGGCCCTAGTCTAGGTTGGCCAGGAGCTTACCTAAACTCTAAATGTGTTTTATCACTTAGAGTATAGGGTCAATGGAGTCAACATTATATCATAAACTATCAAAAAGGAGGTTAGGCTAGGGAAGGGCTAATGAAGGCAGAAAATGACTAGAGGAGGATGTAAAAGAGGATACAAAGCTTAGGGGAATGTTTTTAGGTGATGGTTGTGTAGATAACAACTGGTAGTATAGAGATAACCATCTTGTGAAGCATCAATGGTCTACCCACCCCTTTTCTAGTGTACCCCTTAAGGGTTGCAATCAGAGAGATTGAGACTCAATAGGTTCTTGCAAGATAGAAAACATCATTAATTGATAAAGTTTGAAAATATTATGTGTATACATATGACCCACTCAAATCTCATCACATGTCATGTAGGTGTAACATGGGATGGTGCTTTGAGAAAATAACACAACAACACACAACACTAAAGTTGAATAAATTATAATAAAGATAAAATATGATAAATGAAAGGATAGAATTGAAAAACACATACCTTTACTTACCTTAATGTTGTAAATAAAGAAGGAGATGCAAGAAATGTGAATGTGTCCAATGTAGGGAACATTAGGTGAACCTATAAAAATTAGTGAAAAAGAGCAAAATATCAATTTTTTTGCAACATATACATATAATAAGTGAAAATATTATCTATGATGTCAGGATTCTAGAACATTTTACAATTCAAAAAAAGAGCTAGTAGAAACAAAGATATGATCAAAAGATAGAATTTGATGGTAAATATTTAAAATATAAATAATTTTGAATAGTAAATATAAATAGGGTGAAAAATAATTCATTTGTTATTTTTATTATTTTGAGAAAACAAAGCATTGAGAGACCTAGTTGAATAATAGAGAAACATCATGGTGAGGAAATGATAGCTGAGATGAGGACACATAGTGGCCATAACGAGTGTAACGTAGGTAAGCAATTGGAAATTTCCAATTGGTGAGTATTTTTATTTAAAATTAAGCTAAAAATAGAAAGTTTACTATTAAGCAAAATCTAGGTATCAGAATGAACCCTAGGAAATTTTCAGGTCAACTAGGGGTAAACTAGGGTATTAAGTAGGAAGAAGTCATACCAATAAATTCTTAAGGAATTTATGGTAAATGGGCAAAAAGTTGGTAGTGCAGACAAATAGAGTTGACCTAGTCAACTTAGTTTGTAAGGTAGAGCAAAATGATAAGGCTGACTATGTAGCAGTGGGTCAATTTAGTATGCTAAAATAGGATCGACTGCATAGTAGTAAGCTGACTTAGTTGGTAAGGGTAAAGGTTGACTATGTACAATAGGGCTGATTTAGTTTTCTAAAGAGGTTTGATGTTGTATTAATGTGCTTGATCTAGTAAGAATGTACATGGGCAGATCTAGTATCAAAAATAAAATACAAGGCTGAATTAGTATTAAAATGGGCCGATGCTATAATTTTTTTGAGAAACTAAATAAAAAATGGTTGTTTCTTGAAATTTTAAGAATGTATTTTGATTATTTATGACATGGAAGTCTGATACATCCTATGTGTTTAGATTTTTTATAGAGATAACAGAGGTATTGGTGACTAATAGATACAACATGGCTACTAAATCGACTAGAGTGACTGATTAACATGGACAAATCATGATTAGTCACACTAGGCTTTGGAGGTATCATTGAGATGAGGTGCATCCCATTTAGTGTTGATCTTGTTGTCATGTTCCTTGGAGCATGGAGATGTTTTACCAATAATTTTTTATGGGTGGTGGATGGGGATACCATTAAAATGGGTATCATTCTAGAGAATTTCCATGCATTATTGGGATTATCAATAGGAGGGACATTAGCGATCATAGGGACATTAGATGATCTAGAGGAGAGGTGAGCATTAGCATGGTGGGTGACGTTCTTGAATAAGATATACCTAGGATTGAGGGTCAGTCTATTTGATGTATATATTACTAAGGTTTTTAACATCTAGAAGGCCATGATCAGACTTGTGATAACATGACTATTGTTTCATATGTTGGATAGTAATGTACAACTATACATAATACCCTTATGCTAGACCATTTTGGATTAGGGGGTATCATATGATTTTGGGGTTATCATCTAGGTCTAGATCATGCATGATATGTATGGGATGTTATCCATAGAGTAGAAGACCTAGATCATATTGTTTTACTAAGTGCTTAGATATATGAGAGGTTTCCTATATACTGACCAACTAGGTTGCCCCATGTGGTTGATGATAGGTCACCTCAGGTGATGAGATTGAGGCAAAACCATGTAACTCATTGCATGCCCCATGTGCTAGCATTATAGACTATCACATGAGGGGAAATCATGTGTAATCCTTACATGCACATTGATATTGTATGGTCTAGTTAGTCGACTGTGATGATAGGGTTGGCTTGGGTTTAGATCATGGGCCACTATACCTCATGGGTAGATTCACATATGATGGCACACTTTCCAAGGTATGTCAAAATCCCATACCTAACAACCCTTATAGTAGTGCCTACTTATTTGGTACGACATGCTAGAGAGTTGAGTGGGAGAGGAAGAGTACTAGTGGAGATACTTATGATTAGGTTGTAACATTTTAGACCATGGACTGGTCGAGCACAATAGTAAGTGACCAAGGGAGGGGATGACATAGTTTTTGGATGTATAGGTAAAATAGGCACCATAATAGGCACTACATAAGGTGCCACTATAGTATCAGTAGTAATAATGACCACCTTAACCACACCACAAATAGAGGAACTACTAGTGAGAAGGGGTACAATCGAGGGTGATAGCGTAGGATGACCCAACGACCATTCTAGGACATAATTGGTCTATAAAGACACCTCTCAAAAGAGGCTCATGACATGAACAAGTCATGACTATGGGATTTACACTAGTCTAGAGGTGATCCAAGGAGGAGGTGCTTAGGGGACAAGCAGACAAAGAGACTGTACTCGATGGGTGAGCACATGGGGAGATGATGGTTGGTGGTGCCTGGACTGGTGAGAAATGTTTGATTTTGATTTATGTTTTTTATATAGAATATTAGCTACATATGGTTATAGTAGATAGATAGATTTTGAGATATATATGTGATCTAATATCTATTTGGTTTTAGTTTTGTAGTTATAGAAACAGAGGAGGTTAGATAGGGAGCCATGATTGTGGTCATGCATAATGACATTTTGGATGGAGTGCTGACACTATACAACCTTGACACACTGCATGTTACTATGGTACCATCTGCCCAATCGAGATGGGTTGGTTTAAATTGGTGGGGGAGGCTATGAGGTAGTTATAGGTATGTGGAGATGGTTTATAGCCACTGATAGTGGTGGGAGAGGGTGAGGCACATGCCTAACATGCCTTGGCTCAGGAGAGAGTAGTGCATATGGATACTATGGTCTAGCATGGATAGGTACAAGCATAGGCAAACAACTTATAGGTACAAGTATTAGGTTTGAGATCCTAGACTACCTCATTACAATGCACCATTTAAATCTAATAGTCCTAATCATATATGGGTAGTGTGGCTAAGCCATAGGATAGGCATGATGAAGCCCAAATGTAAAGTTGGAACTATGTATTTTGTATTTTTTATTGTATAAAACACATGATATATATACTAATTTTGATAGTTGTATTTGATCTCATGAGTTGTATTTAGTTGTGGATGTTGATGCATGAATATATTTATTTCTAGCACATGTATTTAGTTGTTGTTGTAGATGTTATGGGAAATATATGTGTAGTGTTTTGTTTTCTTGCATTATGTGATGCACATGTGTGGTTAAAAATAAAAAGGAAAAAATGAATGGGAAAATTATAAGTATTCAAAACACAAAATAAATGTACTACATACTATATCATGATGGGAAGTGTGTAATAACAAAAGATGACTAAATATGATAAACCAAAATAGGTAAAAAGGATATCAAAATGTTTTTAAACCATGAAAATATTTTCATCAAATTAAAACAAGTAAAATCACACTATATCACATTGGAAAGTATGAAAATAATGTAATAAAATAGAAGGCACAGGAAAGCCAAATGTTATAAAAAAAAACTAATTAAGTCAATAAATCATGCTAAATCATGTTTGAAAGTATAAAAGAGAAACAAAATCAGAAAAATAAACTTAAATTAATCACACTAATTGAAGTTAGGAAGTATGAAAAATTTAAGAAAAATAGTTGTATTCTTACATATAATAATAAAAAAAGAAGATAAAAGTGAAAGATCAATAGAGTAAGCATGAAACTTACTATATAAATATGGGACTCATGTCAATGACATGTAACTCATAATAACATACTACTTATCCCAAATTTTACACATAATTTTATTGTGACTTCGGTATTGAAAAGTTTTGTGAGGAAGGTCTAGTCCTATTCATGGTCTTACACTGCAACTCATAAAGGGAACACCAATGAGGTTGAAATAATTGGGAAAATATTTTAAAAAGAATGTTTGGAATGGTAATCTGGTAATTTTTAAGGAAATCCTAGTTATATCCATGGTCTTACATTGAATCTCACAAATGTAATCCATAGGGGAGAGTGATAAGTGAAAAAAACAATATTTCTCAAGGAGAAATATTAGGATAGAGGGAATGCAAAAAGTAAAACATAGGCATCTATGAGAAGACCTTAAGAAACATGAGGCATACCAAGGAAATATAAAAGACACTAAGTGACTAATGACCTATTGTCACCAAATATCACACCATAGAAGAGGGTGTTTAAGCCTCTTCTAGATTTGGGCAACATGGGAACACTTCCAGGTATGTGGGTGTACCTATAGTGGAAGTGAGCCTCTAGATTTAAAGGGCTAGCTCACTGAATGTATCTTTCAAAGCTTATCACTTATTTAATGCTTACTTATGGGGGGAAAGGGTTAGAAATTGTATGAAATAAATGTATTATAAAAGGGTGATGCACCAAGATGTTTTCCATGAGACTATCATACTCTATCACAAAGAGACAAGGCATACAACACTAGTCTAAGAGTCATAGAATGCACTAGCATCAATGTTTTGATATGAAGGTGAGATGCATGAAGAATTTACAAGGCAAATAAGACCATAGATCAGTTGTAGATACTAAGGCTTACTATAAAGTTAAGACATATTCATACACTTGACTACACTTCATATGACCTACTAGGTTGAAATCACTTGCATCAAACATGAAAGGACTGAGATAAAGAAATGATAGATGAATATCTCTTAACTATTCACCATACATCTCTTCACACACTTTGAAAAGATGATATATGAAATCAAACTAGATTGCATTTATTATTATAAGGCAAAGTACAATGCCAAAACTAGTAGGGATTCACCATACATGGTGTGGTATTAGATTACAAAGGCCAAAATGGTAGCAACTTATAGGACTTTGGACAGAGGATAAAAAATGATGTTCAAGAGTCATTGGAACACATGTCCAGGCATGATAACTATTTAAATTGTAGGTGCAATTGAGTTTGAAAAATATCTTGAATGTCTCTTAAGACAAATGTCAATATAGATCATGACAAACTCTCTAAAACAATACAAAGATTCTTTAGCTATCCTTTATGAAACTACCTTCATCATAGATCATCTCTTGTGCATTTGAAACTAAACTAGGAAATTTAACACATATGATATGATAGTCATAGATGTTTTATCAGCTACTAATGTCTTCTAGACTTGTATTTACCATATGCAGTTGTTCATGAGTCTTCAAGACCTTGATTCTTTACATCAGGTAGTCACTGTCTATCTTGGAGCTCAACTATGCTTTCATGGCAATGTATGAGTTCAAAGAGATTGATTTGCTATAGATTCCTTTGATATTACATAGTTTCCCATCTTGTCCATCTAGAGTCTAGTTTGATTTTCCTAGTTGACCTCACCTAGAGTCTCTTTGCTTAGACCTTTAATGCTAGTTGTTGATTATTGATCTGAGGTTATAGGATTATGACATATGGTAGCATTATGTTTGTTTTGGTCTCCTCTAAATAATTGACCCACTCACACCGTTAGATCTAGATGTACAATTAAATGAAAGTTATAGATTATGATTTAGTTTATTGAATGTGATTCAATATTAAGATTCATTGACATTTTAATTCTGCTCATATCATCGATTTGATTTTACATGATCAAATGCACACCATATATATTTGGAACCCATTAGTACTATCAAATCATCCACTCCATTGATTTTGGAGTATAATGGATTGTTAAACATTTATCTAGATTGGACCCACCCTCTTTTTAGTCAAGCTCACATCATCAGATCTCTGCTTGATGAACCCACACCACTGGATCTTGTCCAACCTGTAGATTTTTAAGGGATTTTAACCTAGGGACCTTTTGACCTATTATACCCAAACATGAACCATTAGATTAAGTGTATGCTTGAATACCAACCATTGATCTATTGGGACCCATTATTTGAACTCAAATGGCTATTTTCCATGGTTGAAATTTGATGTATGTGCTTTGATCATTTGATGTCTATACAACCATATTTGATGTCTACATGACCATCTCTGAGATATTTGAATTCCAACAGTTATTTGCCATGACTTAAATTTAATATCCATATGACCATCAATAATGTCTAAGAGACCATCACTGACATCTACATGACTGTCACTTTTGAATGCTAATGATTTTTTCTTAGGCTCACTTTTTATGTTTGTGCAAATGACATACTCTGCTAGATCAACTTTCCCAAAATAATTTTTTTCAAACAATTTATCTGAAAGAATTCTAGCTTCACCTAAATTTATGTTTTAGAAACTTTTCCCAAAAGCATATGTCCTTACAATTTTTATAGCAAATAATTTATCCGAAAGAAATTAGACTTGGCTCGTTTGTTGTGGTAGACAATTTTTCCGCTCGAAACAAACTTTCAGGATTTTTGCATCGGACTATTTTTCTTAGACACTTTATTTGAAAGAATTTTGTCTTCAAGAAAATTGTTGTAAAACAATTTCTATAAAATAAATAATTATGCTTCGGATAATTTTATCGAAAGAAATAGATCTTTGAGATTTTTTTTGTGGACAAAATGTCTTAGAGAATTGGGTTTTTGGCCTTTTTGTTTCAGACAAAATTTCCAAAATAATTTTTACTTAGCTTTTTCTCTGCAGACAAAATTTCCAAAATAATTTTTACTTAGCTTTTTCTCTGCAGACAAAATGTTCAAAAGAAACAAACCTTTGATATTTTTGATCAGATAATTTCCCTGAAAAGTCCCCAACACTTTGCCCAAAAACCCAAAATAGTTGTCTTGAAATAATTTTGTACTTAGCCAATTGGAAAATTTCTCAAGTACCAAACAAGCCTTTAAGCCCATAGTCTTCTAGACTTGTTCTAGCAATTGCCACTTGATCTTTGAAGCTCAAATGATTCCTTGAGGCATAAGCAAAATTTGTTCCATGTTCTGATTGAAATGAACACTTTAAATATCGGTCACTTCCATTTATGACTCTAGAATTGCCCTTAAGATATAAAATGACACAAGAACTAAACTAGACAAGGACCAAAACTAGAATGGCATATGAAATGACATCAGATGAACTAAAACACACCATATGACATTATAATCAGCCCCTATTTAAGATTTTAACTATAGGGGGTTGATCCAATTCAAATTGTGGTAAAAATGGTTAACACTATTGGTAATTTCCCAAGGGTGGCATGTTTGTTATACCATGACCAATTGCCTAATATTATCCTTTGGGATATGGAGTCACATGTACAATAGGTTTGACACTTAAATGCCTTGACAACACACCAAACAATAGAAAACAATAGGAATAAAACACAAAACAAGAGACACACATGTGATTTATGAGAACTTATGGAACACAACACACAAAACACACACACACACACACACACACACACACACACACACACACACACACACACACACACACACACACACACACACACACACACACACACACACCTAATCTACTATTTACAAAATTGAACTTTACCACTCAATAACAAGGTTTCAAATGTATGACATCCATAGGGATAGGCATCTCTTCTCCATTCATCTTTACTAATTAAAAATAGTTTCTTTGCTTTCACAACCAATTCGATATCTCCATATACTTTCAAGTTTTAAATTCCTTTTCTCCTTGCCCATTAAAGGTCATGAATTAAACCTTCATACTTAGCCACATTACAAGTAAAACTAAAATGAATTCTGTATGAAGCATAATACTATTATTTATATGGGGATATCAGCATAATTCTATATCTTACCCAAATTTACTTCTTCAACCATCAAAAAACATTTTCCATGTCTCATCTTCACCCTCTTCCTTGGCAAGTAGAGGTGTTGGTATTCCTTCTTCATCTATGCAATATACTCCTAGATCAGTTTACTCTAAGAGATCATAAGTATCATTCTCATAAGTGTTAGCACCATATTCACCAAGAAATAAATTTGCAATGCCTACATCTTGAAGGAAGTGCCATCATCTATAACAGAATCCTTCTCTTCATGAATAACATAATTCAAATTAGAAATTATCTCAATGTAAGGTTCTATATGAAACCTTTCAACAAGTTGTGTCCTAATTGTCACCTTGGCCCCATACCTTGTTTTAAAGGCCAAAAAAGCCCATTTCGATAAAAGACAACCACCTATCTTAGCTATGAAGTCCCTTGATAGGCAGATTGTAAAGTGGACTGGAAGATCAATAACGATTGTCTTGTAATATAGGAAAACTAGGACATTCATGCAATAAAAAATTTAGTCCTTTTATCATTCCTACTATCTTGGCAAGTGTATCATCTAATTGAAAGACCCATTTTCTATTTGGTTCATATTTTAGGCCTATATTATTAGCGACCACCTTGGGCATGATCAAAGTTGAAGCTCCACTATCAACTATGTAGTTATGGACCAGTTTGTCACCCACTATGAGAGTGAGATAAAATGGTGGAGGTTTCTTAGCTCTAGTGGATGGTTCAACAATGGTATTAGGAAAACGTTTAAGGACAACATGAATTTAAATTTGATTTGAAGGAAGGACACTAATAGGGATAGAAGATAACTATTTTTGAAGGAGTTCTTTTTGACCAGGCATATACAAAACATACCAAAGGGAAATGGATGTTTTAGTACTCTTCAATGAATCTACAATGTTTAAAGAAGCCATACCTACTTTATCTTGAATTTTTTGAGGTAATGAAGTGCTCATAACTTGAGGATTTGGAGTGACTTGAACACTCCTTCCAACGTTCTAGTTTGGAAGATGTGCAGAGTTATTCAAGGCTACTTCACCTTCAACCATACCTTGTTGCTTTGTATGAGGATTGAATGAGCCTGTAGGAAAATTATTATCACCACCTAAAACCTTTATCTTGGTTCTAGTTTTGTCTACAACTGAGGTTCCTTAGTTATCACAAAAGTGTCCTCAACTAGGAAGTTGGTGAAGATATCTTCTTGAGGTTGCTCAACTTCACTTGTCTACATCATCACTTTATCTTCAATTGATAAGAGGGGAGTAACCTCTCCTTGAGAAATAAGAGCCTAATCTCTACCTTCATTTGCATCCATAAATTGGTCTTCCCACCAATTCTCTCTTTTCACCAAGTTGTTGTGCAGAGGTACCATCTCCCTTGCATTAGTAGTAGAGTTAGGATTGTATGCATTGGTAGGCCTATTGGGATTAGGCTGCCATTAGCCTCTTCCTCTTCCATATTTATGATCATATTACTGTTAATAAGGGTATGAATTATGATGGACACCTTTCTACATATTTCCTTGCCTATTTTGAGCCTCTAAGGATAGGAACTTTGCTTTCCAATCAACATTTTTTTCTACCTACCTAGGAGCAACCTTAGTTTTGGTATTGGCATTAAGAACTTGGGATACATATAGAGTATTATCATAAGTATGAGACAATGGAGGAATAGAAACTTTAGGTGGAAATCTTCTAGATTGGATGAGATTATTTTTAGCTTTGATAGTAAACTCATATGCTTTAAGGAGGGTGTAACCACACATGGATTCAAGCATGAGAACAATTTCAATGCCAATAGCTCTCAAATAGAATGGGAACATAGTTGGGAGGTGGCCTCATAGGAAGAGGTAGTCTATTTCAAGTCTTTTGGAACCTCTCATTAAAATCATGTATTATTTATTTGGATCTTATTTTGACCACATTATGCTGGTGTACGAGAAAGACATGGTCACTCTCATTTCCAAATATTGAGGTTAACAACACTCCTAATTCAACCCATGTTATGATGCATCCACCTTCTAGATTCTGATACCAATCAAGAGCCTTCACTCTAAGGGACATGGAAAAGAGTATAATGGAAATGTTTTCTTGAGTGATATTATAGAATCTATAAAAGTTAGATACATCTCTAATGTGTTCACTCGGTGTAACATAGCTCTCACCATTGAATATGGGCATACCTTTTGTGGCATTGGGAGGAATGACATCATATGCCTAAATGTGAATTGGATTTTTTATATTGAATGAAAGGAAAGCTTGAGGTTTAGCCATATCTTCTTCAATATCTTCAATTTCTTCAAGTTGTTCACTCTTTTGACTTCCCTTGTTAGCAAAATCCTCTTAAATCTTCAAAGTGAAAATTAGGAGGATATTTAACTCCAAGGGGAAGTTCAGGTTGAAAGAGTGGGTCAATGGGATTGAGAACTCCTATAGATAATGACCTAGTGGGAACCATGAATTATGAGAGCAATTTTATAACAAGACAATGGCCTTGAACCAAACTTACCTTGATGGAGTTGCCACATGCTGAGTAGCTATTTTATTATTTTTTTATAATAATGGAGTTTTATTCCTAATTAATAAATAAGTTTGGAGTAAATTAAATCATAAATAATGTGTAATAATTAAGTGACTAATTTATGTAAATAGATTTTATTTTTTCCTTTTCTAAAATAGTAATAAATGAGAGAAAATATGACTTAGCTTATTCTGAGTTGTCCAGTCTGAGATATGGCCTAATAATTTAGGTATAAGACTAAGACAGTGTCAAAAATAGGTTCTTGAACTACATTTCCTAATTGGATAGGAGTGCCTAAGTGGGAGACCCTACTATTCAGTGCGGTAGTCCTTTTCTAGTTCTATTATCTATGTGATCTAAGTTTTTTGGATTCTACTTGACAGGTTTGTGTTACCCTATCAGTGAAATATCAAAGCCTAAATGTCTACAGAGCTTGTTATGCATCTATTTTAATCTTCAAAATCCCTATGAGCTCTTTGTGCTTGAACTTTGAAAGGAAATTTGGGAAAGAGAGAGAAGGGGTTAGTGTGTAAAGGATATGTTGGATGCACTTCACACCCTGTATGTGGGCACACTGCCTATATACCAATACTCTGAGGAGGGATCAAGCTAATGTAGTTCTCCCATTAAAGTGGTACTATTTTTTGCCTATATACCAATACTTTTTGCCTATTACTGTAAAACTTGGGTGTTTTTCTACCTAGACAAGAGCACCAAAATGAGGACACCCTTATGTTTGGTGCTACTATTCATTTTTAGTGATGTTGTCTTGTGCTAAAACTTGTTATTGATCTAGAATTGTCACTATTTTTTTTCTAATTTGATTGGTTTGACCTCTGGATTCTAAACTGGGTGATCTGAATGCTACTATTTTGACTACTAGGAGCTTTGATCTCTATGATAAAACTCTTATTTATTGTCCCATCTTCTGAGGGTAGGAATGATGAACCTAAAATGACTACCATTAGAAGAAAAGAGTCCTACAAGTGTGTTATACTGCATAGATACATGATATAGTAATGATATTTGACAAGATATCTCTAGCTATAATAATGTTTATGTTGACCAAATTTGAATTTTTAGTCAAATTGGGCACCTATAGGTAAAAAATTCATTTTTCAAGCCATAGGGAGTTGATACAGATGATATAAAGTGTTTCATATGTTTTTTAAGGTCATTTACTATTGTACTAGTTTTGGTCATGTGTTTCCTAGACCCATTTATCATTTTAAGTCATTTTGAGGGGTATAGATGGTGTATTTAATGATTTTTATGAGTTTATTGGGATTTTTTCAAGTTAAAAATTCTTATTTCATGTACCATGTGTACTAGGAGGTTTTTATTACCTGTCACTAATTGAAAATTTTAGGTTATGTAGAAGAAAGGATAGTTTTTAAGTGAAAGGAGAAGATTTGGGCACTTGTATGGACTCTTTGGGAAGTGTGCAACATGGGATGGGTCCAGGGGGTGTATTTTCATATTCTTAAACTAAAATAAAAATTTTGTTTTATCTAATTATGCTATTTATATCTCAAAACCATTCATATCTCTTTTCCTCCTTCTTGGTATAGTGAAGTCACTTGCAGGTTTTTGCTCAGTATGAACAACACAAGCAGTTTCAGGAAATATTATTTTGGTAGAATATGATACAATCCAATAAATTAAAATAAATATATTAATTTTTAATATTGGCTAAGTTTTCTTCATGATCCATCCATTCAAAGTGCACTATGCAAAACTACTTGCTCATCCATGCATCTTAGAGTTTTTTCTCCATTCTGGGCAAGTCCATAAAAATCAATTAATAAGATTGATTCTAAAAAAATTGGTCTTCCCATTATAATCATTCACATAATTTTTTTAATGTTTCATTTTTATTTTATGATTTAAACAACTCAATTTTCAAAGATAAGTGAAAGAGTGGAGTTACAGTCATTTCTTCTACTTGTTGAGGTTTTATTCTCTATGTTGGTTCCAAAGGGAAGTGAAGCGATGTTTAATTTATCATGTATGTATTTATATTCATATCCAATTTCATATCCAACTTAAAAATCAACTTCAAGAGCCAATAGAACAAGCAAATGCACAAAGTAGCCATATTCAGCAGTTGTACGACCTACCCTCAGTTTCAAGAAGCATGAATGTGGGTTTTGACTCTCTCTAAGGTTTGTAAGATATGAACATGCTTGGTGATCATTAATAAGAGTTTTGATATAATTAGATACTATTGGATCCAAATGAGACCTTCCAAGCAAGGTTGTGACACTTTGAGACAATTTTCCCAAAACTACCAAAACAAAGGTCCAACTACTTTTTTAGGTGTCTTCATATAGGTTTGTATTGAATCTCAGGACCTCTAAATATACTCATATTAAAGATACTATATAAATCTATCCACTTAAAAAATAAGATATTTTTTTGACTCAAGGAGAGTATATTTTTTAAGCCACCAAGTTGTTCTTCAAGACACTAAAATTATTCAGTGTTATCTATAACCAATTGAAACTTTGCCATGTATTGAAAGAATTTGGAAAGCTTTTAGGACCCTTAGGAAGTATTCATTTGGTCTTGATAAACCATCCACTCCACATTAAACTCATAGGTCATAAAAAACAAATAAGATACTCCAATCCTAAATGAAACTCAAACATGACTCCTACATACCTCCTTGCATTCTAATTATGCACCCACAACTAGCCAACATGGACAGTGACCTAGTTTGATGTCTTAATGACGCTTGGAGACATTCAAGGTGAGTGAAGGTGTAGTAAAGTTCATTGGTGACCAAAGAATCATTCAAGTGTGTTCTAAGTTTTTCCATGACTAGGCCCAAAAGGGCACATATGCATCTATAGGTAGTAGATTATGCACCTACAACAAGGGTAGAGAAGGGTAAAAAACAAAATGTTTGTTTCTTCTTGAGGTATAACATCATGAATATGATCTAGATGAGTCTAAATAACCATTAATGGATTTTTAAGATTGGTAAGAGGAAATAAACATTTTAAAAATTTCTAACTCATGCCAAGTATACACCTACAGGTGTAAAGTGCCATAGTGAGGTAGGGGTATCAAACAGTGAGCTAGCATTTTGAGGTTTAGATGATGTTGTTAGCTTATTTAAGGTGAACATTAGTTCATGAATGTGACTATGAATTAAGATAAGTTGTAATAAGGATATTCCAAGGTTCCAAAGCTAAACTTAGGCCATAAATGCCTACAAATAAGGTAAAAGCGCTGATTATCTTAGTCTTGACAGTAAGCTCAACTTTGAAAGGAATAAGTGACTTTGTAGGATGGTGGGCTAAAAAGGTTACATTTGAGTGGTGTTTGGAAAACTTTAGGTGAAGTGAAGTATGAACACACTTTTTAGACCTAAATGTTTCAAAAAAGAGCCTCTAAACACTCCAAATAGGGTTTCTTGATGCAATACACCTATAGGAAAACTTGTCCCAGTCAACACCTAGGAAAGGCTCAGTTTGGAAAGCCAAGGTACAAATAGGGTAGATGGGCAGTTAAAGTTTGGAATTAAAATTTAAGGTCACCTAAATTAGCATGTTTTTGATGTTATAAACCACTTACAAAGGTAAAACAAGCCTATAGGGTCCCCAAACCCTTACACTTATCCTAAACAGGGTATACTCAGGGTTGAATGTCCCATGGTTTGTGAGGGGCTTGTAAGAGATTGAGGAATAAGTGGAGGGTGAAACATATAAATAAAATTAATATTTTTTTTTAAAAAATTCCATGATGGATAAATGATCAAAAGAGATGCCCAAAACAAGTAAAACTTAGTCATTCTTCAAAACCCATGCTTGCAGTCTCCTCCACATTTTATGTTTTGGAATTTGGATGTTTTAGGAGGTCATATTACCTAATAAAGAGATTAATTTTTATATAGGGAATAATATACACTTTAGGAATCCTAAATAAGTGTTGATTTTATGAAAAAAATAGGGGAATTACCCCCTATTTTGTCTTAGATAGGGGGTACTCTCCCCTTGTATAAAACCATGCATTTTAGAGGAAAGTGATGAAAGGATGGATCCGAAGCCAATGAGACACATAAAGTTAGTTTGATAAGTTGAATCACACATAGGAAAAACATGAGGATGACTCATAGAATTATGGATCCAAGTAAAATGTTCTTGGGAGCTAAGTTTGTAGGCATACCCTAGAAGGTAGGCTTAAGCCAAGTAACCAAGTATGAGGTCACTTTCACTTTTAGACCTAAATAGGATTTAAAAATAGTGGTAATATGTATTTATTGTCATATAAAATGTATTAAAGACATTAAAGTGAAATTAAATCAAGCAAGAGGGTCTCACTCACCAAGGTTATAGTCAAACTTATGAAACAAGGTTATGCCTATGGCCCAAATGAGGCGTCAAAACCATTGTTAGCAAAGAAAAAGTTTTAAAAATGTTTGAGAATGATTTTAATATGTGGTTATATGTTTTTTGGCTATTGGATGTAGAGATAACACTTAATAAACCATTTTGGATCCCCATAGACAAAACAAGCCTACTAAGCATGATAAAACCTAAAGGCTAAATGGGAGGTCACTCTAAGTTATATCTTGAGAAGAGCATTACCATGAGTTAAAAAATGTTTTTGGGAACTATGATAGAGGGTTAAATTTTTTTTAAGAGAAAAATAAACCTTAGAAATCCCCTTTTTGAGCTCAAAACTAGCTCATCATGCATAAATGAAAGAAAACAAGCTCGAATAGGCAAGATTGATTGCTCATATATTTCAAAAGGTTATGCATGTGAGAAAAATAATTTAGGTGATGTTATCAGGGGTCATATATGACACATTATCATAATTTTTTCTCAATTTGGATGTCCCAAATTTATGAACAATCGTTAAGACCAAAAATAGGCCTAAAACCCTATTAAACCCTTGCTAAAGACTAGACTTGGAAAATGGAGTTAGAAACGCAATATAAGGGCATAGTTTGACCATAATAAACATTGGAGGTTGTATAGGAATCCAAAATGATACTTCAAACCATGATTATTTGTATGGAATTGTATAGATGGATGCAAAAACATACTTTTTTCACTATTTTTTGTGTTGTACATACTACATAATGAATTAGGAGATGGAAATTTTTTTGGGTGGAAGATTTAAAATTAAGATAACTACCAATATTATTTTAATTTCATTAATCAACAACTAATTTCCCCAACCAATTCCTTCAACTTGGCCAGTCAAATCTAGCATATTGGGCAAGCTAGAGAGAAAGGAAGAAATCTTCAAGTAAAGTGTTTTTAAGGTTCCCTTGATGATTACAAGGAAATGAAAGGTATTTAAAAGTTTCATACACTTTCTCACATGTATTTTCATGGATAAATTATACCAATTTTAAGGTCAAGTGTGCAGGGGTCATGGAAGGGCAGTTTCCAGGACAATAGATGATGATGACTCCTTTTTAGTTGATTCTATAAGGCTAGGCATGAAAATAATTCATGTATAGGAACTTATGAGAGCCTAACCTTAAATTTAAATCATTTTACCTCACATATACTAGTTACAATATGTTTAAATAGGCCTAATCATGAAGGCAGTTGTTTTGTACATAAGGGAGTAGTTTCTTGCCACTTTTCTTCAAATTTATGACTTGGATTGACATTTGTTGCTCCTATCCTTACATGTTTCAACACATCCTATTCTCATGCATGTAAAACTAAAATTATTATCTTGACAAGTGTCTTTGTGACCCTTGGACTTCTCTTTCTCTCAAACTCTATAAGAGTCAACCATTTTGGCATTGTATTCTATGATCCACCTAAGTATGGTGAGTCCTTGATCATTTTTATACCTTTTTATAAATAACAATGAATAATTTTTACCTCTTTCATGATTGTACTTAGTGTTTTCTACTTTAATGTTGATTTTTCGTAGTGAAGACTATTGATTCCTTTGCAAGTTATCGCATTCCTTCACCTATTTACAACTTCTTGCAGGGCATGTGAAGTGTTCTAGGAGATGTCCATGTTTAAGTGAGTTTTTATTTTCATCAGTGCCATTCAAGGCCTCTTGTCTAGTCCTCTTAGCATAAGACAATCTTTCATGACCTCATAATGTAATATTGATGCTCGAAGACAAAGATTGGGAAAGTGTATGTTCTAGTTAGTTTCTTGGTCTCAAGTGTATAATGCAATTGGTTGGAAATCATCAAACTAATTTGATATATCACCTCCATTAGTTTATATTTAATTTCATTTATTTCTCTCCCTTTTCACCTCCAAGATTTAGTAGTGGTTATAGTCAAGTGGTACATCAAGGGAGCTAGCCCTATCTAGAGATTCACTTCATTCTTTAGGTTGCCCACAAGCCTAGAAATGACTCCATTGTGCCACTTGGATGAGGAGAGCCTTGTAATGTCCTCAAAGGGTGAAAATAAAAGTGACAATTTATTTTGGCATGCCTTGTGGGGCCCTTATTCCAAGAGATTGGGAGATTTTTGGTGTTGTCTCTTGAAAATTAGCCTTTGAAGGCATCTTTCCAAACACCAATGGTGAATTCAAAGACATATCAGCTAGTTAAGTAGCCCATGTGATATTTTGAAGAACTTTGGTAATGTGTTTCTTTATTTTATTACTTTAAATGAAGTTTCATGGCTTCCTATGGTTATGAATTTTGCTCTTTACAAATTGGTGAGACAATTCAAGCTTGCACCACCCCATACCAATATGAACAAGTCCTTGGTCAGTCCCAATATGACCATTTTCAGCCCTGTCATGAGTTGTATTAGTCTTATAAGCAACCTTATCAATGTTTTACCTCTCCTTGTCAACCTAATACTTTCTCCAATCAACCCATTTCCACTTTTAAACAAGAACTTTTGGGGTATGAAAGGTATATGTTGGACTTTGATACTAGAAGGGGATATGGTAAAAATATTCCTAATAATTCCATCCATCAGGTGAGAAATGCATTATAGTTAGTCAAGAAAGAGTGGGCACCTAATAAGAGAGCCAATTGGCCAAGGCTCACAAGTGAGATGCTTGATGTGAGTGGTTTAGTATCTTCTTTAGAGGATAGGCTAGAATTTCATGAAAGGTAGCCTCACCAAAACTATTAGTATTTGTATCCACTTCCCCAAGTTCCATATCAGCCATACATAAACCCTACTCATGAGCCAAACCAAGCCTATAAAAGTCATCCTTTTGTCAATCATTTGGAGGAGAGAGTTGAGAAGAGAAACCTTGTATTTGAAGCCAATATTGATAGGAAGATTGAGTTATAAAATTTGCATATGCAACAATCCATATTGGAATCAAAGGAAGTGGATTTAAAACTCTCATTTCCATCTCACATTACATCCCCATCACCATAAAAGGAGACCTCTAATCCTAACATCATGAGCTGGAGTAAGGTAGTTGATTCATGGGGAAAGAAAGAGGAAAAGAGTCTTGTCAAAGAATGTGAAGTTAAAGAGAAATTTGATCCTATACAAACCTCTCCTACCTTCCTTCAAGAAGAGAGTTCCAATCCTAAGATCATGAGCTAGAGAAAAATAGTGGAGTCATGGGGCAAGAAAGAAGAGAAGAGAATTGTCAAATAATGTGAAGTGGATAATGGAGTTGATTCTTTACAAACACATCCCACCCTTCCTCAAAACGTTTTTTGAATTCCATGGAAACCTTCATACAATCCTTATTCCCATTATGGTTCCTATTAACTTCAAGAAAAGCTTTTCCAAGAGAACCTAGATAATAAAATAGAGGAATTAGAGGCAAAGATGAGATTGCTAAGTCAAGGTGAAATGGAATGTTTAGACCCAAGAGAAGATCATATGACTAAATACACCCCATATTCCCTCACTCAAGAGATTATTAAAGAGCCCCCTATCTTTCACTCTCAATCTGATTTTGAACTCTATATCCAATCTTCACCACCTAGGTCCTTTTTTCCTCATCCTATTACCCTTTGATTTGATGGACTTGTGGTGCGGGAACTAAAAGAGGAGCAGTTTGTTGACAAGGAAAGAGATCTTTTAATTGAAGAAAACATACCTCTTTGGTAGCCTCATTGGGCTAAGTCACATGATTTCAAAATGCCTAGTCTTGGCATCACCATGAAGGAGGTTGAATATCTTATAGACCTTGACTAAAGAAATCAGATCATGATAGCTGAATTTCAATTCAAAAGCCCTCAAGAGGTCTTGGGTGATGAAGAGGAGTTAAGTCCTTGTGTTGGATCTCTTTGCCTAGTTGATGAAGATTATTTTCTTTATGTTAAGGAGCCTATCTTGAGAGAGGCAAATGAAGAAGTATATGCTCAATTCATGGCTGATCAAGAAGACTTCATGAGTGTTTATGAGGAGGAGATCACCATAAGCACTCCCCTTGGTGAATGAAAGGATAATTCACAAGAATTTGAAGAAGGATGTTTCCTTTTTTTCCAAAGAAGAAGAAATGATCATGAATTCCTTCCTCACTTTGAAAGACACCATAGATAAACATGGAGAAGTTCATAATTAGTCTTTAGATGGCTTGTTTGAAGTCAATGGAGTAGGCTATACTCCTCTCCAAGGAGACTATGAGATGATCAAATATGGAGAAGGTAGCATTGGGACTCAAGTAAGTATGCAAAGGAGAAATAAGCTTTAAAATTCACCCTTTCAAGAGGTTTGTGAATTTGAGAATGATATATTTAAAGTCATCAATAGGGGATATCACCTTTTATAAGGAACTCATCATCTTTTGAAGGATAAAGAAAGATCATATTGGCCTAAAGATTATAAGGAACATGAAATCAATCCTTTTAAAATCATGCCTATTAAGAGTATGGAAGTTGATCATGAGAAAGTGAATGGGCAGAAACATTAAACAAGTGATCATGTACAAGAAGAGTTTATTTCCTTTGTCAGATTATTTGGAGTTGCTTGGTTCTTAATGAGCATCATACCAATGAGGTTCATAGACTTTGTGAGAGGCATGGAGGTAGGTATGCTAAGAGATAAAATGCTTCTTGACTTATCCAATCCTTCATGCCATGAAGTAGGAGGAATCTCGATCTTCCCTTTTGATATAGGGGGAGGTATTTATATGGTTAGTTGTACATAGTATTTGTCATTTATTTCTTCTAAGTGCCTTGAGCACATGTGTGTCTTATGCATGTTTGTTTTCTTTGTTGTGTGTGTCATTTTCCTTTGTGTGGTTTAGGTAGTCATTAGTTATCTTGGTCATGATAAAAGGTTATTTTTTTTGTCTTAGCCCTTAAATGACTCCATTATTTGAATGGACTAATAAGTCTACTAGTCTAGTTAGTATAGCAGGCATACTACCCCTATGAGTCATCAATTTGTTGACCAAATTTGGCTTTTTCGTAAAATTAGGGAACCTATAGGTAAAAAATTAATTTTTAAATACTATATGGGGTTTATATAGATGTTATAAAGTGTTTCATAAATTTTTTAAGGTCATTTAGTGTTATAATAGCTTTGGTCATTTGTTTCCTAGACCTATTTATCATTTTAAGTCATTTTGAGGGGTCTAAATGGTGTATTTAATGCTTTGTAAAGGTTTATTGGGATTTATTCAAGTTAAATATTCTTATTTTATGTACAATGTGTCATAACAGGTCTATAGTTACTGTCACTAACTAAAAAATTTAGGTTATGCAGAAGAAAGGATAGTTTCTTAGTGAAAGGAGAAGATTTGGGTACTTGTATGGATTCCTTGGGAAGTGTGACACATGGGATTAATCCAAGGGGTGTATTTTAATAATATTAAACTCAAATCCATGTTTTTTTTATTTGAGTATGCTATTTATATCTCAATAACCTTCATCTCTCTTTTCCTCCTTTTTGGTATAGTGAACTAACTTGCAGGTTTTTGCTCAGTACAAACAACACAAGTAGTTTTAGTAAAAATGATCTTGGGTAAATATTACACACTCCAAGACCTTAAAATAAATATAATAATTTTGAATATTTTTTAATTTTTATTCATGAACGATCCATTCAAAGTGGACTATGTAAAATTGCTTGCTCATCTGTGCACCCTTCAATTTTTTCTCCATTCTGGGCAAGTCCATATAAATAGGTTGCTTGTTAGGTTGTGGAGCTAAAAGCTTCACTGATGCAGACTTGGAGGAGTTGATGGAGTGTCACAAACATTAGAGTCAGTCAGGCCAACTGACATCGGCAGGGTACATACAAGAAAGAACTGACGTCGGTCAGTAGTAGGCCGACGTTGGCACCCCCCAAGTAGACAGGGACCGACGTCGGTCACCTGTGTGGTTCAAAATACGGATGTTACGGGTAGTTAGCTAATGAACCAAGTGTTTGCATGTTGAGAGCCAATTTTAGACTGAGAGCTGCGGATCTAATTATTGTAATTAGATGTCTAATTATTGTTTGGATGAGATTTATATAATAGACTCATGGTTGTATTGTAAACTTGTGCTAGAGAGTAAGAGAGCAAATAGCTCCTTCAGAGAGAGGTGAGCAATGGTGCGTTCCTCCTAGTGCCACAGTACCAAGTGTGGGTGCTGGATTGGAGAATCAATAGGGTTCTTCAGGTATGTATGATCTTGGTCATCAGGTGAGCATGGCCTATATAGGAGATCTACATGGTAAGTAAGATCATTGATCTGCAGGTGTATGTGTGTGCAAGGTCAAGGTTCACAGGTGTGCAGAACTAGATTGATCTGTAGGTTGGAAGATCAGATAGGACAACACAATAAGGAGCAGGATCAGGCAGGATCTACTTAGAGTATGGTGTGTACTCATTGTGATGTACGTGGAGTACATGGAGAGCTAAGAGGAAGGCAAGGCAGTCCCTTCCATAAGTATGGTCTGTTGAGTTGCAGGTTGTTGCAGGTTCATGGGAGATCTACTTGAAGTACGCTGAGTACTTGTGGAGTGCATGGAGCACTTGTGGTGTGCATGGAGCATAGGTGTAAGGTGAACACCAACTCTGTGTTTGAGTTGGGTGTTGGGACCTAAGAGAGAGAGATTTGAGGGAAGATTTACTGTTTATGTCCTAGAGGTGTGGGAGCCCTAGAGGTGTGTAAGGAAGAAGAACGGTGGCAGTCTTCTTTGTTGTATTTCCTTCTGAAAGAGTTTTAATACAAGTTGTGTATTGTCTCTCATATCATGTGTTATTTTTGAATTCTAGTTACTTGTTGATTTTGGTTAATTCCGCATATTAAGTTGCTTGTATTTGGTAATCAATTGTGTGCTTCTGGTTTTATATATCCCAACAAGTGGTATCAGAGCTAAGGTTGCAGGAAGCAGGTTTTGTGTTTGGTTACAGGTCACTCTCAGGGGTTTCTGATTGAGTGGGAGTATAGTAATGGCAGATGAAAGTAAGCTAAGAATGGAGGAGTTGAAAAGCACAGATGGTCACTTACGGTCCTATGGAAAGAAAGAGCAGGTAAAAGAAAATTGTTGGTTTGTGGAAGATTAGCAAGAAGGAACTGAAGAAGCATATGTTGCAGGTGTTGTTACACAGGATGCTCTGGGAGGTTTCTTGGATAAAGTTGAATCTTGGATAATAGATTCAGTTGCCTCTTTCCATGCAGCCCCAGGGAGAGGAGCTGGTGAGCCTTGCCAAAGAATTGGCAAAGGGGAAGTGAAGCTGAAATTGTAGGTGGCCAACACACAGGTGTTGAATAAGGTCATACAGGTCCTAGGTTTGGAGATATGGCTAATTTCTTCAAAAAGATTGGGTGATGATAGATGGACAAGAACTCTCACAGTGGATGCACTTGAATTAGCTGGTGGTAAGAAAATAGGTACTCTTTATCTACTTGTTTATATTACTGATTATCCTTCTATTGCAGAGACATGGCTTCATGGGCTTGGTCACATGATCAGGAAGGAGATGCATGTTCTTAAGTGGAAGACAAATATATTTGACAGGCTTAAGAACTGGAAAGCCTTGGTGTTCTTGGAGGAGATGGCAGACAGAAACCAGTGGATGGTGCTGGATACTTCTGAGCAGGGCAGTTTGGACATGGAGATTGATTCAAAGGAGCTCGCAGGTAAAAAGTCATCACTCACAGGTGAACATAGATACCGACGTCAGTCAGGAGGAACTGGCATTGAATAGATAGGTGCTGATGTCAGTCATGTGTAGACTGAAGCCGGTGATGTCGGGCAGGGTAAGACTGACATCAGTCAAGAGGACCGACGTCGGTAGTAGGTAACACCGACATCAGTCAGGAGGACCGACATGGGCAATAGGGACACTGACATCGGCAGGGTTAGTAGTCAGGGACAGATGCATGGGAACTGATGTCGGTCGGATGTAGACTGTGTAGTGATCGAGGTCAGTCACTGTAATGGATTTTGGGTGGACAACACGCTGTCAAGGAGTCTCAAACACCCATATGGAGAACTGAAGATGTAAGTAGGCCTCAAATTCATTGTTCCTCTTCTTTGTACTCGTTGCTCACTACAGAGTAGGAAGGATCTAGGAAACAGTGGGAGCGTGGCAGGTATATGATGCAGAACCAAGTAGAGACTTGGTAGGGTTGCCAGCATGTATAAAAACATAGAGACGAATGGATACCTTAGTTGAAGAATAGAGAGAACATACATGTGAGATGGAAGACCAAGTCTTATGGTCTTGAGGAAGCTGTAGGACAGTGGTACAGGGTTTGACAGGTGGAGGATGAAGCATGGCTTCAGTCAATGTCAGGGTAACTACTGTGGTTTATCTTACCAGGGGGATGGTGATTGCAACATCATTCTGTTACTATATGTGGATGGTATGCTAGCTAGTAGGTTTGTACTACAGGGTTTTCCTGAGCTAAGGGTAAGATTAGTTCAATGGTTTGCTATGAAGAATTTGGAGTAGCAAAATTCTTTGGCATGAGAGACATGGGAGATCACAGGTTGATTTTGTCTCTAGTGGGAGCTTATGTGAATCAGGTGTTGGCGAGGTTCAGGATGCAGAGCCGGAGCACACTAAGGGCTGGACAGGTATAGTGTCCAAAATCACATGAGGTCTGGTACAGACCTGAGTATTCCCAAGCAGTGGGAGCTGTCAGAGAGTTAAGAGCCAATTCAGGGAAGTGGGTTCTCAGGTATTTGAGAGGGACCAGCAGCAGGTATACATGCAGGGTTAGGACTTCACTACATGGGTTTGTAGGTTCAGATGTGGCAGGGTACTCGGATGATAAGAGGTACACCATAGGTTGTGTGGTGGGTTGTCTTCAGGATTGATCTTGAAGAGGGATACAAATCAGGAAATAGATTAGACAAAGTATAGGTATAGGTACAGTTCAGCTATTTATCTCCAAGTGGGAGATTGTTAGGTTGTGGAGCTAAAAGCTTCACTGATTCAGACTTGGAGGAGTTGCTGGAGTGTCACAGACACTAGCGTCGATCAGGCCAATCAACGTCGGTAGGGTACAGACAGGAAGCAACCGATGTTAGTCAGTAGTCGGCCGACGTCGGCACCCCCCAGGTAGACAGGGACCGATGTCGGTCACTTGTGTGGTTCGGACTGCGGATGTTACGGGTAGTTAGCTAACAAACCAAGTGTTTGCATGTTGAGAGCCAATTTTAGACTGAGAGCTATGGATCTAATTATTGTAATTAGATGTCTAATTATTGTTTGGATGAGATCTATATAATAGACTCATGGTTGTATTGTAAACTTGTGCTAGAGAGTAAGAGAGCAAATAGCTCCTTCAGAGAGAGGTGAGCAATGGTGCGTTCCTCTTAGTGCCACAGTACCAAGTGTGGGTGCTAGATTGGAGAATCAACATGGTTCTTCAGGTATGTATGATCTTGGTCATCAGGTGAGCATGGCCTATATAGGAGATCTACATGGTAAGTAAGATCGTTGATCTGCAGGTGTATGTGTGTGCAAGGTCAAGGTTCACAGGTGTGCAGAACCAGATTGATCTGTAGGTTGGAAGATCAGATAGGATAGCAACACAATAGGGAGTAAGATCAGGCAAGATCTACTTGGAGTACAGTGTGTACTCATTGTGATGTACGTGGAGTACATGGAGAGCTAAGAGGAAGGCAAGGCAGTCCCTTCCATAAGTATGGTCTGTTGAGTTGCAGGTTGTTGCAGGTTCATGGGAGATCTACTTGAAGTACACTGAGTACTTGTGGAGTGTGTGGATCACTTGTGGTGTGCGTGGAGCACAGGTGTAAGGTGAACACCAACTCTGTGTTTGAGTTGGGTGTTGGGACCTAAGAGAGAGAGCTTTGAGGGAAGATTTACTGTTTATGTCCTAGAGGTGTGGGAGCCCTAGAGGTGTGTAAAGAAGAAGAACTGTGGTAGTCTTATTTGTTGTATTTCCTTCTAAAAGAGTTTTAATACAAGTTGTGTATTGTCTCTCATATCATGTGTTATTTCTAAATTCTAGTTACTTGTTGATTCTGGTTAATTCCGCATATTAAGTTGCTTGTATTTGGTAATCAATTGTGTGCTTCCGGTTTTATATATCCCAACATTGCTAAGATTGATTAAAAAAATTATTCCTAATATAATGATTAAAACCCTTTTTTCATGTTTCATATTTATTTTATTATTTAACCAACTCAATTTTTAAAGAGAAGTGAAAGAGTGGAGTTACAATCATTTCTTCTGCTTGTTGAGGTTTTCTTCTCTGTGTTGGTTCCAAAGGGAAGTGAAGTGATGTTTTATTTCTCATGTATGTATTTTTATTCATATAAAATTTCATATAAAAATTCAAAAGAAATTTTAAGATCCAAGAGAACAAGAAAATGCACAAAGTAGCCATATTCAACAATTGTGCGGCCTACCCTTAGTTTCAAGAAGCATGAATGTGGGTTTTGAATCTCTCTAAGGTTTTTAAGATATGAACATGATTGGTGATAATTAAGAAGAGTTTTTATATGATTATATATTATTGGATCCCAAGGATACCTTCAAAGCAAGTTTGTGACACTTTGAGACAATTTTCCCAAAACTGTCAAAATAGAGGTCCAACCCCTTTTTTGGGTATCTTCACACATATTTGTGTTAAATCCAAGGACCTCTAAATATACTAATATTCAATATCATAGATAAGTCTATCCAATTAAAAAATAATAGAGTTTTTTGAGTTAAATAGGGTGGATTTTTTAAGTCATCAAGTTGTTCTTCAAGACACTAAAATTATTCAATGTTATCTACAACCAACTGAAGATTTTCATGTATTAAAAGCATTTGGAAAGGTTTTAGGGCCCTTAGGAAGTCTTAATTTGGTCTTGATAAAACATAAAATCCAAAATTATCTAATAGGCCATAAAAAACAAACAAGATAATCCAACCCTAAATGAGACTCAAACATGACTCCTATAGACCTCCTTACACTCTAATTATGCAGCCATAGCCAATCAACATGGACAATGACCTAGTTTGATGTCTTAATGATGATTGAAGACATTAGAGGTGAGTGAAGGTGTATTAAAATGAATTTGTGACCAAATAACAATTCAAGGGCAGTCTGATTTTTCCATGAATAGGCACAAAAGGGCACATAGGGACCTATAGGCAGTATATTATGCACCTACAACAAGGGTAGAGAAGGGCAAAAAATAAAATGTTTATTTCTTTTTGAAGTATAAAGTCATGGATATGATCCAGATGAGTCTAAATAACCAAAAATGGATTGTGAAAAGTTTTAATATGACCTAAAAATTATAGCAATGTCTAACTCATGCCAAGTATACACCTATAGGTGCAAAGTGTCACAGTGAGGTAAGGGTATCAAATAATGAGCTGACATTTTGAGGTTTAGATGATGTTGTTAACTTATCCAAGGTGAAAATTATTTCATTAATGTTACTATGACTTAATATAATTTTTAATAAGGATATTACAAGGTTAAAAATCTAACCTTAGTCCATAAATGCCTATAGATAGGGTCAAAGGGTTGACTATCTCAATCTTGATAGTAAGCTCAACTTTGAAAGGAAGAAGTGATTATGTAGGAAAGTGAGATAGCAAGGTTACATCTGAGTGGTGTTTGGAAACATTTATGCTAATTTAAGTATGAAAATAATTTTTAGACCTAATTTTTTCCAAAAATATCCTCTAAACACTCCAAACAAGGTTTCTTGATGCAAATACACCTACAAGAAAACTTATCCCAATCAACACTTAGGAAAGGCTCAATTTGGAAAGCCAAGGTATAGATAGGGTAGATGGGGAGTTAAATTTTGGAAGGAAAATTTAAAGGTCACATAAATGATCATTTTTTTCATGTTATAAAACCATTATAAAGGGAAAATAAGCCTACAGGGTCCCCAAACCCTTGCACTCATCCTAAATAGGGTATACTCAGGGTTAAATGTCCCATGGTGTGTGAGGGGATTGTAAGATCTTGAGGAATAATTGGAGGGTGAAACATATAAATTAAAGTAATATTTTTAAAAAAAATTTAAATGATTTATAAATTATAAAAAATAGAGGCCCAAAACAATAACTTAGTCATTCTTCAAAACCCTTGCTTACAGTCTCCTCCACATTTTCAATTTTGGAATTTGGATTTTTTAAGAGGTCATATGACCTAATAAAGAGATAATTTTTTTTATAGGGAGTAATAGACACGTTATTAATCCTAAAAAAGTGTTTATTTTATTTTTAAAATAGGGGAATTACCCCTTATTTCTTAGATAGGGGTTATTCTTCCCTTGCATAAAACCATGCATTTTAGAGAGAAAGTGATGAAAGGATGGATCATAATCCAAGGAAACACATGAAGTGAGTTTTTTTAAGTTGAATCACACATAGGAAAAAAATTATGATGATTCACATAATTATGGAGATAAGTGAAATGGTATGGGGAGCTAAGTTTGCAGGTAGACCCTGGAAGGTAGGCTTAAGCCAAGTAAGCAAGTATGAGGTCACTTTCATTTTTAGACCTAAATAGTATTTAAAAATATCATAAATATGTTTTTAGAGTCATATAAAATTTATTAAATCTATTAAATTTTTATAAAATCAAGTAAGAGGTTCTCACTCACCAAGGTTGTAGTCAAACCTATGAAGTAAGGCTATGCCTATGGCCCAAATGAGGAGTCAAAACCATTGTTAGATGAGGAAAAGTTTCCAAAATGTTTGAGAATTATTTTTAGATGTGGTTAGGTGTGTTTTATTTTTTTATGTAGAGATAACCCTAAATAAACTATTTTAGAGCTCCATAGATAGAACATGTCTAGTAAGCATGATAAAACCTAGAATTCAAATAGGAGGTCACTCTTAGTTTTAGCTTGAGAAGAGCAATCCCATGAGTGAAAAAATGTTTTGGGTAAATATAAAAAATGTTTAAAATATTTTTTATATAAAAATAAACCTCAAATATCCCCTTTTTGAGCTCAAAACCAACTCATCATGTAAAAATGAAGGAAAACAAGCTCAAATAGGCAAGATTGATTGCTCATATCATTCATAAGGCTATGCATGGGAGCCAAATAATATAGGTGATATTATAAGGGGTAATATAGGCCAAATTATTGGAATTTTTTCTCAAGTTGGAGGTCCCAACTTTATGAACAATCGTTAAGACCAAAAATAGGCCTAAAACCCTAATAACCCCTTGCTAAAGACCAATATTGGAAAATGGAGTTAGAGATGAAATCCAAGGGAATAATTTGAATATATTAAATATTATATGTTTTAGAGGAATCCACAATTATACTTCACACTATGATGAGTTATGTGAAATTGTATGGATGGAGGCAAAAATAGGCTTTTTCTAACTATTTTTTGTGTTATGCATGATACAAGATGAATTAGGAGATAAAACAAGGTTTGGGTGGAATATTTACACTTAATATAAATAAAAATATTAATTTAATTTCATTAATTAACTTATAATTTCCCAAATTAGGTCCTTCAACTTGGCTAGTCAAATCTGGCATATTGGGCAAGCTAGAGAGAAAGGAAGAAATATTCAAGTAAAGTGTTTTTAAGGTGACCCTAATTATTAAAATGACATGGATGGTATTTAAAAGTTTCATAAACTTCATCCCATATGTTTCCATGGATAAATGATGCCAATTTTGAGGCCAAGTGTGTAGGGTTCATGAAAGGGTAGTTTCTAGGACAACAAATGATGATGTATCTTTTTCAGTTGATTCAAAAAGTCCAAACATGAAACCAATACATGGAAAGGAATTTATGAGATCCTAAACTTCCATTTAAATCATTTTACCTACCCTATATTAGCTACGATATGTTCAAATAGTTATAATCATGAAGGCATTTTTTTTGTGCACAAGGGAAGAGTTTATTGCCACTTTTCTTCAAATTTGTGACTTGGATTGACACTTGTTGCTCCTATCCTTACATGGTTTGACCCATATCATATTATAATTCAGGTATAACTGAAATTATTATCTTTAAAATTGTCCTTGTGACCCTTGGACTTCTCTTTATCTCTCTCTCAAACTCTATAAGAGTCAGCCATTTTGACAATGTATTCTATGCTCCACCTGAGTATAGAGAATCCATGATAATTTTTATACCTTTTGATAAATAAAATATACTAAGTTTTACCTCTTACATTATTTTAATTAGTGTTTAATACTTTAATTTTGAGTTTTCTTAGTGAAAACTATGGATTCATTTGCAAGTTGTCATATTCCTTCACCTATTTATAGCTTCTTCTTGCAGGGCATATGAAGTGTTCAAGGAGATTTACATGTTTAAGTGAGTTTGTATTTTCATCAATGACATTTAAGGAATATTTTATAGTCATAATAACATAGTACAATCTTTCATGACCTCATAATGTAATATTGATGCAAGAAGACAAAGATTGGGAAAGTGTATGTTCTAGTTAGTTTCTTGGTCTCAAGTGTAGAATGTAATTGGTTGGAAGTCATCAAAATTATTTGGTGTATCACCTCCATTAGTTTAGATTTACTTTCATTTATTTCTCTCTCTTTTCACCCCCAAGAGTTAGTATTAAATGTAGTCAAGTGGAACATCAAGGGAGATAGCCCTATCTAGAGATTCACTTCATTCCTTAGATTTCCCACAAGCCTAGAATTGACTTCATTATGCCACTTGGATGAGGAGAGCCTTGGAATCTCCTCAAAGGTTGAAAATCCAAGTGATAATATTTTGTATTGAGATATTTTTTTATATCAACAATGGTATGCCTAGATAGCTATAACAATGTAAAAGCATGTGTAATATACTGAATTGGAACTAGAAATGTTAGATGTTAGTTGTTAGTTTTCAAGAAGGGATGGAGCATGATGTCCATCATGGAATATGAGAAAGCAAGGTGAATGCATGATATTGATCATGAAATTTAAAACAAGGACAAACAATCAATAAACAAATATACAAATCAATAAACAAGAAGCAATAAGCATATAAGGTTAGCCAAGGGGCCATACAAATAAGGGACATGGGCACATGCCACTCAAACTAGAAAGCAAGCATACAAGGCATGTTCAAATTCCACATACATATACAATTTGAAACAACCAATTATTGAAATGAGGGCCATAGGCACATATAATAGTAAAATAAAGGGACATTGGTAAATTTCCAAAGGTACACACACATGAATAGAATCAAAATACATTGGCAGATGTCCTAAGGCACACATAAGAAACACAAATGGAATTAGAAATGCAATCTCATCAAGAAAATAAAGCATGTAAAAACTAGAAAGATACAATCACATCTAACTAATCAAATCAAGAGTGAAATTATGTAAGATACATTTAATACAAATTAGGTATATGCTAAGAGATACATAGGTGATAGATACTAGTGAAATGTCGATATAGTAGTCTATGTAATTTGGTAAGTAATATACATCAATATGATAACTCAGAGTGTGTAGTGTAGGATTGACATAACTTGGATGGTTTTTTCATATAGAAGATGCCCTAATGGGTATGTATATCAATGTATGTCTTGAATGTATAAGTAGGATGCCCCCTCAGTGGATAGCGTGAAGCAATCAAGTAGCTGGATGTCATTGCACACACTCAAAGAAGATCAAGTGAAACATGGTAATGTAGATAAATTGACATACAATTGCATGAAAAAACAAATATAAGTCTTAGCATACTAGTAGTAGTGTAAATCATGAATGATGCATACAATTGAAATATTTTTAGTATTTTGATAAATTTGAATGTTTTTGTATTTTGATTTTTTTGTATTTTTATAAAAGCTATGTATAATCAAGCAAAAGAGATTATGTATAAGAAGGATGGGATAGGATGATACTAACTGATGAGTCTCGTGGGAGGCTCCCTATCATGGTGTCATATATAAAGGAGTGGAATCATGCATGAGTGTGAAGCATGATGAAAATGCTAAGACTGTGGCTCTGAAAGTTGTATATGTTGTAGATGATCTAAAATATTTGAAGTAAAAACTAACTATGGTGTCCGAGAATAATTATGAGTAGTGGATGTAATTTTATGGCTCTTAGGTACCCATCTATAAGTATGATATGCTCTCTAAACATGTTCTTTATGTGTATACCAATTAGATCTTAATGAAATTAATCTAGGTGTGAAAACTATAGCTATAATCTATCTAGAATACTAAGGATGTGGACCTGTATGCACCCTCTACACTGGTGATGAATGTGTCAATTAGGTCTAAATCAGTATCAAAGGAAGAATTATAAATTGTGGGGAAATTGAAACTAGTGGAGAAGCTAGAACTGGTGACTGCAAAGTAGATGGATATGAACTGGGTAGTGGTAATTTGTATAGAACTCCACCAACTATAATAACTTGATTAGCATGAATTAATTTCATGCATTTATGAACTGTAGATTGTACTTCTTGAATTTTTTGAATCCATGGGCAACCAAGTAACATATAAAAAACTCCTACACTAGGAACTATAGTGAAATGTGTGGTCACATGTGTTGGAATAGTCTGTAAAGGAAGTACAATCTCACCAAATTAACTTTGTATATGCCCATTGAATACACTAATAAATATATCTATCAGGGTGATATCCTGCTTTGAATATCCCAAATGATGTAATAATTTAATGGTGCACATGTTGACACTAGAACCATTATCAATGAGAACACTAGGAATGGGATAATTATAAATATGTGATCTGATAAAGAGTGCATTATAATCTAAATTATCCTCCACAATATCTTTATCTGAGAAGGATATCAAAGTTTTAGCTAGAAACTTGGACTCATACATATTGATCATACCACTCAAAGGATGTGACTCAACTGAAGGTGCTTGGTATGTAACTATTGGTGGATGTGCATGATATGCATGGCGAACCCTTGATGTGTCCCCTATATCATATTTTTAATGATTTATAAATGGATTTGATAAGTTTTCAAATCTTTATCTTGTGTTGGTTTTACCTATGGAGGCTCAACTAAAGTGCCAAGATCAAGTAGGTTGTCATCTATCAAGTCCTATATATTATGTTTTAAACTATTGCATTTATTTATAGTATGGCCTTGTGCTCTATGGTAATTGAAAAATTCCTACTAATCATATCCCTTAGGAAGAGGTTTGGTTGGATCAACTTCCTAAATAGGAGGGAGAGATGTGATATTACAATCCAAAAGCTACTATAAAACCTTGGTTAAAGGATCTAGAAGATGTGAGATAGTATGCTGAGGGGGTGTTGATAAAACTATACACTGAGGAGGATTAGAAGCTATATTTATTGTAGGTTGATTTTACCCTTTTGTATCATTGAGCTTGACCTTATTTAGGACTTTATTTTTACTCTTATTAGTTGTGTCTGAAATGCTTGGATACTTGAGTTTGCCCATTGAAATGAGTTTCACTTCTCTTTCCTTTAGTTATGACACCATTCAATGAAGGAAGAAAATTGATTGAACATAATTGATTCATGAAGTGTTGGTAGAAGATTCTATTTGAAGAGGTCTTATAACTCTTGATCGGCCATGGGGCTAGTCATCTTAGCCAAGATTATCTTATACTGAAGAACATAATCCATGAGATGCTCATTTGGTCATTGTTTATATTGATAAATTTGAGCATACGAAACCTTGTCACCAATGTTAATGCTGAAGTGTGCTAAGAAAATTTTAGCTAAAGGATTGAATGCATGAACTGACTGATTCAGTAGAATATAGACCCATTGTAAATCATAATCCTTTAGGCTCTATGGAAATAGCATGGTAAGTAGCTAGTCATTGGGTACATAGTCCAAGCATGCTACGTGAAACACTCTCAAGTGTGTCTTTAGATCACCCTTTCCATCATAAAGAGTAAGCTTGGGTTGAAAAAAACCTTATGAAAAGGGTGTATAAGCAACATGATATGTTAATGGTGTATGCAAAAGAGAAAAAAAATCCAAAGCCTATGTAGGTCTAGTGGTACCTTGCTCAAGATGTATCACCTTGGATTGAAAAGATATTATCTCTTGCACAAGGGCTACCACATCAAGAGAGAGGGATGTACTAGCTGTAATTAGTGGCATAGAGGTAGGTTGGGCTGCTATAGGGGGTTGTTGAGACATAGTTGCCCCTATAGTGTCATTTTCAACTAGTTTCTTGGTGGTGATGGAAAAATCAACTTGTTCAACCTTTTTGATTTATATGATAGATTGAAAAATTAGTGTATGATCTTTATGTTGTTCCTTAAGTCTTTTTCTAAAGTTTTGGAGGATCAAATCTTTGTTAAGTACAACTTCATTCTCAACAATGGGTGGAAGTGGATTAGTAGTCCAATGTGGTGGAACATGAGCATTGGTGTGTACATCATCATTGTTATTTTCATTCTGCTCTTTGTCAAAACTATCCTCATTGAAATTGGTGTAATTTGGATGTGTAGAATATATGATGGGAACCTGAGTTAGTTATTTATCCATGGTATATGATTGAGTTACATGAATCTAGGTGAATTCAGGAGGATTGACACTAAGTATTGCACTTAATCTTGAAGGAAAAGATTCAAGGAACTTAGGTGGCATAAGGAAAACAACTTGGATAGTAGTAGAAAATATTAAGTTGATATAATCTAAACAAGGAACTATAATATGCATAGAAAGGATACATAACTCCCAAAATTGTAAGGCGATACCTCAAGAAGTAAATAGGTGATAGTATATGCAACTAAGGATTTTTCAAAGACATTTATGAAAAATAGTATGAATGTTTTAATTTAAAATTGATTTTTTGGGTTTGATATGTAACTAAAATTTTATAAAATGATTGGAAAAGTACTAGAAAATAACTAGGAGCTAGTTAATGCAACTAGTGATTATTGAATGAATTTTTAAAATTAGTATAATTAATTTTTTAATTTGATATAAATTTATAGAAAATTTTTAGATTTTTTATTGAAATATTTAGGAAAAATTAGAAAATATTTCTAAAATTAGCAATATATTTTTCCTACTGTTTAGAATGTTTTTGTATGCAAAAAGGACTTAGTATGTGCAAACCAGGGTTTTTATAAAATATATGATAATTTTGAAATTAATTAATGGATTTTTTATTTTTGAATATAGGAAAAATTAGGAAATTATGGAAAAAAATCAAAAATAATTTACCTTATATTTTCTATGGTTTTTGTGCAAAATTTGAAGTAAGTTAGGTTCACTAAATGCTTTATTATTTTTTAGAATAATGGAGTTTTATTCCTAGTTAATAAACAAGTCTGGTGTAAATTAAATCAATAAATAATGTGTAATAATTAAGTCACTGATTTATGTAAATAGATTTTATTTTTGCCTTTTCTAAAAATAGTAATAAATGAAATAAAATATGACTTAGCTTATTATGAGCTGTTTGATGTAAGACAAGGCCTAATAATTCAGGTACAAGACTGGGATAGTGTCAAAAATAGGTTATTGAATTTTGTTTTTTGATTGGACATGAGTGTCAAAAGTGGGACACCCTACTATTCAGTGCTATAGTCTTTTTTTAGTGTTATCATCTAGGTGATCTAAGTTTTCTAAGTTCTACTCGGTAGGTCTGTATTACCTTATCAATGAAATATCAAAGCATGGAAGTCTTAAGAGCTTACTATGCATCTATTTTAATCTTCAAAATCCCTAGAAGCTCTTTATGCTTGAAATTTGAAAGACAATTTGGTAAATAGAGAGAAGGGGTTAGTGTGTAAAGGATAAATTGGACACACTTCACACCCCATGTGTGGGCACATTGCATACATACCAATACTTCTAAGAGGGATCAAGATAATACAATTCTCTCATTGAAGTGCTTGGTGTAATTATGTATGAAAATGTAACTAGATGTGAAACTAGGTGTACTTTAGATGGCTAGAGATTGGTGCAAGGATTTGAATAAGCTTGGAATAATATTGGAAGGGTGTATGTAGAGAATAAGGAAAAGTGCTTGAGTGTACTTGCTTATATTCTTGCTTCTCTCTTATAAATGAGTGCCAACCCTTCTAAATGGAATTTCAATAGCCTTTTATTAGGAACCTAATGATCATGGGTTAAATTAATTCACATTAGGATGACATGAATAAGATAAGGATTCAGGAAAATATTACCATTTAAACCAAATTTGCACTTGGACAACAATGCCAAAAATAGGACACCCTAAGTTTCAACACTCTTTTCTAAGTTGGGCACTACTATCTAGAGGGAATGAGACCTGGGGGGATGGATCTGGGCTGAAAAGAGATGCATGGGTTTGTAAGGGTTAAGTTTTAAAGGCTATGAATGATTAGGAATCAGTGAAAGTAAAGCATATGAAGGTTGTGCAAGAAAGTAGGAAGACCTATAGATTGGGTGTCATTAGCCACACTCAAGTAACCAATTTTCACATTTTACATGACTATAGTTGCATACCAATTTACAACTGATGATGTCAAGACCAAAATTAACCTTGTCAAGTTGTCTTGAAGATAGTGTCCCATCTAGTGTGCCAACACTATTGTCATCAAATATCACACCTTAGAAGAGGGTGATTAAGCCTCTTCCATATTTGGGAAATATGGGAACACTTTCAGGTATGTGGGTGTACTTATAGTGGAAGTGAGCCTCTAGATTTAAAGGGATAACTTCCTGAATGTATCTTGTAAAGATTATCACTTATCTAATGCTTAATTTTGGGGGGAAAGGGTTATAAATTGCATGAAATAAAACTATTATAAAATGGTGATGTACCAATATGTTCTCCACAAGACTATCATACTCTATCACAAAGAGACAAGGCATACAACACTAGTCTAAGAGTCCTAGATTACATTAGCATCAGTGTTTCAATATGAAGGTGAGATGCATGAATACTTTCCAAATAAAATAAGACCATAGATTAGTTATAAGTACTAAGGCTCATTATACACTTAATATAGATTCATACACTTGACTACACTTTATATGACCTGCTAAGCTAAAATCACTTGTATCAAACATGGAAGGATTGAGACAAATCAAAGATAGATGAATATCTCTTAACTATTCACTTTATATCTTGTTGATGCCTCTATGTGTACCATATACATCCTTAGTGTTCAAAAACACTTCTCATTTTAGAATTCTATGAATTTAGGGTATGAGTAGTAGGTTGTGACAACTTAATGTTTACATGTGGTGAAATAATGACAGAGTAATGTATGAATGTTCCAAAAAAAGTTTAATAATTGATGGTTTGGAGCCATAATGGTCTAATTATTTGTAAATTGTAAGTATCTTTGCTAATTCTAGTGAATTTTGATCAAAACTTAAACTATAGATTAATATAAATGGACATTTAAAATGTAATTTAAGCTACAGTGATCTAGTTTAAAAAAAGAAGAAAAATGGAAGGGTAAGGCAGAAAGAAAATGAGTGATTATTGATCAATGACTCAAATATAATATGACAAAGTTTTAGTTACAAATAAACCTATATTTAACTAATATATGATTTAAAATAGCATAATCTCATATCTCACCACATACTAGGCAAATTTCGAAGGACAATATGAACTCATACAAGTAAGAACTAGATTTTTTTATAGAATTATTACCAAACTTAAATAACATTAGCACATATGAATATAGAACAAATGAAATGAATAAAATTAAATATCCTTCAACCAATTTATCATAGGCACAAATTAACAACCCTATATCACAAATGCAAATTTAGTATTCAAAGAAACTATTCAAATTCAAGCTTTAGAACCAACAATTGAGAGAAAGCTATATTAACAATTAACACATCAAATTTGGATAATTTTGTATAATTCCTTGACTGTATTCATTACATGAAGTATACAAGTTTGCATAAAATTCTCACTCTATACGAGATGGTAATGCATTCCTTTTATAGAAAGATAAGGTAGTATACCGATCAGTTACAAGATACAAAATGTAAAAAAGATAAGGACAAATATCCTTCAAATAATATTAGAATACAATTTTTTTTCAAAACTAGATTGACCTAAAGGCAAATATGCTAATAGAATAGCATATGCATTATAAAAGACTATTCCTATTTCAAATATTACAATGTTTTTATAAAAAGGAATATCAATTAGCTGGTGGGCCCATTGTTGAAGGGTCTCCTTGCTCCTGTAGAAGCTCCATTGATCTTTGATGTTGTTCTTTGACCAGCTCTAAATCTACAATAGGATTTAGGAAATAGATATCTTCATGATAATATAAGTCATCAAAGTCCCTCTCATACTTGGCCACAACTTCTTTACTACTTCTAGCTTCTATAATTTTTTCCTTTGTTATGAAGATCATACCCAAAATCCTATTGTTGTCACTACCTGATTTGCCCTAGCTTTTTCCCTTTACTTCCTTCATCACCAAGGTTACTCTATGTTTATACTCTACATCATCAATGATTCCCAAGGATGTAGTCTTTGTAGGATCTACCAATATGGTACCAAGTATTTTATTGATTCAGGAAATCAACTCATAATCATCCCTAAGGAGTCTATCCAAGCCTTCTCACCAAACAAGTAAACTTTGGATCTTATCCACCAATATCCCCAACATAACATTTAGGTGGGATAGGCTAATAGTTCTAAACTTAGGAATATTATTCCTAATCAATATATTGATAAGCCCCCTTGATTTAGCCTTTGTATCTTGCTAATCTATTATTATCCCTTTAGCCACCTCACTTTGTTGGCTTAATGCATATTGCCTTAGTTTCATTGACTTCAAAGAGTCAAACATATCCAAAAATTATGCTTCAAAGATATCCATTATAACATTAAGAACTGATAAAATTGCCTGTGTCTCTAAGTTTTCCTTTTCCGAATTTTGGATCCTCTATTTCATTCCTCTAATACTAGCTCTAACTTGAGCTAAGTGAGCCTCAGATAGGCTTTTGATATCCTCTTCATGCATGGGTAGTTCACTAGGCTACTTCCCTCCAACTGGGGTTAAGCTAGTAAAGGGTTCCACCTTCTAGAATGTGAACTCTTTAGTTTCCACTATGGCCTTTTTTGTTGTTACCCTTTCTAATCTATCTATTTATTTATTAAACTATAAATTAGTGGTTGATTCTACATTTTGGAGGTTTTGTGACCTCTACTCTTATGTTTCCTGATGCTCTTGGAGCATCCATCTTCTTGTCATCTAGCTCTACAGTAGTTAGTAATCTTATTTCCTCCTGATCCTTCATAAAGGCCCTTATCCATGGCTTGATATATTCATGAACATTAATGTTGATAGCCTTGGTTAAGGCCCATGAGTGGGACTAGGAAGGCATCTTTTGTATATTTCCATAAATGAATCAATCAAGGATGATTCATCCATGAATGGTGAAATCTTATTTGAATAAGTTGATCTCACTTGTGGGATGAGTGAGAGTCAAATTTGGCCTCTTTTGTCTAATAGGGACAATTACCAATTCTAATTTTCTCTTCTTTGGTTGTTCTACTAGGACTAGGTCTAGAATAACTTATTTCCCCTTATCTTCCTCAACCTTCTCTATTTTAACCTGAGCTTCTTTAGATTTTGCATCTTCTTCCTCAAAACCATATGCCTCAACAAAGACCTTAAGGGCATCCTCTATTGTTTCATTAGGCTCAAGGGAAATCATATCCAAGTTTTCCACTAGGGATGCTAGTCTATTGGGAGGGGTTGAAGATGAAGGTCCATCACCAGGTCATCTTCCAGCTTTTCCTTAACTATTCCTTATATAATTTGAGCTAGGCAATGTGGTACTTTCATATGAGGTTGTTCCTAAGGTGGCATGGAAGGTCCAAGAAATAAATGGTACTAAAGGGGATGCATCTACCATATGTCCCCTATCTTTTCATCACTAATTAATCTATGCATAAGCTTGAGGTTGGCTTTCTTAAATCTAGCTAGCACTTCTTCAAAATTTATAGCCTTTATGTATAGGGTGTCATGGGGGCCCAATTGATTCTCATAGATTAGCTTAGGTAGATATTTTCTCTTTAAATGATTACCTACCACATTATTTGTATCCCAATATCTGAGGTCATCTAATTGAAACACAAAATATTCCTTATGTCTAGACATGGTGTCCTCTTGCTTCTAATCTTATAGAACTATTCTTTCAATTTTCAAAGGAAAGGGATGGAGGAGGCCCTTCATTTTATCCTTATAGAGCCCATCAACACTATGAAGGAGTTGAGATGCAATTTCCTATTCTACTAGCTTATGGGGAATGTAGACAGGTAACTTGTATGGTTGGGTTACAATTCCCTCAATTTTGATAATAATGCAATCTGGGTAAAATGAGATGACTCCCATCAGCTCCACATACTTCTTGATCAAAGGGGGAATCTTGGGCATGATAATCCCTATGATGGATTCTACCGAAGTAGGATAGACATAGTCAGATATGAATTAAATGTGGTGTCTATACTTTAAGATATGTAGTTCTGAGTAGTGATGGGAAATTGTGGTTCTGCCCTTAGGAGACTAGTTTTTAATGTTGGGGACCTTGGTGAAAGCTATCAAGGCATCTAGTAAATAAGACATCATGAAGAACTAATTTCTTGTCTTCCTCTTTATGGTAGTAAATTGTTTCCCTAGGAAGACACTAATCATATCCCCCATTAGAGGAATGATCTCTTTTTCTACCATAAAGTAGACATAAGATACCCAACTCTTATTGACATATGTAGTCACAAGGGCTCCAAATATTCTATTTAATAGGTTCATGATTACCCTAATTCCATATTTAAATAGACAATTGGGATTATTCCCTCAAAGTCTCATTATACATGGTTCCCTTTGAGTAACCATGGCTTGAGGATGGTATCTGAGTCATTCTCACTAATCCATCCTTTGATTGTGGGAAGGTCCACATGGGGTTTTGGGAGCTTGTAGTACTTCTCAAAGGCTAGTGAGGAAATGTAATCAACTCTCCTAGAGATTCCCTCATGGATAATCCAATCAAGATCAATTTTATTATCAATAAAAATTAAAGCAAGGATTTGATTTAGACCTTTGCCTTTATATGCTTGCATTCTTAAGCACATAAGATATCCTCATTTATCATCTTCTACCTATGTGGCACTTATGTAGCATCAATATGGAACATTTAGTGATTTTTTTCATAAATGACTTTGAAGAATTAGCTATTGGAATTTAAAAAATGCCTTTTATCTCACTCTGTTGGATCAAGATTTGAGGATCAACATGGGCCATCGATTGTGATCTAAGCCCTTGATTTTCTTTAGTCTTTTTTGATACTGATCCCTATGGTTTTGCCACTTAGAACCTTTGTGGGCCTTCTGAGCTCTGACATCTTTGTCAATCATACCTTAAATGTGCATTCACCATGTGTCAAGCCTGTAGGCTCTTAGAGTTTTATTAAAAAGTCATCAGTGCTTTCGTGCCATTGGATCATCCTTCTATAATGAAAAATAAGCTGTAGGATCTATAAAGATGCATGAGTTTTAAGTTAGTGTATAGACATAAAATTACTTAGGCTAAAATTATTTTACCCAAGTTTATTTCATATTAATAAACATAAACAAACTTAGGTTAAATCATTTTACACTAAGTTTTAAATCAAAGGACTTAGATAGGGACTTAGGTTTAAATACCTTAGGTTAAGGTTCATTTTGTATTTATTAAATATGAAATATAATTTACACTAAAGTGTTTATACCTATGATTTTTGGGAATTATACAAATGGGACCATGGCTAAATATTTCAAGTTAAATTTTACATTGTGTTTAATAAAAATAACACATACTTTGGATAAAATACTCGTGTTGAGATTTTAGAACATGTCCAAAGCGGATCTAAGTGATATAAGGATCAAATGTTGAAATTTGACATAGGGATTTATTGAATTAATAAACACAATAAAATTTTTGGTTATAAGTATTTGGGCTAAGTTTCATGTCACAAATATCCTTTTAAAATAAGATTTAGTATAAGTCTCTAGCCTAAGGTTCATGATATTCAAAGAAATGTAAATGGGGACCTTAGGGTATAGGCTTAGACTAAATACATTTATTCAAATATTTAAACATATGAAACCATTTCAATATTTGTATTTTAAATATTTCAAGCATTTGAGCATCCTCCAAAGGCTTCCAGTCATCTACAAACAATTTATAGGATTTTTAGCAACATTTTAGAGTCTATATTAGTATTGAGAAAAATAACTGATTAGCTTAAATTTGATGGTCACACAGACATCAAATTCATCCTCACAGACATCAATTGATGATCATATAAATGCCAAATTTAAGCTAGTGAAGTTTTAGTTTGATGGGATTAAAGTTGATGGTTACACATATATCAAATACGTCCTTATGGATGTCAAATGACGATCATGTGAAAATCAAATTTAGGCTCTTCAAACTTTTTGTGCTCTAATATGAGATTGCCACTTCACCATTCTATGAGGCTTCTTAGGGTTTCAGACTCGATTCACTTCATCAAATTAAAAATCATAATTAAGCAAGAGTTGTTTGATCATGATCTAGGAGCTTGCTCATGATTGGTCCCTTTTGACATGAAGGACCATTTGCTTTTAATCTTTGAATGTGGGAGTGTCACATGGCAAGTCCATAGATCTTGGGATTTTCAATTTTAAATGATGTCTTCACTTTGGTCCACGATGAAGTGAAAACTATTGGATCTTGTGAGTTGCATGTTTTTTAAGTTAAAACCCAGGCTTTTGTCTCTCCTTTGGATCATGCTCCATGATTAAGCATGGGCTATTGGATCTTGTGAGAAGTAAGGAAATTAAGTTAGAACTTGAGACTAAATGTTAACTTAAGATAAAGTGTTTAGACTAAGGTCTTATTCATGTTAATAAATATGATGAGGCCTTAGTATTCAAACTTTAGGCTAAGTAGGAAATAGTAAAAGGAACCATGCTAGAAAATGGAGGGAGCCTATTTAACATAAAATTAGACTCGATTAGAAATAAAAAGGAATAAAGGGGAAAATAAAAGTGGACCAAGATTAATTTTTAAGCTAAGGTTTGGTCATGTTGAAAAACATGACCAAGCCTTAGCATAAAAATTAGCCTTGAGTCCAAACTATATTTAAACTATTCCCACCAATTTTGAATTTGAACTAAGGGTTTATGCCAAGGATTTTAGAACATGAATCTATTAGCAAGGGCTCCATGAAACTTACAACTTAAAGATATGAAGACCAATCATTATCAATGTTAGGTAAGCTCAAAACAAAACATAACTTAGTAATCCAATCTTGTCAAAGTGGATGATCTTCAGGTTCTAATAATGTTCAAAATAGTCAAGATTTAAGGGCTAAGCTTCAAAAGGGTCCCTATTTTTTAAAAATGGGGGTATGTTAACTTCAACATATCTCTTCACACACTTTGACAAGATGATATATGAACTCAAACTAGATTGCATTTATTATTATAAGGAAAAGTGTAATATCAAAACCAATAGGGCTTCACCATACATGGTGTGATTTAGATTACAAAGGCCAAAATGGTAGCTACTTATATAAATTTAGAGAGAAGAGAAAAGAATGAATTCAAGAGTCACTATAACACATGTCCAAGAATGAGAAATAATTACATTTTAGGTAAAACTGAGTGTGAAATAGATCATTAATGCCTTTTAAGATAAATGTCCATATAGATCATGATAAAATCTCTGAAATAGAGCAAAGATTCTTTAGTTAGCCTTTATGAAAATGCCTTCATCATGGATCATCTCTTGATCATTTGAAAGTGAACTAGGAGAGTTGACACATATGATATGATAGTCATAAACATTTTCTCAGCTATTAACTATCTTATAGACGTTTATATTTACCATCTATAGTCATCCATGAGTTTTTAGGACCCCAATTATTTACATCTAGCAATCATTGTCTATTTTGGACCTCAAATATGATTTCATGGTGATGTATGCATTTAAAGATATTGTTTTGCTATAGATTCTTTTGATTTTATGTAGTCACCATCTTATCCATCTATAATCTCATTAAATTTACCCAATCAACCTCACCTAGAGTCTCTTTAATTTGACCTTCAACACTAGCTATTGATTATTGATCTGAGGTCCTAGGATTATGATATCTAGAAAAATTGTATTCATTTTGGGATCCTATGAATTATTGAATTGCTTACACTATTAGATATAGATGTACAATTTAATGTGAGCCATAGATTGTGATTTGATTGCTTGATCATGATTTGATCCTTATATTCATTGACATTTTAACTCTGTTCATACCATCGATCTACTTTTACATGATCAAATGTACACCATAGATCTTTAAAATCCATTGATATTGTCAAATAATCTTTTCCATTGATTTTTTAGTATGATTAAATGCTAACCATTGATTTAGATTAGACCCACCCTCTTATAAGTTAAACTTGTGCCATCAGATCTCTACTCGATGAACCCACACCTTATATCTTGTCTAACTTGTAGATTTTTAAGGGATTTTAAATCAGGTACATTTTAAATATTAGACCCAAGTGTAAACCATTATATCCAAGTGTACACTTGAACACCAACCTTTGGTTTATTGGGACCCACTATTTGAATTCAAATGGCTATTTTCTATGGCTGAAATTTGATGTCTATACTCTCGTCTTTTGATGTCTATGTGATCGTCTCCAAGATATTTAAATTCCAAAAATTATTTTCTATGACTTAAATTTGACATCCACATTACTGTCAATGAATTCTACGAGACCATCAATTACATCTATGTGACTGTCACTTTTGAACACCAATGATTTTTACCTAGGCTTATTTTTTATGTTTGTGTGAATGTCAAACTTTGCTAGATAAACTTTACCTAAACAAATTTTCTCAAACACTTTGTCCAAAATAATTACGACTTCATTAGGATTTATGTTTCAAACATTTTTCTTAAAATAATGTCCTTAGCCTTTTGTATCAGATAATTTGTCCTAAAGAAATCAAACTTGGTTATTTTTTTGTGGCATATAATTTTTTTGAAGGAAACAAACCTTTGGGATTTTTGCATCGAACTATTTTTATTGAACACTTTATCTAGAAGAATTTTGTCCTCAAGAAAATTATTATGAAACAATTTCCTTGAAAAAATACTTATGCTTCAGACATTTTTCTTGAAAGAAATAGGTCTTTGGGATTTTTGTTGTAGACAAAATGTCTGAGATAAACGGGTCTTCAACCTTTTTATTTCTGATAAAATGACTAAAACAATTTGCACTTAGATTTTTATCTACAGACAAAATGACTAAAAGAAATAAACCTTCAATATTTTTTCTCATATAATTCTCCCAACAAGTCCCAACACTTAGCCCAAAAACCCAAAATAGTTGTCCTAAAAGAATTTTTTATTTAGCTAATTGTAAAATTTCGCAAGTACCAAACAAGCCTTTAATCTTGTAGGTTCTTATGGACTTTTTATAGCAACTTCCACTTGATCTTTGAAGCTTAAATGATTAAGGTATAATCAAAACCTGTTCCATGTTTTGACTGAAATGAACACTGTAAAGACCAACCACTTCCATATTGACTCTAAAATGACCCCTAAGATATTAAATGACAAAAATCTAAACTAAAAAATGACCAAAAATAGAATGTCACATGAAATGACATCATATGAACTACACCACATATTATGAAATTATAATTAACCCCTATTTAATATTTTTACTATAGGGGGTTTTATCCATTTTAAATTGTGGTAAAAATGGTCAATATGACCATCAATATATAAAGGATACTGTGTTCACAGTAAGCACAAACTTGTATATGCAAATAAGTGAGATATTAATATTGACTCATGTTGGTTATGTGAATAAGGAAATTAAAATGGGCCTACCTTCCTAGAACATGTTCCCCATTCCTCGTGACCTCTTACAAAGCCATCAGTCTATTGTGAAGATCGGTTACTTGTGTGAGAAAATAGGTAGTAATATAAGATTTTTTATTCTCCTTTCCCAATCTACTAGCTTACCACACCCCAATGGACCTCGACTCTATCATGATACCAACTGTGGAGTTTGAGATTTAGTTATAAAAAGGAGATGTGCTTTTAATCACATATTTTAGTGTCAATTGAATTTCAAAATATTTGAATTTGGCCTTTTATATCATTGCATTTTGTTCATGCTTGACTTGGATGTAATCAATTTGGATACTTATAAAAAGGGGAGGATCATCCACATGAGTAGAATCTCATCTAAGATCATAGAAACAATATGAAACTTGAGAGAAAGAGAAGTGTCCATTATTTTGTCAATGTGTATAGACATCTCTTTGGATTGTTGTAAGATACTATATTTTGACCTAGATAAATTAGCTTCATGTCCTACTAGGAAAGGGTGGGGGATGTTCATTTTGAATAAGAGTTTCATAAGGTAGTTGTGATGATGTTGAGAAGTCTGACTAAGCTCAAGAAAGGGAATTTGAAATGGGAGATTGGTAAGCTCCACACTAGGTTCCCATTCATCATAACCCATGGGTGGATTGCTAGATAAAGGTGCATAATGCTGGAGGAACTCTTCAGAAGGTGGATTAGAAGTTCATGTAAACCTATGTTGAGAGGATGCTAGAGGTTTAATTAGGGGATAAATTGGTTGATTATAATAAGAGTATGTGGTAGTTGATTTAGGTTTATCTTGTGATGGATTTGAAGAAGTGGTATTAAAAGGATGAATATTATTTTTTTGGGTAAAGAGGTTGGATAAATTGTAGAAATTATATGAGAGGTGTTATCTAATGGAGGTGTTGGAATTTATTCATTGAAAGAAATAAGGTCCTCTTGCCCAACCTTTTTCAAGTGAATTGGGGAAGAATATTGGATAACACAAAAAGTGCAAGATGATTGGTGTGTGTGGGTAGGATGATAATCAATGAAAGTAACTACCCTTCACAGATTATTCATATTGACCACATTCTCTTTGGGAATTTGGTCTATTAGACTATCAACATGATTGGTGGAAAGAGTAGGGTTATCATTATTGTCTTGATGGTTTGGAATATGATCTTTATAAATGGCCATATGAGCATTATCCTAGTTTAAAGCTTGATATTTACTTTGTGCTTTATGATATTTTGAGGCAATGTCATAGGATTGTTGATATTTAAAAATGAGTTAATCATGATCAAAATTTATACCAAGGAAGACATCTATAACTAAGTTATGTAATTGCCTAAAAGTCTCATGAGAGTGACCCTAACTAGCATGAAACCAAATAATTTATTTGGATTGTACCATAATTTCATTGGGTGTGTGGGATAAAGTTATTATGGGAGAGGCCTTGGTATATGTTTTTGGATTTTCTCTAAGGATAATGGCTTATAAACATTGATGTTGTTTATTAGAGAAAATTGAGTATTAGGGGTGTGGTTTAAAGGGGAAGCTTGTTCTAGATCAAGGTTGAGACCAATAGCTTGAATATTATGATTGGTATCATATTTCTTTGTGGTACCATCATTAGTAGCATGATGATTTTTTATTTTTGATGATCATGTGAGTGGCCACAAGAGGTTGGGATGGTTCAAACTGATGCATGAGAAAATCTTGGCACTTGGCTTGGTTGAGGGCCTCTTCTAAAGTTCATGGAGAGAGAGTCCTAACCCGATATTGAAACTTAGGATAGAGAGCATTGGTGAATAGATGAAAGAGGTTATCATCCACCATGTTGTGTTCACACTTATTAGATATGATCTTCTACCATTTGATGAAAGCATATGTAGTAACAATCTCAAGTTGCTTGAAATTAATACAATGAGCCAAGGTATTCTCAGGGAGGTCACCAGTTTGAAACTCTTGAAATAGAGTGTTAAATAGATATTTCAAACTAGTAATGGAATGAGAAATGAGTTGGTTATACCAATTTAAAGCATTTTAGAGAGGGTTTTCACTAAGATCTTAATAGTGGAAAAAGTGTTTAACTTGACCCAATATTTACATAGATTTCTAAATGTTTTTACGTGTAAGGTAGGATCAATTGAACCATTATAACTAATATTAGTTGTGATACCTCCTATATCTATGTTGGAAATTTGAGGCATAAGAGGTTTTTTTGAAGATGTTTAATCATTTTGTTAATAAGAGGTGGTTGGGGAATAAGGTTGCCATGGAAATCCCTAAGTGGGGGTGGGTCAAGAGAATTTTGATTGTGCACTCCCAATGGAACCTGTTGAGGATGATTTTGGACATGAGTAAGGTGATTATGCATTTACATTATTTGATTAACATTATTAGCTTCAAAAGAATTCATTTGGTTAAGAGTTTTCAATAAAATTTGATGGGTTTTAGTGGTGTTTTGATTAATGTGTACCACATGTGAATCATTAGCATTGGTATTAGTGGCTTAGGTACCACTATGAGTTGTGGCATGTGTGACACTAGTGGATTGAGAGGCAGTGTTAGAAAAGGAAGCACTAATGGCATGATTAGCATGTGTTGTGAAATATGCACTAGTAGAAGGATTAGAAGAAGAAAAAGCACTAGTGGCATGGTTACCATTGGTATAAAATGATGCACTTGTGAAGGGATTGAGAAGAGTGGGTCTTGGAAAATGCTTACTAGATGTTTAACCTTCCATGTTAGTAGAGATACTTCGCATGGAGGTAGAATAAATCAAGGAATAAGAGGTCAAAGTATGAGAATGGGTCAAAATAAATGGAAGAGGTTGAGAAGAAAAGAAGCTATTGCCCAAAAATCCATGTGATAATGTGGGGGAAGGTGAATCAAGTTCTTATTCTTGACCACTTATCATAAGGTTGTAAATAGTGGAAGATTATTTTCCTTGATGTTGAGGAAATTAATTAATGAAGAAAATAATTTCTAGAGTATACTCTAATTTAGGTTTATCTTCTAAGGAGAAAAGAGGGTTACGAACTGAGGATGCATAAGGAAGAGTCCTGTAATTTGTAGTGTGAGTGGCTATATGCACATTACTTTCATATAAAGTGGGAATCACAATCTATTTATGGCTAAATATATAGGGATTGGTAAATCTCATCATATATATTGAGTTTAACTCTATGTTTTCCTCAAATAGGAAGTTAATGATGAGATAAAAAGGCTAAGAAGGATGATGATGATGTAAAGACAAAGTCAAAAAATAAGATATAGAGTTAAATTAGTCGACTATGTTCTATAACCCAATAGACATATAAGAATACATAGTCATTCAAGTCAAATTTGTATTGCAAATAATAAACCTAAGAAAACTAATAAGGATACATAATCATGTATATCGATTGTGCAGTACTTAATAGAGAACTAAATAGGAGGGTAAGAAGACATAGTCATGTCAATCAACTACATACTACTGGCAGGAAGGTAAAACACAGTATGTAAGAGACTGTATTGACAAAAATTATAGTGTTCTAAAATAGGGGACACTTTTTTCAAGATAGTTTGAAGAAATAATGATATCAAACACACAAAAAATTAGATCAATGTGATTGATCAAATTGGGGCACACAACACAAACCTTGCACCAATGTTAGCCAATGCAATTTTTATAATACAAAACACAATGTTCAAAGAGAAATCAATCAACTAAAAATTAAATGCTAACTAATCAGTCACCCTAAGTGTTATTATATTATTAAAAAGTTTTGATTTTAATGTGATAGGAAAGTTGTCTAAAATAGGGAACTAAAAAGTAGTCTAAAGTTAGTTTTAGGATGTTTGGGCTGTAAGGGATCTATATTGGCAATGTTACTAGATTTATTGGGGACTACACCCTCACTTCATAATATCACAATGCTAAAAGTGTCAGGTGTTTTTCCAATATATACCATTAATCATGTATTTATACTTGGACAAAAAACCAAAGTTAGCTTCTCCCTTGGTGATGAAATCCAAGTAGATAGGCCTTGGGAAGACAAATATTTAAATGTGTTTTGAATGTTAAGTGATTTGGTAGTGTGTGTAAAAAGAGTAAAATAGTGTAACTAAAATGGTAATTTAAAAAAAAAACCTATTTAGACTATGTGAGTTACTCTAAGCATGCAAACAACTTAGAAAGGAAATGTGAATTAATTACTAGTAAATAGATGTTAATTCCTTGATTAAGAATAGTTCAAAGTCAGTTCAAGAGACACTATATGCAAATAATATAGAATAGAGTCAACTGGGTTGCTACTATTCTAAAAAACAAGGTCTTTAAGAATAGATTTGAATAGCTCAACTCTGTCTCTCATGCAGAAGATAAACTATAGAACTAAGTTGACCAAGTCAACCTAGTTAGTTGTAGGGTTGCAATTTTAAAGACTACCAACTTGTGAAAAATAGAATTGAAGGAATAAAATGATAAAGAGATATGATAAAGGAACCTTTGTGGGTTTTAATATGACTTAGATTATAAATTTTTATACTTTAGTGCTGAATTGCTACTTTCAAATTTTACAAATTGGGTCAACTAATTCAACCAAGTCTTGTAAAACCCTTTATGTTGAAGAAGCGTAATGAATAGAGTCGACCTGTTTGATAGTGTTTATTGACACATATGTTGATAAAATAAAATATTAGACAAAGATGACTTGTTTGACATTATATGCTAATCTAGAATTAAAGAATAATATTATGTCAAATTGATCAATCTAGTAACCTATAATAGATGAAGACCTACATATATATAACATAGTCATAGGAGACTGTGTGTTAAACCTAGGCACATAAAGTTAGAACTATATTGATTGGCTTGATAAAGTACTAAAAATATGGAAAGATGTAATAAAATGATGACATGAAAGAAAAATTGTAAGGGTTAGATTCACATTAGGTTCACCAAAATGTATACAAAGGGAAATGCAACTGATCTATAAATCAATCCTAGCTTGGATAAGATAAATCTTACTTACACTTCTAATTGTCAATACATTAGATATTTGGGGTCATGACCAAGATGGATATGATTCACCTAGCTAAGGGATATCTTAACATAATAATATCACTAGATAGGGTTCCAAAGCCTCCAATCAAGAAAAACTATGAAATAATTCTAACTAGGTCATATGCTTTCATATTCACTAAACTAATAACAAGTAAAGTCTAATCTAGTGCTCACCAAAGCTTGTGGCACAAAGTGGTGGTAATAAACATTAAAATTAAACATACATAGAAGATAGATACTCACATAAATGTATACAAAATCTTAATACATGGGAGAGAAGTACAAATGTATATCTATATACTCTTACAAAGGAAGAATAAAGTTATGAATAGTTACCTTTGAAGACAAACTCATCAAGCCTCAATCTATCCCTTAGCCAAGTTGCTTCAAAAGAGATTTTTGTGACATTTAAGGTGACAAGGATAAATTATCTCTAGGATACACAACCTATCAATGCATCCAAAAGACTTCTCCACAAGACAAGATCCATATTTCCAAAGAAAGTATGAAACCCTAAGCTATGTTCCTCAAGTAGAATGGTGGATAAGAAGATGCATAATATATATCTCTTATTCTTCTCTTTTATAATAAATGATGGAATGATTGTGTATATATAGTTGAATCTAATCCTAGTCCTTTCTAAAAGTTTAGCCGATAGGGTCAACCCAATTGAATCTGTATCATTATTAATAAAATCAAATCAGGTCTTGGTTTAGATGGGCTACGATTTGACGTAGATCCTAAATAAGTTTTTCAATTAGATTAAGGGTCGATGGGGCTTACATTATATTATAAACCATTGAAAAGGAGTTTAGGCTAGGGAAGGGCTAATGAAGGTGGAAAATGATTAGAAGAGGGTACAAAAGAGGAGGCAAAGCTTAGGGGAATGTTTTTATGAGATGGTTGTTTAGATAACAAGTGGTAGTATAGGGACAATAATCATACAAAATACCAATGGTCTGTCTATCCCTTTCCTAGTGTACCCATTAAGGCATTCACTTAGAGAGATTTAGACATGATGGGTTCCTATAAGATAGAAAGCAATGATTAATTGATAAAGTTCAAAAATATTATGTGTATATAGGTATCTTGTGGAATTGATTCTAGGTGGGTGTAGGGTATTGGGGGATAAAAGGGGGAAAATAAAAATACTTCGAATTAGAGAGACTTCTAGAGACATTTTATTTTATATATATATATATATATATATATATAAGAAGATGAATTATGTAATTTTAAATGTAGTTTATAAATATATAATTTTTTAATACCCAAATGATAAAAGTATTCTAAATATATGTATTTATGAAAATAATATAGTATTTTTTTGTGAAAAATAACTAGACTACATATGTACGAACACATTTTTTTTAGAGTAAACAAATAAAACTTTGTATAAAATTGAATATATGGATAGAAAAAAATGTTAAAGATTGTTGAATATATATATGTTTTTGGAATAATTTTACAAGACTAAAAATATATAAAATTAAAATTGCAAGTGTACAAACATACTTGAAATACCTTAACTTAGTACTTTTTTATTTTTTTTTCAAAGCATAACCAACAATGTGTAGATTGTTGAGATATAAGTTTTACAAAATTTTTAATCATCAATCGGTAAGTTATTACAAAAATTATAATGATATGTCCATGAACCATAATAAGATATGTTAAGTATAAATTCATAAATAATTAGTAATAATGATTTAAAATTATTATTTTTTATATATTCAGAATCTAAGTTATCATGTCTATAAACTTATTTATTTTAAAAATAAATAAATATGACTATTCGAATGTGCCCATGAAGACATTAAAAATGCATCAATTTAGCAAAAGGCACATTAGTTGAGCTATGATAGGCTTTTGGACTAGATTCAAATCCTTCAATATTTAAACTAATGTAATTTTGGAGGGAAACTTTTGAAATTGAAAGTTATAAGCTTTTGAAGAGCACACACCCTTTGTAAAGAGAACACACCCTTTTGTAAAGGGTTATAGAAGGAAAATTTCTCACTAAATGTATTGAGTTGTTTAATTATACCACTAAAAATGGCACACATGCTATTTAAAAGCTTCACACCCTTTTTAGTCCCTAAAAAATTTCATAGAAATTCTCATGTCCACGATTTTTACTATAACATTTTACGTTTTACAATATTTTAAGTTATTTTTATTGTTGAGTGTCTACAAATTCTTTATTTCCCTCATATCAATTAGTATAAAATTATTTTTTGTTTGATTTTTATCCTTTTTGGACTTTAAATCACAAAGATAGTTTATGGGGTCGGGTAGTCACTACAAAAGACTAATTAAGGAGATAATAAAGAATAAATTGAAGTCAAGAGAGAAAAAGAAATAAAAAGACAAGGAGATATGAGAGAATTATTAAGAACTTCTAGACAAGGTGAAGGTAATTCTTCCACACAAAGTAATAAAAATAACATGTTTAATTCATTAGAAGTTAATTTAGATATATCTTCAAGTGAAATAAGAGTTAATCAACCCTTGTTGAATGATGAAACTCAATATGTAGAACATATAATTGTTGTAACATGAATTTGGTCATGAATACTTGATCATGCCTATTTTATCTTTTTTTACCATTAATGACATGTACACTTAATTAACATTTATTTTATCAATTTGACCCATCATAAGCAGAAGCGAAAACTTATTTCCATTCAAGGTCATCTATTGTCACCTACAAAAATGATCTTACTATTGAAACACTTTTACACATCTATGTGCTCTGACTTAGACCTAAAATCAATTCCTTTCCTAAAGGGACAAAAATTCCCAATAGGATAAGAATGTCCAACATTCATGTCCTTATCTAACAATCATGTTATCATGTAAAAATAATCACAATTTAAAAAATATCTGTAGGGTTGAATTTTATACTTTTAAACTCTTCAATAGGTCCTTTTCCTATTTGAACCACTATAAAATCACATTCAATTGATTCATTTCTATGGTCTGGGAAAGCTTATCAATCCTATCACAATAACTTATTTACACAACTACACATTGGACAAAAGTTACATATTATTTCAAAATCAACCTCTAATAATATCAAATAGTCATGATCCAAGTCTGAATTCATTTTTACACAACCCTACCCAAGCATTATCAAGTATTCAAGACAATTCTAGAGGCATTCATACATTTAAAGGGTTAGAATTACATATAAAACTTAGGTGGGATAAGTATATAGATGTTTGATCCCTCTTCATTGTATTGTTATATAGGTAGCACTCAACATAGTTGGGTGTTAATGTCTAACACAGCTCTACCGATTAACCCTATTTTACTCCTTCACATCCATTTATCTCTTTGAAGCACAAATCTAGGGTTTGAAACTTCAAGAAAATATTTGTCAATTTCATGCACAACACAAAAGATAAAATATTAAAAACAAGAATATTTTACATAGTCATATATAACTATGCCTTTATTTATTTCATTCTAAAAAGGACAAAAATGTTAGCCTAGTATAACATCACCCATGAATGTTGACCCTAATGGGCATACTTATTTATACAACATCTTGGGGTCACTTATAGGAGTAATCTAGGTTTTCATATTTATCACTATTTCAATAATTTTCCAGTCAACATGGTTAACTAAACTCATCAAAAAAGTAATAATATATTTTTTTCTCATATTTTAGTCTTGTTCACATTCATTATATTTCATCAATTATAACTACTTACTTTTAGTTTCTTGTTTTTAAGTGTGTTTTCAACACCCTGATTTATTCAATTCAATTTATTCAATTAGGTTTGATATTTACATATTAATTCAAATTCAGATAAAAAATTTGGTGAACCTACGTATTGATTGAACCATGTCAAACCTAGGTTTTCCTTAGGGTTAGAACTTGTATGGCTTCAAAAAAATTTGCATTTGTTTTTAGTTTTTTCGTCCCTCTTCACATTTGCACATTTCCATTCATGATTTTATTCTATGTGATGTTGGAATTTTCTCTCATACTCCTTGAAGATGAAGTGATATAATAATAAATATTATAATTTAACATATTAAAATTCATTTAAAAACTATTATAATGGAATATAAAAATGCACACATTCATTATTTTTTTGAATAACAACTTGATAAATATTATTTTCAAGAACATGATCAAAATGAACAAGATAATAATCAAAATTAAGAATATATCAATGATTGTTTAGATGGATCATCTTGATGACCTCAATGTAGTTACCAAAGAATAAGTATAACATATATTTAAGTATTTATAAGGACTTCATAAAATTCCATGAGACATACCAAAATTAATCAAGGTCCTCTTAGCTTCCAAAAATGCACAAAAATCCAAAATTTATAATGTGCAATAAGAACCATTTTTTTGAATTATAAAACTTAAAACAAGTGTGGCCACTACTAGTGTTTATGTTTTTATCTCATCCATATATTTAGGTATGGGAGAACTCATGGTTTGTATTAGATTTATATGTCCATGCATAACCATGTAAACCATCCAATTTGATGTAGAACATCACCATGTAATAAAGTTGTTAGTATGTTTTTTAAGTGTTTTAATGACCATATTTGGTATTTTGAGGTGTTATAGGTATTATAGGGTCATAATGTATTTTAAAGAGTCTTTATAAGTATTTAAAATTATGTGTTCATAGGTCTTTTGGTTTTCTCACCAAAAAGCCTATTTTGAAAATTTAAATTGTTGAATTAAACTTGGAGAGCTATTTAGAGTCTTAGTTAAAATTTAAAAGTTGGAAGATGTTTGTATGGGTCATATAATGGAGTATAATGTGTTTAAGAGGTACATAAATATACATTTCATGAATAATATCAATGAAAATCAAGAAATTAAGAAAAGGTAATTGCCCTTCAACATGGGATGGCAAAAATAGGAATTTGTTTTACATGTTTTGGATTATATAAATAATATAAATGCATGTATGGGAGAGATTAGTGTGGTATAAGGATGGGATGAAGGGGGTAAGAAGGTTAGAGGTAGAGATTTTCATGAAAATATTAGGATGTGAAGGAACTCTACCTGTAAAAAGAGAAATTTTGTACATAGACTATATATATATATATATATATATATATATATATATATATATATATATATATATATATATATATATATATATATATATATATATATATATATATATATATATATATATATATATATATATATATGTATATATGTATGTATATATGTATGTATGTATGTATACTTTTGAATGGAATAAATAGTTGTTTGAAGAAATATTGTGGAATAATTATGAATATAAGTGATGTGTTTTTTTGTGACATATGATTTTTTTATGTTTCCTTAACCATATTGGAAGATAACAAAGTGAAAACCTATAAAACAATCAAATTAAGAACACTTTGTTCTTAACACAGTTAAGAAAATAGCCAGTAAGGTATCAGTTTGAGGTTCATTTCAGAATGTTGTAGTTAATAAAGATAAATGAAGTATATATAAATTTTTATGATCCTTTATAGGCTAAAAATAATCCATTTGATAGTTTTAATTATCACTCAAATTTTTATATAGTCAACAGAGTCCCATTAAGAGCATTTTGCCTCTACATAGTCAAGGAGTGACATGTAGGATGAAATATTGATGATGGTTTGAGAAGGATGTAATGTTAATTTGAGTATTTTAACATGGTTTTATATCCTTTAAAAATATTATAAGTTTATTTTTATACTTAAGATTCAATCTATCTTTCATGTTGATTAACACAATTTATTCTTACAATCATATTTCTATCTATTTGAATATTGGAACTATTTTGTAATTATTCAAGAGAATCCAAGCTTTTAATAGGTTTAAAATATTATAAATAACCTATATAATATTTACATCCATTTTAAATTCTTAAAAATTCATTGAATTGAAAAATCACCCCTTAAACTATCACACAGTTTTACAAATAGCCCAAAAACCCTATATTTTGGCTTGTAAGAGATGATTAAACATTTAAAAAGTGAAAATAAATATTGGATAAGGTGTATTCAGGTGGGAAATAAATTTTATAATTGTAAATAATTATTTAAATCTTTAAAAAATCAAATGAGTCATTTATTTCTCTTCTCAGCCTTCCACAAGCATGCCTAAGACAAGACTAGGGTTACAAAAAGGAAACTCCATTAACTTGAGTTTTAACTATCCAAAAGTCTCAAAACTTGGTGATGTTATGTAATTTAATTTGGTATAAATTATTAATAAGGATTTAGGATTGTAAAATACACATTTTTATGGAAACCCTGATGTGGCCTTGAAATAGGCCTAATGGAGACCTAATTAGAAGGAAGAAGGTGAGAGAAAAGGTTCTTAACTTGGGGTTTGTGAGATAATATTTTGTGTAGATATGTAAAGAATTAATGGGTGACCAAATATGTATTTAAATTTTTTATATACTCTATGAATTATTCAAACCTAGGATGTTTGTGTTAAAATAGGGCTACTAGGAAAAGAGTCATTAAAGAAGAAAGTGTGGGTTGGAAAGAGAGTCCTTGTTTATAGATTATTCCATTGATTTGTATATGTGAGAGCTTTAAAATATAAAAAGAGAGGGAATTAATAGTAATCATTAAGGGACAATAACCTTGTATCTATGCTTTAGGCTTTTAGACCTATGTACAAATAAGCAAGGAGAGAGAGACAAGTTTTAAGAAGAATGGAAGATGGAGTATGGAAGTTTTATGAGAAGGTGTTGATGGTGATGTGAGAGAGAGTTAAAATTTATATAATGAAGTGATTTTGAGATGTCAAGAACATAATAAATAATAATATATAAGAAATAAGACTCAAGGCCTATTGAAGGCAAAAGTAATCAAAAGTTCCAAGAAGGGAGAGAGGATCTATTTCAAGAAGGATATGAGAGATTAAAAAAGGAATTAAAGCCAAATAATTAGAGCTAGGTAATGGTATGAAATCAGTGCATGTTTTCAATTCTTTAAAGTGTATGGTTTCCTCTCCATCATAATCTTTTGATAGCTACGCATAATACATCACATACCTTATCTACTACACAATCCCTTGAGAAAATAGCTATCTCTACAAGAAAATGTGTTACAATTAGAGAAACATATATTTAAATCTATCCAATCATTGAATTTCCATGCTTTACTTCATAATACTTTACCACATGATATTTTATTATATTTTTTACTCACCATATTTATATATCCCAAGCTTCATTTATATGAGGGTAAAAGATATCATGAACAACATCTAATATATTTTCATGCAACATGTTTAGATTATGCATTCACTGAATTTTTTTAACTAAACTCTTTCTGATGATCTTTGCATTCATTTTATGACTTACCATCCAATTATATGAAATCATTAAATCCTTTATTAGATCTATTTCTCAAAGATTTTTACATCAACATTGATGAGAAACTTTCATATGCATAAATTGTTGAGCTCAAACAAGGAATAATGATCCTATTAATGAGAGTGTGATTCATTACAGGAATATTTTGGCTAAAATTACTAACATATTATCATACTATGAACTAAAAGAGATATTAAAACAAAGTTTGATTTCACCCTCACATGTTTCCATACTCTTTAATAATTTTATGCCATCTAAAGATCTTTGTCATACAATAAGAGACAAAGAAGTCAAAATCCTTGCATTGAAAAACCTTACGTAAACATCCACACCTACTATGGATATAAAAAAATTTCAAAGTAAACCATTAAATAAATTCAAGGCACAAGTTACTAAATTAAAAGAAAAGATATAAGTCAATATTATTTCTTAACCTACTAAGAAAATTGTCTTATCAAGTCAACCATGAAGGAATTTTTGTAGATTACTGTAACAACATTACAAATTTCTTAAAAAGTTTATTTAATGTCACTTAATCACTTTTCCTCCTCCATTGTGATTATAATCAATGCAATTATTATTTTAAAAATAAGTGTTTTAAACCTGATCATCTAATTCAAGATCTTATTTAAAATAATATCATTGTGGTAGATGAAATTATAGAGGAAGTAAAGCCTTAAAAAATGATAATGTTAAATCCATTTTGTAAGCATGACACTAATAAGGACAATTAAAATATGCATCATACATAAAATGCTTATCCACCTCCTGTATCATATGATCACCCTTTGGATGATATTATTTGTTTAATTACTCCAAATTTTACATCTCATCCTATGATTACTTTCAATGACAGTGAAATATTTGATGGTGATTATGATTTTCATGCTTTGTGTGTAATAGTCATATTGATCAAAAACCTATTCTCAGCGTGCTTATTAATAATGGATCAATAATAAATGCATCTGTAATTACCTTTATTCATTCCTTAGGTTACACATAAATTGACATACAATCACCTAATAAAAGGGTTAGGACTTTAAATGGTAATAAATAAGCCACTTTCATCCATATTATGTTACCTCTTCAACTGGACCTTGTTATACTATCCAATACTTTTGTTGTTTTACCACAAAATGGAATTTTTGATATGATATTGGGACATACACAGTTGAAAGAAATTTATATTTTACCTTTTATAGTTCATAGATGCTTGAAATATATTTATTTTAATCAAGTTGTTACTATTTTGGGGATAAAGTATGAGCATCCTATACATTTTGTATTGCCTTCTCATCCCCATCTACCACCATAGTTACACAATGCATATAAATACAAGCAAGGCATGATTTTGAAATATAAGTAAAAATATTCTAATCAAGAGGGGGAAAATTTTCAAATACAAAAAAATCAAAAGAATTTTTTAAAAAAAAAGGTATCTCCTTCATAACAATCATAGACACTTATAACATCTCCTAAGGTATATATTCATACTATACAACATATGCCTCATAAGTTCTAGTAATTAGATCAATCTTATATATAATCTCATGATATTTCATGTGGTATTATACCTCCTATATCCATGTTTATTACTCAAAATCACAATGGTAATTTAGATAGCTTTATCACTTAATATAATACATATTCAGATCTAATATTGGCACACTAGATAATTTTCACTCAATTAAGGTAATATGTTTACCACTCATTAGTGATTGGTTTTATTTTGATCTTGATGGTAGATTGGATAGATTTTGTTTTTAAAAAACTAAAAAATATTCAATTCAAAAGTAAAAACATAAAAATCTAATTGTACATAGTTTCATATTTGTGCATCTTATTATTCAATCTGTTGCATATGTGATCACTTGATCCCTTCTTCTATGCCCTTGGGTTTCATTAAAAAAATTTGGACTATTGGACGTCTTATTTTTAACTCTTATATTTTATTATCTCATAATAGGAATAAACTATGTTCAAATAGGCCATGTTCCTCTCTATTATTATAGTCTGCACTAGCACATACTTATGTTTTAGTCCAGAAAGAACTGCTAGACTTAGACAAAACTATCCAAGACTCGTGCTAACTGGGAAAACTTTTCATTTTCTATTTTTTTACCCAAAAATTAAATTTATAGAACATAGAGATCTAACTCTATGAATTTCTAATTTTCTCTTCTACTTTCAGTATGCAAAACATTATTGTTCATAAAAATCTTTCTAGTCCAAGCTATAGTTCTCACACATGGCATATTTTGACAACTATATATTTGATGAAATGAGATTGTATAGTCAATTTATTAAATACTATTACTATTCCTTCATGCTTCCTAATATTAAAATGGGTAATATTTTTCTCATATTTCACCTTGTCAATCTCTCCAAGTACATTTTTATCATATATACATGTTACAAACTATTCAAACCTCCTTCATCTTGTTCTATGTTCATCACCTTTATTAATTTTATCTTCATCCTTGATATTTTTATAAAAATGTAAAAATACACAAACATTCAAATAATTCAAAATATAAAAACATTCCAACTATTCAAAAAACACAAAATTAGGATCTGAACATGGTTAGTGATCTAGTTTACATCTTTACAATATGTTATTTATCTCATGATTAATAAATAGCATATTATTTCTATATCACACATGCATTTAACTAGTATACATGAGTATTATGTAGGAAATACAAAATTTTATATGGATTAGGATGTTGGAATTTTTTATACCAATTACCCATGCTAGGTTGGGGAATTTTTATCCATAGGTGGATAGTATTCAAGTAGTATTATTCTACAACCAATACATTATTGACATTTATCTTATCTACACATGTCTTAATCAAATTTATATCATACATATTATATATTAATGATGTAGAGGGTACATGATAAAAGCTTAAAAATCACCATTCTTGGCTCTGAACTTGGCTTGAATCAACTCAAGTTGCTTTGCTTTGTTTACAAGGTTCAATCTTCAATTTATGTCTTTGAACTTGTCACTAGGCTTTATAACCTAAAATTCAAAGCCATGGATTAAAAATAATATTTTATTCATGTTTCAATATATATATACCTTGAATATATCACTCATTCATCCAATTATCTCATTTCATTCACTATTCCATCTTCTTCTCACTTAACTCACTCACTAGCTTGATACTAGTTGATCTTCTTAAGGCTTAAAACATCCAATCTTGTCTTTGTTATCATAAATAGATACTTATATATTGGATCAATTTTCCTGATTTTAACACCCTTTCTTCAACCTTTTTTAACCTTTAAATCACTCTCCATCATCCCCTTGCACTCTGCAAGATCAATAATGAGTCAATTTCCTTGTAACCTTTTTTTCACAAATTCCCTTGGTTATAACACTTTGAAAGTAATATTAAATATATAAGACCATATTTAAGCACCCTTTATCTTTCTACTACCTTCCATGAAGTTTCAAAGTCTAAGTATTTGTGTAGACATTGCTTCCTTTGTAAGCTACTAGCCAACAAGGCCTTTTAACCCTCGTTGTGCTTTCCTAGTCACCAAATCTATAATAGACCATATGGGACTAGATAAAATTTTTTTATTCATTTTAATTATGGTAAAATACATATTATTACAAATTTTGGTCTATTTCTACTATTTATAACAAAATATATAGGGTTTTTATTTCTGAACCCTAGTTAGGCTAATGTGCAAGCCTATACAGGCCGAGAGAGGGTTAATGTTAAAGTGTGTTCAGATGATTAAATTTGTAATAATGTAAATATTTTTATTTAAAATAATATAATTTAAATAATTTTTTTTGTGGTATATTATTGTTGTGAATAACAACAATATCATACAGCGTAGTTTTATAGTCAATTGGTTAGTGTGTGTGAGATTGTAGGGATCTCACTATCCTGAATATAGGAAGCATATTTACTATATATATTTGTAATATATCATATGTAATTAGTGGAATAAGAGTGTAAATATTATTATTTTATGTATTCATTTTCTGATAATTTTTCCTAAATGTTTTCTATGATGTTCAACTCATTCATTATTGAGTAACTCTGATTTTTACCAATATCTAGTATTAGAGCAGGTTCTCTAATGGAGGGTTAGAATAAAAAGAGGAGTATCTATTTTACACTTTTATCCTATGAATGAGAAGATTTAATAGATAGTGTTTTTGCAATTATTATGATAGCTATTGAGTTTTTCAATTTTATAAAATATTTTCTATAGAAGTGCATAGTTGTGAGGGTTGGTAAGAGATTTTTTTTCTAGATTTTAGATCTAAGTGTGATCAATTTTTATAAAATCATTGAGTCATTTCCTTCATGTGATAAATATTTCCTTATATATGATATATTTTTAGATTTGCATCAATATTTATTTTGTCCTTTTTTGGCTTGGATTTTCCAGACTTGACCAATATTTTGCTTAAGTCCTCAAATGTTGTTCTCCTATCATTCTGTGATGATATTTTGGATGGCATCCAATGCATGTAATTCCATACTTATTATATCTTTAATAATTTGAGAAAATATTTCTCCTCTATCCTATAATTATATTTAGATATCTACCTATGCGTGCACCTTTACACTCTAATTTTGAAGGAAACCATGAAGCAGGTCATAGACATTTGGCAGAGGTTAAAGGTGCATATGCAAATAGTTCCACTGAGTGTATTGAATATATCTATCCATAATAATATTTTAGTTATAAATTATCTCTATCTTCAATGTGAGCTATTGATCTTTGTGTATTTACTAGGTAGATGTGAATGAATTTTGAGAGCTTGTCATGCATATGGTAGAATCAACTCTTTATCAGATACAATTATTAATCCACTCAGCTGGGAATTTGACTACATCCCTTGATATGACTATTCATTTTCCTCTTATTCCAACTTCTCATATTTGATCCCACTTCATATCTCCTACATCAATCACTCCAACACATAATCACACCATATTTCTTGGCCATCCACCACTGGATCTGTAGTTTTCTTCACCATTTTAGTCACAAAAGTAGGTGATTAGTTTCATGGTCTATACTTTAGTTGATTAAGAGTTTATTTATTTATTTTATATGTTTATTCATGGTTTATGTGGTATTTTTTGTCCTAGATATTCTATCTTGTCTTTGTCTAGTCAAGGTTGAGTCGATTAATGTTTTATTTATTAAATTTTAGTGTCAATAAACAATATTTTATTAGTCTTATTAAGCGTAGGATCAATTAGTTTAGGAAAAAGTTTCCTATTATTTTATTTTAAAAAATTTAGAAGCATTTATATGTATATGTCATTCATTGGTATTTTTGTAATGTTAATTTTTATTGAGACTAAGTTAATGAATCCCATCTACATCAATAATGGAGAGTCATCAATGTAGTTATTATCTTTTTATAGTCAATAAAAGAGTCAAAATTGATCATTTTCATTTCATCATATTATTGAAATAAAGAATGAGTAAAAATTCATTTTGTATGTTAAGTTGTAATGTCAAAAGTCTTATGTCATATAAAGTCAAATTTGTAAAAATAAAAAAATAATTGCCTCATAGATGCATTATCACTAATACACAATGTCCAGACTAAAAGAGGATTCTAATTTATATGGAAGAAACTAATACATAACCTACTAGAACCATTGGAACACATGTTGACTTCATCGACTAATTAAGTAGCTTCACTTACTAGAGGTAAGAGGTAAAGGAGGTTGGAGGTTTCAGAGCCTCTCATCAATCACCAATGATGAGGCCTAGATGATTTGATGACATATTTTGTGTGGTGTGTTTCTTCATTTTTTAGTGTGGTGTGTTTTGTTCTAAATTGGGTAACACCAAGGATGGTTCTTCAGTGGTAGTGAAAATTGTCTATGTTGTTTTTGTTTGGGTGGAAATAAACATCGACAAAGGCTGCATAAGATGATAAAAATGATTTATTATTCATAAAATTTTATTTTTCAATTGTGTGTTTGATTTTAGTTTTATGTGAATAAGAAAAGATGATGTATACCTATTCATATTTGTCATAAGTGAACTAAAAATTCCTCTATAACTTCTCTAAAAATGTGATAGTGAAGAGAGCTAGTAATTGTATTACACATCATGATGTGATTTATGGTAAGCCACTTGTAAATCCCTTTTTTTGTGGTTTTTGGTCATCCACTTGAAAACCATCCCATTTTGATTATTGTTAAGCCATATATAAAACCATCGGTAAAGTTTGTGATTATCCTATGAAAATCATTGAATCATGAGTACAGGTGCAGATATAGGATTAATGTTTTTCCCATGTTCACATTAAGGGAGTGCAGACTAGTGATTAATAATGTTCAAAAGGGGGTTAAATTTAAGGTGTGTTCACACTATTAATTTTGTAATAACTTAAATATTTTTAGTTAAAAAAATATTACATAAATAGGTTTTTGTGTGGTACATTATTGTTGTGAATAACAACGATATTATACGAGTTAGTTTTATAGTCAGTTTTTTAGTGTGTGAGAGATTGTAGGGATCTCACTATCCCAAATATAGGAGACATATTTTTTATATAACTTTACAATATATTGTATATAATTAGTGAAATAAAAGTGCAATAGAATATTATTATTCTATGTATTCATTGTCTGAGAATTTTTCCTGAGTGTTTTCTACTGTGTTTAGCTCATTCATTATTGAGTAACTCTAATTTTTACCAATAGTTAGATGCTACATTTTTTATTTGAGAGTATTTAAAACTATTATAAGACCCTCCTCAGGTCTATGATGATAATATCTAACTCTCTAAATATCTGTCTCCTTGATCCACTTCGTTATGCTCATAATCATGCAAACTACAGACCTTTGTGTGCTCTTTAGGGGACTATGTAATGGTTTACAAGTTTTTATACACTAAAATTAGTTTATAATCACTAAATGGACTATTATTAAAAACTTATTCTCCTTATACTCAATCCCCATTCACTTTCTCAAGCACCTACATCCTTTCTTTAGCATATGACTAAGTGAAATAGGATATTGACTATGCAACAGGGTTCCTTCATTATTGTGGATAGTGAATTGAAATTTTACCATTATAAATAAATTAAAATTAGTTAATATACCTTTTCATCAAGCATAATTTTAAATAAATACCATTTACTCAAACATAACCATATTCTATATCTCAAGAAACATTAACTTACCTTCCATTCTTAACTATCACAGGCTAAAAAAGGGTTCATAGATAAAGATGTCCTTTTACTAAGTTTATCCACTAAAAATAACTTCATTCAATCACCATGAGGTATTAAATAATTCAAAAAACTTCATGGTTAATTTTTCATGGAGTTCCTTTCTTGTCATACCTAAGAAACCAACCAAATCATCTTCTATTTGACTGTAAACATGCATTATTTATGCCAGACCTATAACAAAAAAAATGTGATATGGTTATGGAATAAAGTGAATTTTCATGGAAAAATAAAATAAATAAAAATCCACACACTTTTAATGTAAGATTAAACACACACATACCACTTTTATTTATTAACTTGAATCATCTTTCATTACACATACAGTCCATGAATGGACTCTGCCACCTTCTTGAAGAGTTTTACATTCTTATTTTCTTGGTTTCTCATAATCCTTCTCATATTTCTCTTTACCTTACTCCTACTCCCCTCTCCCATAAAAATACCATTCTCATGCAATACCTATGTTAGTTTTGGTAGTTACAATACAAGACTCTCTTATAATGGCCAACTCAATGCATAAGTGGTAATTACATTTTAACATAACTCTTGAATTTCATCACCTTAATGAATTAGACATAAAATTCCTTCAAAAATTATTTTCATGACTCCTTTGACATTTTTACCAACTTTCTCTCACCTAACCACCTCATACTATGCCCATGGCCCTTCAATACTTAGTTCTAGAATTAAAATTTTTAAATTCACTTTTAGAGGGAAAATTCCAAATACATATAAAACACACACCTAATGACTCAAGATGGTTATAGGATAAAAAATATATCCTAAATGATCCCTCACACACACCTATACCCCAAAATATACCAACTATGACTCCTAACTATCACATATCACTTCAACAACTAAAAATGATGTTTTTCTTATTAGATGCTCCTGCATTAATGAACATGTTATTTTTTAGGATATGATCACATGAAATTTACATAAATTATACTAAATGTTTTAATTATCTATTCCATTTATTTTTATTACTTATACGTAATAGATTACAACTTTTTTTGTCTATTATGAATGTGATTTTGCCTTTGAGCGAGACTCTTTGCTTGATGCATCTATATGAGATCTTGTGTATCATGTGTGATAATGAAAAAGTATTTAATTTGTAATTTTTATCTATGTGTGGTATGTGAAATTTTAACATGTTATTTCTTTGGCACTTGATCATATGTCTATGCAATATTTTAATATGTCACTTATTTTTGACATTCATCATGCTTATGTATGTTCTTTGGAAAAGTTCACATAAATTTTTGGTTTAACCCTAAATTAGATGGAATCTTAACTTAGTTTTAATAGGTTTAAGAATATATAAATTAAAATACACAAGGGTGATAATCAAATCTACAATAAACCATTTAAATGCTAAACTTAGATATAAACATACACTAAATTTATTATAAATGGGATAAATATATAAAATACAACTAATATATGCATGGAAATGACAATGAAGTAATATACTTAGTCAATTATGTTTCTAACTCAGTGTTGGATTTGGACCAAGCATAAATTAGGATACAAAGACATTCTATCACAATCATCAGATTCTAGATCTGATGCTTATAGAGCTCTGGACACTAAAGTCAGCCTAGGATGGTTGTGTTGAATTTATTTCCTATATTTGATGCAAGTTTTCTATACATAATATCTATTGGATAATGACTAAACCATCTAGATTATTTTGTGTTTGTCTTCATCTTCACTTTGGTGCATTCACATCTAAGTCATAGACCATTTATCCTCATGTACTTTCAAAACCTTAGTTTTTCATATTCATACTAACCTTGGGTAAAAATGGGTTAATGGGCACATGATGTCAAGTTAACCCAAAAAACCCTTCTATTAGTGATCACGTCCTACATAGACAATATTCCAAATACAACGTCATATTGATGTAGTTCTCCCCTAAGTGTTGGTTTGTGTGTGAATAACACAATATGTGCAAATCAAGTACAATAGTGACCTAGCTTGTAACTTGGAAAATCAAGCTATTTGGTTTCTCCTTTAGTACTTTATACCTATATATGTTTTTTACCTATGAATGGTATGGAAATCGGGAGTTTCATTTAATTAAATCCTCTTTGAATGCTCTTTGGTAAGAATACTTGGTATTTTTTCTTGTGTTTTTAGGTGAGGAATGGATGAGGGATGATCTTGTATTTATATCAATCCCTTTGCATAAGTAGCTCACATTAAAAAAATTATTTAAATCATTAGGATATGTTCGATTTCAAAAATATATGACTTTAGGGCATTGTACACTCGTGTCGGGTCAGGAAAGAAACATCAACATTAGTGTTTGCACTAGACATTAGTGTTTGAGTAGGAAAGTAAGTACAAGTTCAAAACTTGTAGAGATGGAATATATGTACATTTTTAACATTATGGGAAAGATATAAGGCCTACCTTATCATAATAAGAATGGTTGGACTAAGAGATAGGCCAAGGGGAATAATATAGAGCAGATGAAAGACTTGAAGAAGTGGAAAAGGTCCAAAACTAAGAGGAAAAATTGAGATATGTGTTTGACAACTATATAAAACTAAGGTGCTATATAATCCATAAAAATCATCTACATTTCCTCACCTTTAATCTAGTAATAAAATTTCTATTTTAAAGGAAAGGAATGGGTGCCTAGGTATGTGTAACACACCTTGTCTTTGCATGTGCCCAAATTGAGTGCTTTACTGGTGACTAACCTAAAATCAAGATCATGTTACATTATATAATCAATGAATATAATCTAGAATTGAAATTAATTGAAATATATTGAAATTGAAAGAAAAAGGTTTAGGAGTACACTTGTGTGTTGATGCAATCACCTTACCTATCAACAAGTTGATTTGAAAAAATGTATTATTACAAGGCTCTGAAACTAATATTAGGATAAATATATAAATTTCATAAATCCAAGGATATATAGAGATAGAGAGAGATTGTAAGACCCATGCCCTAAACTTTGGAGAAAAAGTTAGTTGCCACCTAGTAGTTAAGATTTACTCAACCATGCAACCCAATGATACTTATATCCTAGTGAGTGTGAGTGAACTAAGTCACCCACATTGTCAAATTGATAAGGTTGGATGAAACTCTTAGGTCCAACCTGAAAGCTTGGTAATATTGAGAGATTTGATCACATCAACCAAATAAAAATTTCAACCAACCATTGCATTATATTAGCTCAATATGGTTCTTAAAATTCCAACCAATGTGTGGTGACATTCCCTATCTAAAACTTATTTGGATTTTATAATATTAGGCACACATTGTATAACATATGCACCTTATGTATGTTTCATGTTGCAACTATGTAAACAATGGTACCAATGTATACAATTCTTCCATAACTATGAATATGAATCATATAACTATGTGCTTTATCCAATTTGGAAAATTTTTAAGTGTGGAGAACATGATTCCCAAGAATGCCTTCTCTATATATGAAAAGATATAAAAAATTTGATATAAGTACCCATGTGGAGAATATGTTTCAAAATATGCCCCCACTGTAATCTAGAGATGTTGAATACTGAATAGGTATGGATAATATGCTTCCCAAGCATGGCCCCACTAAATCTAAAAATTGATATAAGTACCACAAATTAAATAAGTGTGGAGAACATTCTTCCAAAACATGTGCCCATTTAATCTAAAAACTATACCAAGTTTGGAGAACATGCCTCTATGACATTACCCCACTAATATGATCCCCTTTGAGGTGAGGGAAAGATAGGAACTGGTTATTACTTCACCTCAAAATGATAAGATAACTCTATAATCTATGAATTTAACCATGTAGCATATAAAAAGAACATGTCTAGGTAGATATATCATTCGAGCGTATATAAGCAATGTGATAATATGAAGGTATAATACACATGATAAGGATCATGCTAAAATTTATATACTAATAGTATAAGCTCAATAAGAAAATAAAGCACACACACAAGAGCACTCAAAATTAAGTCAAAAGGAAATGGTCTAAGGAGATCATAAATAAGGGGCATGTTCAAATGTTGTAAAATCAAAAGGATGTGACTTAGTCAAATGTAAAAAAAAGTAAGGATGACATATTAGAATGTCCATATAATAAACAATGACATATGCAAATGTTAAAGAAATCATATATAGGTACAGAGGCTGCAAATAAAGGAACACATTCAAATGCTTAATCAAGGAATACAATAAAAAGGTAAGACACTCAAGGAAGTACATAAAGTAAATCATAATCAACCAGAATAAACATGTCATAATATCCCATGGATCAATGTATTAGGAAAAAATGTTAGGTTTTTATTATATCAAGTACCTAGTGTAAGAAATAATCATGGATAAAGGAATGTGTAAGTACATATTTAGGCTTAAACATGATAATCTAGAGTGATCATAGAACCATATAGTCTATGCGTATCAATATCAAATAAGTAGATGCCCAAATGTCTTCATGATATTAGTAGAACAAAATTCTAACATATTAAATAGGAATAAATCATGTATCTAAGAAATCTTATATAGAAGTGTGACACACGTGTGTATGTAAAAGTAACTTAATACGTCATCCATCAACATGGAACTCACACATAATTAACAAGGAGATAATATAACATGTACATGCCAATTTGTTTTTTGAATTTTTGAATGTTTTTTATTTTTTTAGTATATTTAGAATTTTTGAAAAGGAAATATCATCATATGATGTCATCTAATGGATGGTCATAGATATCTCCTCACTGTGAACCTAGTGTAATAATCTTGTGACACTATTTATGAGCACATATAGGTTTAATATATATGTCACAATAGTATCAATGATGTTCTACGTATGTAAAGTAAGACTTTGTGGTCATGAAGGAGTAATAGGAGTAGGGGTTCATGGAACTAATCATTGAGTGATTTATGGTATCTTTGGAATTATTGTAATAGGATATTGTGTAGGTTTTTTAGATATTTTAACATGGTACATTGTAGATGGGGATTACATGGAATATATTGTATGTATCTAATGTAATGGTCTCTCAAGTACTCATTACCTAGTAAAGGGGATTATGGTGAATTAGCTTTATTAGGATTGACAATTAATTGTATAGGTATATGTTTTTCTTATTCAATAGTATGTTCATATGGAATACTATAAACTATAACTACCCAAATGACATGAATTTTTTAACACACCCATGAAATGTAGAAGGTACTACTCTAAGTGTATGGATAAAAGGTATTCCAAATAAAATATTAGAGATGCTTATGGAAGGTATGATTGGAAAGGTAGTAACCACATGTGCATGGCCAACCTATAAAGGTTGGTCAATCTTGACAAGAACCTTCTATGAGGTCCCATCAAATGTTCTTACTAATTTGGTAAAAGGATGTAAATCATTATTAGTATAACCCAAGTGTGTAAGTAATTTCATGGTGCAAATATTCTTGATTGTACCATTATCAATCATAACAATGTGTATAAGGTGTTTATAAAGGCATGATTGAATGAATAAAGATGTAATATTAGAGTCATTATCCTTAATCTCAATGTCATTTAAATTAATAGAGGGTCTATGAACCATAGGAGTTATATGTCATGTGTAAGTATAAATAATCCCATCTAGCAAGTTCCCATAATTATGATGGAGGAAGATGTGTAATATATGCCATTTGTACTTATGGTTTATTTTTAGAATGGTTTTGAATATTATTGTTAAATATATTTTATTTACGGTGATCATTAGGTTGCGAGCTTGATTTATTTGAAGGATCATCAAATGTAATATTTTGGTCATGAATAAGAACTTAGATCTTGCATTTCAAGGTAATTTTTTTTTTTGTAGAATGCCTTAGTCCCTAATGATAATCACAATAAGTTTTCACATCATATACTTTGGGTAGAGGTCAACTCATATCAACCTTGATAGGATGAGGGAGAAATATAAGTTGACACTCTAGTAACCGTAGGAGTAATGAATCTAGGGATTCAGGTAAATGTGTAAATTGTCTCCTTGGTGTATTGGATAAGACAAGTCAATTAGGTTGTTATGAAATTGTGTTAACCATGGTGGTTGTTTCCTTTTTAGGCTTAGGATGTTTTACATTATAACTTGGTTTTATTGTAAATTGGTACTAGATGTAGATGCAACTGGTGTGTTTGATACATACTTGAGCTTATTCAATGAAATGAGCTTCATTTCGTGGTCTCATACAACATGTTATAAGTCATCAAAAGATTTGAAGTTTTTCAAAACAATGGACTTATGTAAATGAGCAAGAAAGCTTTGTTTAAATATGTCTTGAAAATCCTTATCTACCATAGGATTGGTCATTTTAGCTAGGATTATCTTATATCTCAAGACATCTTCATTGGTTCCTTGTTTTATTTTGGAAATTTGAGAATACGAAATTTTTTCTTAAATATTAATGGAAAAGTGTGGTAAAAACTAGTTTATATGAGGTTTGAATGCTTTCATGTTTGTAGAGGTAAATCATAGAACTAATTCAGAGCATAGTCTATGAGGTATCTTAGAAATAATTTGGTAAAAATTATCATTGGAAGAATAATCAAGGCAACCCATATAAAAGGATTGAATATGTTGTTCAAGATCACCCTTGCCATCATAAAATCTAAACTTAGGTGTAAAAGAACTAGTTATCAAAAGGTGCAAAGAGATCTCAAATACAAGAGGGTTATGCAACACATTTTATGAATCAATAACGGGTTTTTAAATCATTTTGTTCAATGTTTGTAAACTTTTCCTCCAAAGTATTTATAACTTGAAGGAGTGTTTGAATAGTATACCTATTTGGATTTAGATTATCAATTTGAGTAGTCATCGATGGCGATGTAAACATGTTTTAAGTAGTAATAGTCATTAAACCCAATATTTGTGTTGAATATATGCTAGAAAAGGATACAACCAATTGGATGTTTCTAGGTTTGTCTTTGCTTTCAATCTAGTGAATTTAGATATATGTCATCGATTATCACTCCTCATGAATTTTTAAAACCCTAGTTATTCATATTCATGGTAACTTGTGGGAAATGGGTTAATTGGCACATAGTGTTGAATTAACCCCAAAGACCCCTCTATCAATGAGTGTTTCCTACATAGCTATTAAGAGGGCCTCAAAATGATGTAGTTCTACCCTACCTATTAGATTATGTCTAAATCATAAAATACATGTAGATTAAGTACAATACTAACCTAGTTTGTAACTTAGAAAATCAGGCTCTTGGGATACTCTTTTAGTACTTCATACCTTTAGATTTGTTGTACTTATGACTGATATGGAAATAAGGAAGATGTGTTTAATTAAATTCTCTTTGGTAAGAATCATTACTATTTTTCCCATGTTGCTAGGTAGGAATGAATGAGGGTTTATCTTATATTTATATCAATACCTTCAGATAAATAACTCACATTAAAGCACTTAGGTTGAATATTATGATACATTTCATTTAAAAAATAGATCACTTTAGGGAATTGGACACTTGGTGTTAGGTTAGGACACTAATGTTGATGTTAGTGTCTATAGAGCATGAAAGTAAGTACACGTTCAAAAATTGTAAAGATGGAAGATGAGTACATTTTAAGCATTCTAGGCAATATAAAATGCCCAGTTCACCATCATAAGACTGGTTGGAATAAGAGATAGGCCAAGGGGCACAATATAGTGAAAATGAGAGATTTGTGAAAGTGAGAAATGTCCAAAACTAAGAGTAATAACCAAAGTCTGGGTTTGCCAAGTTTATAAGAATGAGGTGTTATATAATCCATAAATATCATCTATAGTTTCAAATGTTCAAATTTGATTTTTCAAATTTTGGTTTTCAAAGGAAGAAACTAACTACTTCATGTGTCCTTAGAGAGTTTCCAAATAGTATGGTTCATAAGACAAGTGAATTATGTAGCTCAAAGACAAAGTGTGTCATACACACTAAGGAATGGATTTACTTTAATCTAGTAATGGAATTTATAGACTAAAGGGAGGGGAAATGTAGTAAGATAAATTTGGTCATAAATACTTGATCATGCCTATTTTATCCTGTTCTTTGTAATTAATTGACATGTACACTTAATTAACACTTATTTCACTGATTTGACCCATCATAAGCATAAGATAAGACCTATTTACATTACAAAACCATCTAATGTCACATACAAAAATGATCTTACTATTGAAAACACATTTACTCATTCATATGTTCTAACTTAGATGCAAAACTCAACACCTTTCATAAAAAAATAATCAAAATTTCAAAAAGCAAAGTATCATTAGGATAAACCTTAAGACTCTTAAACTCACCAATGAGTCTTTTTCTCAATTGAACCACTATAAAATCACATTCGATTGATTTATTTAGATTATTTGGGAAAGCTTATAAATCCTATCATAAGATCTTATTTACATAAGTTCACATTAGATAAAATTTTCCCATTCTTTCCAAATCAACTTTGAAATAATTTAAATTATCATGAGCCAAGTTTGAATTTAGTTTTAAGTATACCTGACCAATCATGATCAAGTATGAAAGACAATTATAGATGGATTCATATATTTAAAGGATAAAATTACACAAATCACTTAGGTGGAAAAACTACATATATATTTGATCCCTCTTTAGAGTATTGGTATGTAGGTAGTGCTCAACATAGTGGGGTATTGAGATATATCACAACTCCACTCGTTAACCCCTTTTTACACCTTCAAATCCATTTATTTCCTTGTGGCACAAAGCTAGGGTTTGAAACTTCAAGAATATATCTAAAATTTTCACTTGCAATACAAAATATAAATGAAAACAAATATATTTTACATAGTCACACAATATTGTGCACTAGTTTCCAACATTATGCAAAAGGACAAAAATGCTAGCCTGGGAAAACAATGCCTATCAATATTGAACCAAATAGGTGTATCTATCTATACAAAATCTTAGGATCAGTTTTTTGGAGTATTTTAGGTTTTTATATTTATCACTATTCATATAATTCTCTAGTCAACATAGTAAATTGAATGCATCAAGAAGCTAAGTATATCTCTCTTTTGCATAGTTTAGTCTTGTTGGAATTCATATGTCTATACACCATCTCGAGATTAGTTTGTGGGAGTATTATAGGTTTCATCTTTATCACTATTTTTATAATTTTATAGTCAACATAGTAAAGTGAATGCATCAATAAGCTAAGTATATCTCTCTTTTGCATAGTTTAGTCTTGTTTGATTTCACTCTAATTTGTCAATTCTAATTGATTGCTTTTAGTTTACTATTTGTAAGTGTTTTTAAAAAAACCTAATTTTTTGAATTAAATTTATCTAATTAGGGTTAATATTTATATATTAAATCAAATATAAATAAAATAATAACTAACGAATTTGTATCGAGTGATGAAACACAAGGAAAACCACAATATAATGGAAAATATATCAATAATGAAGTTTTTGACCATGATGATAATGAACATCACACAATTTCCTCAATTAATATCTCTCATAATGATTATGAATTTAATTTAATTGTAGAGCCTAATGTTAACATAAGCTAGAATATCTCTTTTATGGTTTAAGTGTTAACACCATTAAATTGAAGAAATAATGTAACTCATGTGCCCACACCTCCATGGATAATATAATTAACTTGAAAGTATTTTATTGAAATAGATGGTAAGATATTAGAACATATGAAAGGTAAAATGTCAAAATATAGAGTTGAATGTCATGCTCAACTTGTGCAAGACTATGAATTTGAGAAGAAAACCCATACTAAACTATGGAAATTAATTTTTCATTTCATGAAATTAAAAAAAAATGCACCATGTGATGTATAATTTAAGGTTAATAAAAATTAATCTAGAGGGGATAAATAATGCAATAGTAAATAATCTAATTAATAAATTTAATACAATATGTAATAAAACTCAAAATAAATATTTTAATGTGGTAAGACATTTAGTAATAGAGTCTATAGTGAGTAAGACAACATCTAGAGGTCGATTTATTTATCAAACAAGTACAACCCTAAACTTGAATAGTAAAACTCTAATTGATGAATCCTTGGCCACATATTTTTGGAAAGTTAATGGTAAAATCCCATGAAAAAAGGGTATTAGTTAAAGGAATAATTTATGCAATCATAAATGCATCACGCCTATGAATTAATCCTAGATTGGATAAGATAGATCACACCTACACTTACGATTGGGATACACTTGTTAAGCATGAGCATGACCAATATGGAGATCTACTAGACCTGATCAGGGGATCACTTGTATCACCTATCACAACAAATCATTCTAGGAAGGGTTACAAAGCCTATAGTCTAACATAATCACATAATAACCCTAATGGAGTCCTAAGGTTTAAAACATTCGCTGCTATTCTAATAACAAGAAAGTAAAATCTAATTTAGTGCACACCAAAGCTTATGGCATAAATTGGGGTTTAGAAGTAATAAGATAAATATGTATAGGGAACTTGAATTAAATTTAGTATGAGTAACACCCTAATACATAAAATATGAAAGATAGTATTTTTTAAGCCAACACTTATGCTACTTCTATCTACTAAAAGAAAAAAAAAACAAAGTTAAAATATACTTACTTGAATGTGAACCTATCAAGACTCAATCTCTCCCTTGTCCAAAGGGGCTTTACAATAGGTTATTTTGGTTTGTAAGGATCAATAAGAGAGGCCCAATCATCTAAGACTTATCCACAAGACTAGATTCTCCAAAATAAGAAACTTGAACTAAGTCTCCCTAAGTAGAATAGTGGAAGATTAGATTGTGAAGAAACACAAATGAATAATAACTCTTTATTTCACATATGAATAATGACCCAAATGATCTTGTATATATAGGTGTATCTTACCCTAAATCCTTCCAAGAATGTTAGCTATACAAGGTCGACCTAGTCGACCCAGTGTGTTTTTGGAGACAATTTACCAAATTTGAGGTAGGTTGGTCAAAGGGCTAACAGGCTAAGAAAGTAAATAATAACCCTAAGCTATACTAGGTAAACCTAGTACAACTAAAAATACAAAAGGAGTTTAAAAAAATAAAAGGATGAATAAAAGAGGAAAATACTAGAGGAATACTCAAGGGAGGAGAAGTAGCTTAGGTAAAAGTTTTGTGATGTGGTTGGATTGGTAATAATGTGGAAAAAATGGACAATAATCTTGTGAAGCACCAAAGGTCTAACCAACCATTTCTTGGTGTACCCCTTAGGGCATACACTCAGATAGATTGAGTCTTTATGGGTTCTTACAAGATTTAAAGCATCAATATTTATTAAAATTTAAAATATTATGTGTATACATATGCCCCAGTCGAAGCTCATCACATGTCACTAAAGTGTAATAGGGGATGGTGCTTCAATAAAATACATAAGGACACACACAACATTGATGCTAAAAAAATTTATGGTATTTTAAAAGCATAAAATAACTAAAAGTAAATGACTAAAAGGGAAACTAATCTAAAAAAAATTAAATAACTAAAAAGTAAATATGATACGTACCTTGACTTACCTTTATCATGAGATGGTTGTCTATTGTGTTTTTAGTTTTGATTATGTCTGGTGTAGATACTACTTTTGACAAAACAAAGGATTCAAAACTAAAAAGCAAAAACAAACAAATGCAAGAAAAGCCAAGATAGCTAGTGCTATGAGGATGGGACGTACTTAGGAAATTTGGCTAGGGTGATAGGTATTATGTTAGACCAAATGACCAAGTCAAACAATAAGAGTAAACTGGATAACCTGAAATCTAAGGCTACTAATGAACAAAAAACTCAAAAAAGTTATCCTTAAGTAAGAAAGGCAAACTCACCAGGTCAAACCAAGGATACATGTCAAATAGGATGGTAAAACAAAAACAAAATAAATGGGTAAAAATTCAAAAACAAAATGGTAAAATAACATTGATGAGTGAGTAGTAACAATCCACATCTCATTCATCAATGGAAAAAGGTGCATACAATGGAAAACAATATTTTCAAGTGAGAAGTAACAATCCAACCACACTCAACAATGGAAAAATGGTATGAACTTAGGTGTCCATAACAATAGGATAGCAAAATCATGATAAATGGTAAAAGCAAGGTGAATTAAGTGTAGTAATGTAAAATCATGGTGTAAATAAAGAAGAAATACATAGTTACTCAAACAGATTGTTTTGATTTAAGGATAGATAAAACTAAGTTAAATTAATGTTAGCATGTTTTTAGGAGGTGAAGAAGAAGGATTTAAATAAAAAGGGAAAATGTATTTGGAATAATATTTTTTCTATCAAGAGGGGAAAAGAAATGGGTAGAGGGGAGAATGAAGGGAAAACCAAGGTATAGGAACTCTTTATCAAATTCAAGACTCTCAAATTAAGTTTCTCAAAACAAGAGGACTTTTGACCTTAAGGAATATGAAGAACTTCTCTTAGCCACACAAGTCTTGGGTAAACAAATAGAGTATATATATCATCGCATGAAGGCTATATGCATGAAAATTAAAATGGACGTACCTTCCCACAATGTGTTCCCCATTCTTCAAGATCCCTTATAGATCCATCAATATACTATGAATATTGGGTATTTACATGAGAAATTAGGTAGCACCATAGATTTTTTTGAAATCCCCTATTCCAATCTACTAGCTTATTATACCTCAAAGAACTTTGGCTCTATGTGAAGCTAACTATGGAGTTTGAGATTTGATTTGAGATAGGATATGTGATTTAAATCACATATTTTAGTGTGAATTTGACTTTTGAAATTTTTATGTTGCCTTTTAAATATCACTAATTTTTGATTCAAATAGTTTGGCTTTTAACTTTCTTGATGGCTTTTTCTAGATTCCTCCTCCATATGGATTTGGAAAACCAAACATGGGTTCTAAAGATGACTTTATTTGAAAACTTGGGACAAGGTTGATAAGAGAGAGAAATTCCAAGAGTATGGGTTCTGAGAGTGCCATAAATCTAGGTGAAATAAAAGTGATATCTTGACTTTGACCTTGTTTTATCCAATGCAGAGATGAAAGGAAAGGGAAGTCAAGAGGAATGCCACATGGAATAATTTGAATTTATTCAAATTGAAAAAAAAATGTGACAAAGGGAAAAGAGGGATACAATGATATTAAATTGTGATTCTTTATCATAAGAAAGAGTGAAATGGAGGAAAATATGCTAACATAGATTATTGTGCAAATTTCATCTAGTAAAAGAAACAAAAGCTAAAGTTTGAGAATAAGGATGAAGAACATGAAAAGATGATAATTTTATGAGGATGGTCGAGTACCATCCATGGTATTACAAGGTAAATCATAAAATATAAACCGATGAGGGTGATGACAAGCAAGAGAGAAGCAAGGTGAGGTATCCTTTTTACAAAGTAACTCACAAAAGAAAAACCGAAAGGATGTCAAAATAGCATTGGCAAGCAACAACAAGAAAAATAAAAATAGATAAAATATGGTGGTTTTGTGAGGAATGTTGGGTCCTATCTATGGTCTTACAAATCAACTCACAAAATAAAAACCCAAGGGGTGTGAAAAATAAGAGAAAATGCAAGAAGATAAAGAAGACTATGGTACATCAAGAAACTAGAAGACCAAAAGGGAGGTCTAAAGGTTTGCAAAAGGAAGGAAACTGCTACAGAGGGAGAGACCCATGCTTAAGTAACTTGAAAAAATTATTATATTGATATAGATATAAAACATGATAAGAAGTAAATGTTTAGGCAAAGTGATTTTTAAGGAATTGAGCATTGGTGAGATCTTTGAAAACATGTTCATCATTGGTTTGAAGCTGGTAAGTTATCAGACCAAGAATACATTTAACTAAATATGGGCTCCACAATTTTTGGATGTATCATTATTTTTAGTCATGGGTGTAATCTAATTTGAGGATAAGATCACCAATATTAAAAGTGTAGACTTTAATATGTTTATTATGTTGTCGAGTGAAACTAGCCTTGTGTTGGCAGTTATGTTACAAGGCAGAAATATGATGTTCATAAAGAAGATCAAGGGAATAAAGATAAGATTCACATAATTATTCATTGGGAATAATTCCATAAAGAGATATAAGAAGAGAGGGAATCTTAACTTCTAAAGGAAGAATCGACTCTAAACCATAGACTAGAGAAAATGAAGTATCTCTAGTGGAAGTGTGTATGCTAGTCTACTAGGCCTAAAGTGTAGGGTAAAAATGAATATTATAATACATGAGGATTTCATGAGTTATCTTTTGGAGAATTTTATTGGTGGCCTTATCTTGACCATTACATTATGGATGATAGGGTGTGGAAAATTTGTGATTGATATTGAATTTGTTTTAAAGATATTTAACATGTTTGTTTCTAAAATTACCACCATTGTCAAAAATAATTGTATGAGGAATGCTAAAGTAGTAAATAATTTGGTTAATAATGAATTTGGAAATGGTAATACTAGTGACATTAATGAGGGGCATGGCTTCTACCAATTTGGTAAAATATTTGGTAGTGGTGATGATAAAAATATGCCCATCTTAGGAGTGAGGAAGTTTACTAATGAGATCAAATCCCCATGTGTAAAATGGCCATGGAGACTCAATAGTTTGAAGCTCAAAAGGAGTTGAATGGATAATATCATTGTGAAATTGACAAGGAGTGCATTTTTTATCATATTTAATTATGTCCTTTTCAAGAGTAGGCCAAAAGTAACCCATACGTAGGCATTTTCATGTTGTAGCATGTCTACTATAGTGACCACCATAAATTCTCCCATGTGCTTATTCAATAAGAGGAGGGACCTCATCTTGCATAACACAATGGAGTAAGGTACCTTCAACATTGTGATAGTAAAGGATGTTGTGTCAAAATACATAATTGAAAACTTGTTTATGAATGCGTGTCTTTTCACGAGAGTCTAAATTAGGAGGATAAGTTTGGTGTGATAATAATTGAATGTTGTTTTTATACCAAGGGATTTATATAATGGTAATAGCCTTAATATGACAAATAAGTGAATCAGGTGGTTGAGTTAAAGATGGAGATTTTATTATTTGTATAAGAAAAGAAAGATAAAAAAGGACTTGATGTGGATGAAATAGAGACGCTGAAGAGGAAAGAGAATCAACAATGGAATTTTGATCTCTAGGAATAGGCTTAATAATGAAAGAGATAAAATCCTTAGTAAGAGTGGTTGTGATTTGATGATAGGTAATAAGGTTCTCATTTTTACATTAATAGTCACCATTAACTTGATGACAAATAAGTTGAGAATCAATTAAAGCATGAATGCATAAATCAAGAGTAGAGCACATGCCTAAGATAAGAGCTTCGTACTTAGCCATATTTTTAGTGACATCAAAGGTGAAACAAAAGACTAAAGGAATGATCTTATCAAGAGGACTTGTGAGAATTCAACCTACCCCATCTCTTTGAAGACATTTAGCACCATCAAAATGAAGGGTCTAAGTATCCTCATGCAAGTCAACATTGATTTTAGGGAGCTCTTCGATAATTACCTTAGCTTTAGTAGTACCAAAGGGAAAAAAAGATTCATCAAGTTTATTTATTTTGATATTAGCAATAAATATATGAAAATAATATTTAAGAGAGATATCTTGATTAAGATCTTAAATATAAATATTATTGTCATCTAGAAGGTCATCTTGAAGGGAAGATGTGGCTAGAATGGGAGCTAGAATAAGTTGATTATCTATGACTTTCCTTTTAATAGATTTTTGATTGATGATGCAAAGATAAAATTCCATAAAGAGGACTATCTATTTACCAATTCTATCTCCAAGAAGAAAGGCTTTGGCTAATGAACAATGACATAAGTAGTTTGGTAAAGCTTGTAATGATGAAGCTTTTTAGCCACAAAATAGATATCGAGGTAATCATGTTACATTTTAGTACAATGTGTTTCAAAGTTGATGAGGCCTCAGCTAATGTAGTATATAACATACTCTCTTACCATATCATCTTGTTAGGCAAGCATTGCCCCAACTAAAATAAATGTGAAAGAAGTATATAGAATCAAATGTTTATTATTAGGAGGACAAAGTGTAGGAGGATGAAGAAAAAAATATTTCATGTTATCAAAAGCTTTTTGACATGGATCCATCCATTCTAAAGCAATACCTTTCTTGAAAAGGGAATTGATGGAGTGAATTTGATATGCCATTTCAAGGATGAATAGTCTAATTACCCCAAGCTTTCCTAAATAAGTATGAATGTAATAGAATTAGGAATATACATGTTTATGACATCACTAATTTTGGTAGGATCAACATCAATGCCATGGAGAAAGACTACGAATCCTAATAATTTGCCAAATGTGACTCCAAAGACACATTTTTAAGGATTAATTATAACTTTATATTTAATAAGATGGTCAAATATGATATAAATATTAGAAAGATTATTCTTATAATGTTTAGATTTAGCAATAAGATCATCCACGTAGGTTTTGAAAATTTTATGAATGAGATCTGAAAGATGTGGGTCATTGTACATTGGTAGGTGAGGTCTTGAGAAACTATAATTGGTCAAGGACAAGATGGGGTAACATATTCAATACAAGTGGTTTATTCAATAATCATGGCATTATCGTCTTGAAAGTGATATAGTATGTTAGGCAAGATTGAAATTAGATTTGTTTTAGGATCAATGCTAATAATAAAGTTGTTGAAGCAGGGATTTTTAGTATTGAAATTTACAAGATTATGATAATGCTGAGGACGCTGAGGTTCTTGAGCATGGAGTAACTCGAGATTAGATTTTTCATTAGGTAAGGTAGGAAGAGGACCATAATATTTGACATCTACTTCAAGATCAATAATTTGATTACCATGGTCATCATATTCATAATGAATTTGATGGACATTTGTTGCCTTGGTATCAAGCGTAATTTTAAGAGTAGAAGAAGTAGATGAAATATAAGAGATGGGTATATTGGTGGATTCAATGATGGGATAATGATTGGATGCAATGATTGGATCCAAAGGTGTAGTAACTTATGGAGGTTTGGAAGGTATAATTTTTTCTAGCACCCAAAGAGTATCAATAAGAGGAGGATTGATGGGAGGCACATGACCCTCAAGATCTAAGGTATAATCTACAAAAATGGTATGCACATCCTAATTAAAATCATGGATTTGGGATAAATTTTTTTAGTAGTTCTGGACATCCAAATCTCTAGATTAAGCTTGGTCTATGATATAATTGTCATCATATGCTGGAGAAATAATAAAAGCTTGAGAATGAAGGGGAGTTTTAGAAGGTGAAATCCCAATATTGCTAAATGTATGAGGAAACATGATGAGAGGATCTTGAAAGAGTTTAGCCACTCCAAAATCATTGAAAGTGAAGGCATCTTCTGGTAAAGAAGGCTCCTAAGCATTGCATGTAGGGGGAAAGCCAGTAATCTCATCAATAAGAGGAATAACATGGTCTTGTTGTAACATAGAGGGAGGAAGCCATTTCAAGATATATGGAGGCAACTTGGTAGTATTGCAAGTGTGTTGTAATTCATTGGGCTCATCATCATTGAAATATGGAAGATTAACATGTAAATTAGGACTCATGTTGATGAACTCAGGTAAAGGAGCATTATTAATCTTAGGATTTATAGGAATAAAATATTGAGGTTTAAGATTAGGAAGCTAGATACTCCATGGATTGGGATCAGTTTCATGCTTGAACCATTTTCTATTATGTAAGAATTTAATACATTGACTACTAGAAGAAGCAATAGATTGCATTCAAAGGATCCATGGATGACCAAGAAGGATGTTGTAAGATAAAGGATGATTAAAGACCATAAGATTGGTTTGAATGGTCTTAGGTCCTATGGTTAATGGAATCCAAATACAACCAAGTGGATTTTGATTAGTCTTAACAAAACTATGACAAGTAAGATGAGTTTGTTTAAGATGATCTTTTTTATAACCAAGTTATTGAATAAGCCATAAGGATGTCACATTAATACAAGAGCCTTAATAAACTAAGAATTTTTAGATAAGAGTGGTATTAATGGCTATTTTAATAAAGAGTGGTGGATCATTGGCATAAAAAATAATTTCATCGTTGATCATGTCCTCTTCAAGAAACTCAATGGAATGTTTGGAAGAGGGACACAAGGTTTCAATGGTGTTGACATTAGTAGGTTAAGAATCAAGAGAAGGTGGTTCTTCATCTATGGAGGATAGATATTTAATTTCTTGAAGTTGTTACATAAGAAATTTATGATGATAGGATGAAGTGAGAACCAAATCCATACAAGGAATCTTACAAGGCATAGAGCTGAGTTCTTCATGAAAATTCCAATGAGATTTATAAGAACCAACACATGTTTTATAAGGTAAATTAGTTTTGGAAGGTATAAATGTGATTTGAGGATCATGTTAGGTGACCCCTTATCCAATGGAAGCATAATTGATTACTTTCTTATAAGCAATTAAACACAGAATTATACCAGAATGATAAAGTAACTAGAAACTTGAGACAGCAAAGAATTTGAGAGACAATACACACACTTGTATTAAATACTACTAGAAGAAAATACAATAAGAAAGATGCCACTTCTTCCTCCACCTCAAAGGCTTGCCACACCTTAAGACCTTCTTCCCTCTCTCTCTTGCTCAACCTTAACAACTCTAAAGCCTGAGTTATTCTCCCTCCTTGAATGCTTCAGCTGATCTCCTTGACCTTACACCTGTAGATCTCCTTGACCTTGCTAGCTTCAATGCTCTTACTTGCCTTCTTGATAGATTACAATACATGCCTTATGGGTCTTTAAATAGGATCCCATGCTTACAAAAATAGAATTCTAACTATAATAATTAGACATGCAGCTTATGACTTAAATTAGTCCCTTGACATGCAAACAACGCGTTCACTTAACTGACCGTTCGTTAACAGCAGTTCTGGACCGCCACAGGTGACCGACGTCGGTCCCTGTCTATCTGGTGCTGCCAACATCAGCTGACTCCCTGCTGTCGCCAGTCTCCTTCTCCACTTCATCTAACCGACGTCGGTCATTCTACCGACGCCAGTGGCTCTGGTTCTTCAGCATCCTTTTCTTGTGTCTGCAAATAATTGAAGCTTTTAGCTCCACACCATAACAGATCAGAAGGAGGAAGTTGTTCCTCAAGTGATTTTGAAATCAATATTGGTAGTGATAGTATCTTAAGGAGGAATTTGATCCTCATGTGCTTCTAAATAAATATTGGTAGTGATAGTATGTTTAAGAAGTTATTCTAAATATGGCTTTTTAATCTTGGTAATAGGATCTTTGTGAGCTAGTTTATGATGATAATTAACCTTGGTAGTATTGAAATATTGAGAGTTGTTATAGTATTGATCATAATCAACATCAATAAAACAAATATCCTTGACATTTACTTGATTATTAGAATACTTTTGGTTATTGGAGGTAGAAGCTTTAAAAAAATTTCATTTTTGAAAAGTGGTAGTGTATTCTTGATGATGAAGTTTGGTCATAACTTCATGATTGAATGAATCACCAAGCATATATGAAAAAACAAATTTATTGATTCCTCTACAAGATTCATGAGAATGCCAAATGTTGTTATGTAACCAAAAAAATATATTAGGGTCATACAAATTAGGAGGAGCATTGGGATAGATGAAAGGTTATGAGGGTGGAAACAATTATTTCATTTACTGAATTGATAGAGGTGTATGAGAAAGTAAAGGAATATTAGTTTTGGAAACTCCTTGTTTGATTTGTGAAGTATTACTAGTGATATCATTACATGTTTGGAAAGATAATTTAAGAAGTTTAGGAAATTTCTTCATAAGAAAATCTTGATGCTTAGCGTGATCAAGAGCTTCATTAAGTATTTGGAGAGCAAAGGTTTAAACCTTATATTGAAGATTAGGATTTAAAACCATGATAAATAGTTTGAATAAGTTATCATCATTCATGTTATGATAAGATTTATGAGCTAAAGATTTACATATTTTGATAAAGTCATGAGTTGATTCGGTTTGAGATTGCTTAGCATTGATAAAGTGGTTAAGACAATTTTTTAGAAGATCATTATGTTGAAACTCTTTAACCAAAGGATTAACCAAATATTCAAGTTTCCAAACAAAATGTTGGGGTAGTTGACTATATCATTCTAATACATCATCGATGAAGGTTTTGACTAAGAGTTTAGTAGTGATGAATGTATTAGTTTAGATCCACTATTTGTAAAGGTTGCCAAAGGCTTTAAGAAATGAGGTAGGGTCCTTCATCCCATATATTTGATAGTTGGAGATATGTTACCAATATCAATGGAAATAATGAAGGGAGCTAAAGGCTCATTTTGAATGGTTTGAAGTATCTTTTTATTCATTATGGGTTGAGGAATAACATTACTTGAGGCATCCCTAAGAGGTGGAGGAATATAATTAGGATTAGCTTGAGGATGAATAGTTGGACATTGATTAACAACATTGATTAAGTGTTGTTGAAGTTGTATCATTTGGTTGGTATTATAATTTTTCATAATGTTCATTTGTTAAATGACTTGGACTAAGAGTTGGGTTGTATCAAGAGGTGGGTTGGTGTTTGTAGGATGACTCCCCATATTGGTATTAGGGAAAGGATTGATAGAAGAAGCATTAGTGGGATTGTTAAGTAAAATTGTATCAATCACTCCCACATTAGTTTGAAGATTTTGAGAAGTTTCTTGGTAAGTATAGATAGGATCAGATCCATCAACTTCATCTTAATGTGTTATTTTCACCATATTATAGTTCATAGATGAAGGAAGAGAAGAGGTGACCTGAGAGTGATGGTTATCTTAGGAAGAAAAGAGAGGAAGAAATGAACATCCCATATAGTACCTAAATGGATTAAAGCTATCCAAGAAGATTTTGATAGGATATTTCATTCTGACTGAAGAGAGATGAATGGAATGCAAAGTCGAAAGGATAAGGAATTAGATTGATAAATAGGGAAAGCAAAAAATAGTGCAAGGTCAATCCATTATAGAAACTGGGCCTTTAAACTATATTGGGTTGATCCAGTATAGTGAATAGAGGTAGGAAAAAGATGGAAAAGGAGTTGTAGATTGTATAGGGTTGACTATGTTGATCTAGTATAATGAGTAGGGGTTGAAAACACACTAGGTCAATTGGGTCGATCCAATACAATAGGCAAGGAGAAAGATCAAGATGATAAAAAGTTATGAATTATAACAAGATAATTTTTGTAGCTAATCTAAGAAAGTAAGAGCTGAAAGGAAATAAACAATCAACTAGATTAATGTTGGCTAATTCAATTGAGGCACACAAAATAGAACCTTGCACTAATGTTGGCTAATGCAAGGTTTTACACACACAATTGAATAAAGAGCATAAAATCAACTTGAAAAGTAAATCTAACTAATTGGTCAACCTAATTGTTAATTTAATTATTAAGAATGCTTTTAAATATGATGGGAAGTTGGATATAAGCAAGGTACTAGATAGAAATCAAATGATGGTTTTAGGTAGTTTGGGATAAAAGGGACTATATTGGTAATGATATAGGCTTGGTACTGGGGCCTACCCACTCAATTCACACACTTTAGTGATAAGGGTGTCAGGTACTTAGCTAAAATATGTAATTAACCATGATTTATACTTAACCAGAGCATCAAGTTGGCTTTCCCCTTGGTGATGAAATCAAAGTAGGTTGGCCTAGGGTAGATAAAATATTTAAGTTATTTTTAATGTTTTTGTGATTTGGTTGTGTGTGCATAAAATATAAATAGTGAAACTAAGAAATTAATTAAAAAAACTCCTAATTAAACTTTGTGAACTATTCTAAGCATGCAAGCAACAAGAAAAGAAATGTGTGAGATAATTGCTAATAGATATAAGGTTAATTCAAACTTTGAAACAAGGTATAGTTTTGACACTATATGGACAAAATATAGAATAGGGTCAATAGGGTTAAACTTATAATATAGAAGCAAAGTCTAAAATGAATTGGGTCAACAATACCAATCCAATTATTTTAGACAACATATAAAACACAGAACAGGGTTAGTAGTGTCGATCCATTTGACTATGTAAAGGTAGTTTTAAAGAATAAAAACTGTGAAATGAAATACAAAAAAGAGATAAATAGAGAATTAGAAAGGAACCTTGATGGATCAGAGATGCAGTGAAGAAGATTGTTGGTCTAGAACCTAGAAGTATGCTTAAAAAAACTATAAAACTAGATTGATAGGATTGATCAAGATATACAAGGACCTACTAAAAAGGTGCTAAAATTGTAATGGGTCAACTGAGTTGACCTAATAGGCTAAATTGATTGTCTAAAAGGCTATAAACCTATATTGGGTTGACTGGATTGATCTAGTTTTATGTTCCTGAAACCTTTGCACAAAGAAAAAAATAGTTGGGTCAATAGAATCGACCCAATTTTCAAAAATATATAATAAAAATGAAGATAAAAATAAATGAAATAAATGAAGGAAAAAGTGAACAAATACTGCAAGGGTTATTTCACATTGGGTTCACCTGAATGTATGCAATAAAAAATACATCATGTCAATGAATTAATATTAGATCAGATAAGATAGATCACACCTATACTTCTGATTGGGATACACTTGTTAAGTAAGAGCATGACCATTATGGGAATCCACTAGACCCAATTTTGGGATCACTTGTATCAATTGTCATAACACATAATGATTGGAAGGGTTCTAAAGCCTACAGTCTAACACAATCATACAACAACCCTAATGTATTCCTAAGGTTTAAAACATTCACTTCTATTTTAATAGAAAGAAATTAAAATCTAATATAGTGCACTCCAAAGCTTGTGACACAAAGTGGGGGTTAGAAGAAATAAGACAAACATGTATAGGTAACTTCAATTAAAGTAAGTATGAGTAACACCCTAATACATAAAATATAAAAGATAGTATTATTCGAGCCAACACTTATGCTCCTTATATCTACTAAAAGAGAGGAGAACAAAGTTAGAATATACTTACCTGAATGTGAACCCATCGAGACTTAATCTATACCTTGTCCAAAGGGGCTTTGAAAGAGGTTATTTTGGTTTGTAAGGATCACTAAGAAAGACCAAAACATCCAATAATTTTCCATAAGACTAGATTCTCCAAAATAAGAAACATAAACTCAGTCTCCTCAAGTAGAGTGATGGAAAAGTAGATTGTGAAGAAGCACAAGTGAATAATAACTCTTGATTATACATATGAATAATGATCAAAATGATCTTGTATATATAATTACATCTTACCCTAAATCTTTATAGGAATGTCGACTGTACAGGGTCAACCCAATGTGTTTTTGGGGATAATTTACTAAATCTGAGCTAGGTCGGCCAAAGGGATAACAAGCAAAGAAAATAATGAATACCTCTAAACTGTACTAGGTCAACCTAGTCGACCCAGTACAATTGATAGTCCAAAAAGAGTTTAAGACAAGAAAAGGAGGAATGAAAGAATAAAATACTAGAGGAATACTCAAGGGAGGAGAAGTAGCTTAGGTAAAGGTTATGAGATCTAGTTGGATTGGTAATAATGTGGCAAAAAGGGATAAAAATCCTATGAAGCACCAAAGGTCTACCCACCCCTTTCCTGGTACACCCCGTAGGGTGTGCACTTAGAGAGATTGAGTTTTGAGAAGTTCTTGCAGGATGTAAAGAGTGAGTGTGTAATAAAATTTAAAAATATTATGTGTATACAAACATGACATTTGATTGATTTTTTTGGGCATGAAAATACAAGGGTTTCACTAAATATAAAATATGTTATTAAAGAGAAAAGGTTCAAAAAAATTTGACCCACATGAAAAACCCTTGTTGGGCATGACTCAAACAAAATTATATAAAAAGTTTATTGAAAATGTTTAAGGACAATTGGTATTTAGCATAAGGTTATTTTATATTTGCAATCCTTTCTATGTTAAAGTCAACCAAACATGCAACACGTGTTGATGTAGGATCATTTTTTAATTTGATATGTATTTTGATATTTTTCATGATATGTGTTTTACTTTACATATTGATGAGATTATGCAAGATTGTATGGTGGCTTCTCCACCTAAATCCTCAAGAGAATTAATCACAAGTATTTTGTGTCAAAGACCTAAAGGCTTTTTTTTCTTTTTTCCAATTAGTGTTTATATGGAATATGTAACACTTTTGTTGATTTTTCAAATTTTGACCTACTATATACTTGAGGAAATTTCACATGAATTTGGAAATCAACCATTTGATTTTAAGAAGTAAAAATTTGTATAGTGTGCATTAAAAGATGGAAAATATTCACTAAGATTTGAGTTAGTTATGAAATAGGTATCTACATTTGGTTTCATGGTTGAATTAAAGAAGATTATTATATATTAACATGTAAGACACACATACCTAGTGAAATGGTTAGATGATCAATTCAACTTCTACAAGGATAACTTCCCATTTGAGACCATTATTTCATGTTGTGGAATTTTTTAATAAATACACACTACAACCATAAAATGAGGTTCAATATAAGTACTAAAATTCAATTCAAGTTGATTTTTTCATGAATAATGCATTCAAACATGTAGTTGATAGCACAAAAGATAGTAGAAATATTTGGAGGAAGTACCACTTTTACATGAGTGATGATAGATCTCAATCTCTAGAGTTCATCCAAAGTTGTTTTGAGATATTATATAGAAATATGAATACAATATAAATCATGTTCTATACACACTACATTTGGTTAGAAAATTGTGCAGGATAATTTAAAAAATATTGAATGTTTTATTGGTTGAGCTAGACACATAATAAGAGTTGGGTACAACATTTATGGAGTTTATTTGAGATTGGGAATGGAAAATGGGAGTATGATTCTATGTTAGTGCATGTGTAAAAAAGATCCCTTAAAAGATATCATAATAAGTACACGGATGGTGTTGATTTGATTGATACTTCAAGTAACGTGACTTGGTGTAATGGAATAATTTATCATGGATTACATAAATATTCTCATGTTCAAATATTCTTTAGGTTAATAGATGAATAAAATAAGTAAATACATGGATATTGTAGTATATTACCTGAATCAAGTGTTTTCCACTCATTCTAAAGTTCAAATTCTAGTTATTTTAAATGCAAGGAATGTTTTTGTAGTAATTGCACATGCATAAAATTATGAGTGAATAAAATATTAATTATCTCATTATGTATAGGATAAAATAAAATAAAATAACCACAATTTTCATACATGGGAAAGACTTAGTTTATCCCACTAGATTTGTGGTGGTTATAAGAAATTGAATTCAAATATAATTTTATAAAAAAATAAAGTAATGGTTATTTGAATAATTTGAATCGAATAGGGTGATACTTCACTATTAAAATTTTGTTATTGATAAAAATATTCAATTGATAAAATTACATGGAAAGCCTCACAACAAATGTCTGTGCATTTTCAAAAATTTAAGCATGAAGTAATTTTTGAAACACTTAAAATAGAGCTGATATTTAAGGTATGTTGGAATGAGTTGGTAAGGTTAATAACATTCCATGCATTTAATAGTTATTTTAATTTTTCATTAGATTTAATAGGGGTTTCCATGTATTACTAATAAATAAACCCTCATCCTTATTTAAATTATTTGGATTCTTTTCTATTTCAATAGCTTCTCATATCCGTCTTTCCTTATAGTAGTCAAAATGCACAATAAGGTTGGCCTCTTCCATACAAATGTGGTGTTTAAGAGCAAAGGAGTGCTCTACTAATGCAGATTTTTAAATTCATTCAAGTAGGATATATATGGATTATTCCTTTAGTCAAATCTATAATGATATCCATGTTTCACTAATGTATCTTCTGCCACATGATCAAGGTATTGAATAAAATCCACTAAGTGGTAATGGGTTTTGAGGATTATTTTCTTTATCTAGTTTATCTCTCAGAGTATTTAAAGGGTTTAAAATTATTTTGATTCCATTCAGAGAAAGGATGTGAGAAATCTTGTCTGTGGTGACCTGTATGTATGGAACTAGAACCATAGGTCTTTTATCTTCTTCTTTCATTTATTTGGTAGTATTATTTTCTTAAGAGATGGCCCTTTCAAAAGACTTTTGAATTTGTCTACCTATATGGAATTGAAACCATAGGTATTTTATGTTAGATATTTTACAGCTAGGTATGATTTTTTTATAATGTAAATGTATCCTTAAACATTAGTGATTTTTTTCTACATATCCTATAAAATTGATTACAATTTAAATGCCAGGAATGTTTTTGTAGTAATTGCACATGCATAGAATTATGAGTGAATAAAATATTACTTATCTCACTATGTATAGGATAAAATAAAATAAAATAACCACAATTTTCATACATGGGAAAGACTTAGTTTATCCCACTAGATTTGTGGTGATTATAGGCACTTGACTTCAAATATAATTTTATAAAAAAATTAAGTAATGGTTATTTGAATAATTTGAATCAAATAGGGTGATACTTCACTATTAAAATTTTGTTATTGCTAAAAATATTCAATTGATAAAATTACATGGAAAGCCTCACAACAAATGTCTGTACATTTTCAAAAATTTAAGCATGAAGTAATTTTTGAAACACTTAAAATAGAGCTGATATTTAAGGTATGTTGGAATGACTTGGTAAGGTTAATATTAAATACAAGTTACATTTTGAACTAGTAAAATTAGTATTTGATTTATTGGATTTTAATTTATAATGATTTTTTTATACATATTTATTTTTGTTTGAAATCATTACTAACACATTCATTATAGATTAGTGGTATTAGATGAACTTCCACCTTCATGTGGTTAGTGTTGTGCATAGAGAAGATTATATTATTGAAAAAATGATAAGCATAAAAAACAATACATGTTATGGTTTCTATAATATTATGGGATGTGTACATGAATCATAGTGAAATGATTACCCAAAGACTGTAATATTTTTCCCTCATAGTTTGCATGCAATGATTGTACAAAGTTTGTACTATTTTTCCCCTTAAGAACAAAAATACTCTCTTAAGGAGTTCATTTATATGTTGGATGGTGTATCTTGATCTTATTTTAATGCACAATTGCTGATAGGGGGTATGGGGGGGCAATGCCCCCCCACTGGGGTCACCATGGGAGTTGGTGGGGGGGGGGGCATGGAAACGATACTTGGAACCCCCCTGGTGGGTGTTTGGGGGTAGTGCCCTAAAAAAAAAATGTTAAAAATGCATTATAAAATATTGTAATTTCATACTAAATCTAGACCATTCATTATTAAGTCACAAATCTAAGGGTATAAATTATGTTTATGTATTTTTTCCCTAAGATGTAACTCTCCTTTGATATGAGGGAATTGTAATCATGGTGACATACTATGTGTGAGTGAAAAGGATATTGCAGTGCATGTATTTCAAGGTTTTCCCTTCATTTGTTGGATTGAATAATAAGGATTGGTTATTTCTATGTGGACATAGCCCATATTAGGTGAATCACATTAAATCTATGTCTCTATTGTGTTGTATTTTTTACATTTTATTTTCATCTTTAATTCATTAATATGTCTATGTATTCTATATTCCTAACATTTATATGCATGAAATTATAAATTATATGGGTTAACAAAGGGCATAATAAGTTAATTATCTCATTTATATTCCCATCCAAAAATGACCATGAATAAAACTCATCGATTAGGAGTGTGGTTCAAACATTGCATATTATATTTACCAACTTTTTCTTCTCCCTAAAGAAAACTTTTATTTATGACAAAACATGTCATATATCCCCATTACATGTAGAAGAGAATCCTATATGATATTATTAGAGTAATTCCCTTGGAAATTTATTATCTTATGGTTAATATCTATCCCTCATAATTTCACTGCAACAATGTACAAAGTGTGTACCCTTTTTCCTCTTAAGAATGATAAGATTCTCTTAAGGGATGTGCCTGAATGCCTAAATTTTTTGAGTATAGTGGATAATGAAGGTTAGATGAAGGTTTTTATTATGTTTATACAACAATTTAGAGTTGAACACATATAAAACTCATCAATTGGGTGTGGGCTTCAAAAGTTATGCATTATAGTGACCAACTTTTTCTCCCTAAATCATGTTTTCATTGCAAGAGAAAAGGTACTGACATTTATTCCTCATTTTGAGAGAAAGAGAATAATTTATGGGATGATTATAGGACTACCCAG
>JARHVA010008073.1:5000-90000 GCA_037957365.1 Torreya grandis
TTAATAAATTTTTGCTAAAATTTTTTAGACCTGATCCATTATCAATTTTCAATATTTTCATTCCTTTATTATGAAACTTAGTTTCATAAATAAAGGTAGATATTGATCAATGATATCATTTTACGGTAATAGTTTATGGTTGAAATTGATGAGATTTATAATATTTCTGATAAATTACATCATATCTTAAAAATAAGTCATCTATATGTCATTTGATACTTGGGCATGCAAGGTTTCGTTAAATATATTCTTATATATACTTTACTATTTCAAAATCTTGTGTGTTTATATCTTAGCCTAATCAAATTTGATTAATTTATTCTAAAATCAAGGAAATTAAAATATTTCATATTTATAATATTTTGACTATGATAATATTCTTAATATAGACAGTTACAATGTCAAAAAAATATTATGAAAATTAAAATACTAAGGAGAAACAATACTTAGCTTATTCAATGTTGCATATGTAGATTTTACATGCCCATGTGTAGAAGAAGACATGCTAATTCTCCACCTTAACTCATCAAATTCTATAATATAGCTTTATATTATCCTAGATAATACCATTGATATCTAAGCACCATTATTGATGTTTTTTTCATGATTTAGATGCTTATATCTATCTAAGGATATAGACAATTTTTTAACATGCATGTGCACCTATTAAGTTTCAATATCACCTTACAGATTTTTAGTTTAGATCACCCACATATGTTCTAGGAATCATTATTTTTCTTGAAACCCTAGGTCATTAAATTATGGCATGTCACCTTTAAAAAAATGGGTTAGTGAGATCAAGTTAATTTGCATTGACCTCAAAGATAGTTATATTAATGAGCATTTCCTACATAGCCATATACTTCAAATAGGGCCTCAGGTTGATGTAGTTTTCCCCATTATGTGGGTTTGGGTGTGAAAAATTGTGTAATATGATATATGTGAGTGCATCTAGTGATATATCTTGTAACGTTTTAAAATCCAATCATTGTTTTCTCTTTGAATACTTCACACTTGTAATAAAATTCATCTTATGAATGTTCTGGAAATAAGGAAGAATAAGGCAATATATCTTGGTTGTGTATGTTATTTTTATTAATATAGTCTGTGCTTGAGAGGTTTTTTCTTAAATATTTTTTGGTTTCTTATTAATGAAATTTGATTTTGTATTTATACCACACCTTTATAAACAATTTCATGGGAGGATTAAATAGTATAAATAATATGATCAATGAATGTTGAGATATTTTCAATTTGATCATTCAAAATGTAGGGATATTAACATCAAATTTGGGATAGTATTATGAATACTAGTGTAGTAATATGGAATTTGATTTCATATAGGGTAAAGTTTAGTTCAAGATATATAACTATCTATGTGATATATAAGTTAGGTGTGATGTTGACTTAAGGTTACAGGTGATCTGGGTAATCAAAATATTAGTGTCAGACTATGGGATAATCAATTAGGCATTGTGAAATGGTGGATATAAGCCTTTCAATAGTATAAATGCCATGAAAATGAAGGGTTGAGACATAACTGGTATTTTTTAAGTTTGCAAGACTAGTATAACATATAAAATCATATTTTAGTATCTACACACATAGGTTTGAACATTATTCCATGCACTAATAGAAGTATAAGACATAATGATTAGAAAATGAAAATTTTAAAGGGTGAGGGTTATTAGTATTTTTACATCAACCACTATTTTTTAATTTTATAAACCCTAATATTGAAATAATAACAAAAATAAATCTTAATCCCAATTCCAGTGAGAAAAATAATAATATAGTATTTTAAACATGAAACCCCTAGGTTTAAGATCACATGTGAAGGGGAAATCATAAATAATTTTTTTTAAAATCATATCTTAATATATAAAGATGAAATCCTAAGGGAATCTATTTTTTGGCATGGTTCTAGATAAAAATTCAAGTTCACTAATATGTTTTAATGTATCATAAACAAGTATAAAAATTTGAACTATTTGGACTATATAAATTATCTAGTGAAAATGCTAATATGAATGCTAATGTATAATATGATAAAAAGAAAATGAAACTTAATATAAACATAAGTGACTTAAGGGAATATAATACTTATAATTTCTATATACAATGTAGGAATATGACATTATTTAGGCAATATAAAAGGTTGAAAGTAAACTAGAAGTCACTCAAATCAATAAATGGGTGTCTAAAACAACAAGGATGGATGTAGAATTCTATAGATGCATATTCTAGATGATAGTGTCTATGTTATATTGGATTTTTATATGTATTAGGTTCCTCTTTATTTTAGTATAGATTTTTGAACCAACTTTTAATGAGTATTTTTGTTTGATATTTGGGCTCACCATGTGTGTAGTATATATAAAACATGTCTCCTTCTATTTTAAACTCTAGGTCATCTTTCACCAATAGGTTTATGCTTAAATTTTTTGAATACGATGGGTTTAATTGACCTCAAGTATTCCCTAATGAATAATTTAATATTTCCTACATATCTAATTCTCCAAAGAGGGAATTCAAGTAGCATGTATTTATCTATGTTAGGTGTACATATGATAGTGCTCATTTAATGAATGCAACCTAAAATATATATTTAAATACATGTAAAATGGAAAAAATGGTATGGCTTAAGTGTTTATGAATTGGATATGGCTTGGCCTTTTTTAGTGATGGATTAGTTAAGAATTATAGGAAACTCCCTTTAAATTTAAATAAGTGTATAGATGTATATTTGAGTACTCATATATGATTATAGATAATGAAATATTCTTTAACCCACTATGTATTTGTATGGGACTATCTGGGTATTTATCATTTCAATAACATGAATAACGTATGATCAAACCCATAAATATGTTTTAAATTTTAAAATTAATCATTTTAAAGCATGAGGACTTATCCATTTGAGCTAAACACTTGTAGAATGATGCAAGCATCTATGTATACCATATTTTTTTAGATGACATTAAAATTTATCTAATAATATTTATATAGGATGTGTATAATTTTAAAAATGTTTGATAAAGTTTATTAAACTATTATAAGTGACAAATAGTAAATTAGGAAGGTCAATGCCTTAGCAAGAGTGTAGATATGATAGAAGAGTGTGCAAGAGTAATACATGTATGTACAATTATTGTAAAGTTAATTTAGGTTAATAATAAAAAATTTAAGTGTCTAATAATATATTTTAGTCTTATAAATTAAAAAAATTATAATATTACATGAAACTCTAGAGCGTAACATACAATTTTGCAATAACCACCTTATGATAAGTAAAGTAGTGTAAAATGGTTCCAAATATATATATATATATATATATATATATATATTTACATTAATCATATACCCAAATATACATTATGATATTCTTATAATCCTTATTCATATATATCTTTAACCTTTATAGTAAGATTGGTAAAATTGACAAAATATTGGGTGTTAAAGTAGCTAAAAATATTTTCCTTATGTTGTGGAATTATCAACTTTTTAATCATAAGAATATTAATTGTATTTGGATAATATTAAATACATATTTAAAACACTATATTTGGACATGTGTGTTTTTGGATGAAAAGTGGAAACATTTACATATAAAATGCATTAATATATAGCTTGTGCTAATGATTATCCTATATCAAAAGTTTAAGATAGTGCATCTTTTACATTCTATCTACATTAAACTATTTCCCCCTTTTTTGAATTTGGACCCTTAAAAGAGGGTGGGTCTTTGAAAAAATTGTGAGAAATAGAATTTTACATTTGGATTTTTGACTTTTTTTCCTATAAAATTATGGTGGAGTAGTCTTATTTTATATAAAATAAATTGAATTTTTATGTGTTTTCACATTTCTCAATAGAGTTATCTTTGAAAATTTCTACGTTCCCTTTCACTTATTTATTTTCACACTTGTTTCTCAAATTATACACACTTTTCACTTGAGAACTCACCATACTTTTTAAATCCTAGATATATTCATCATATGGTATCAAATTATCATACTTTTTTAATTCATTTTAACTTACAAATATTCAAAATCACGATAAGGCATCTCATAGTTTTATTCCATGTTTAAATAATATTCCATAAACTTAAATATGTAGAATTTATAGTCACTTTTGTAATCACTATCAATGTCATTATCAATGTAAGCCACAAGTGAAACAACATACTAAGAAGGATGAGGCATAAAACATAAATTACACAATGATAATACCACCATTTCATTGATCTCATCAAAACTAACAAGTAGGTTAGGTGTTTCTCTCTCATTATTAGTTTGATTGGTCCTTATTTATTAATGAAATGGATTAGTTCAATTATCATAATATTTTTCACGTGTTATCCATTTCCCCTGATTATATGGTTGATCCTAAATTTTTTATTGGAGGAAAACCTTTCTCATTATGAAACACCTTACAAGATATATTTTTTAATATTCCCACAAATCTATCTAGATCATCACTTATACTCAAATACTTATTCATTATATGTTCATTTACTTACTCATAGACTTCCTATAAGACATAAAACATTATAATTTAGCTCCTTTTGTAGTATTTCTTGTGGCTTTTATATGATTTTCTATATGAATGGAATTGACCAGGCCTATTTTAAATATATTTAACTTTCATATTTAAGATAAAATCAACCCTTGCCATCAAATTATTCATAATATTTAATAAAACATGCAATCTTATTAAGCCTTAACTTTTCATATAAATTCAAAGCATAATTTCATTATATCTAATTGTTTATTTTTTGTGACAAACATAACCCCATTTATTTTCAATAAATAGAGACCCTACTTGTTTAAAATATAGATAGAAATTTGTGAATCCAATTAAATAAACAAGTTTAATTTATCCATTCATTTTGTCTCATGAGGTTTTAATGTTACTTTGAATACTCAATTTTATCAATAGATTTGAGATTACCTTTTATATTTAAGGTATCCTTATGGATCTATTTTAAATTTTTAATAATTTTCCTTCAATTTTTATTTTTATGAGGTTCACATGTCTAATTATATTTAAAAACTTAGTGTATGGTAATTTCACACTCTTGATTTATGTAACAATGTGTTCACTAATTTATATAAATGTGTTGCATATATGGTGTGGATGACACTCACATACACACACTCAAATTAATAAGTTTATTAATGGGAGAAATATTATTTCTAAAATCCATGTCAAATTAGTGAGAGTTTATGGATACAACTATGTGAATATTTTTGGATAACTATTTCAAGTCACATTTTTGAACCATCATGGATAACTATTTCTATTTCACTTGGGATTTAATATTAACAATATTTCCTAGAGAATGAGTCAGCATTGGGAGATTAAATTAGTAGTTGCATTATCAAGTTTCCCTTTGATTTAACTATGAGACACGTCCTCATTTATGAATTGATACGATAAAAACATAAGTATTAGTAGGAATACTATTGGTCCTCCCCTTCATTCCACATCTCTTAATATTATTCTATTTCACTTGGGATTTAATATTAACAATATTTCCTAGAGAATGATTCACCATTGGGAGATTAAATTAGTAGTTACATTATCAAGTTTCCCTTTGATTGCAACTCTTTAATTTTTTTTAAAAATGTATTATATTTTCTAGTTGCACCTAATTACACTTCAATAGAAGAATTTCTAGTTGAAATTTAAATTTAATTAAAATTATATCAATTGAAACTATCAAATAATTTAGACAGGATTATGTTTTTTTGTTAATAAATTTCAAATCCCCGACACATAAAATTTATAAAATATTTTAGAATACTTTTAAAAATTTTAACTTTAATGAAAATATTGTCATTACTAAAAGTAATGTGATTTTTTTAATAGATAAGGTCGACTATAATTTTAAATATTTATGAAAAATTAACATTAACTTTTTGATTTACCTATTTAATTAATTTGATAATAATTTCTATAATATGTTCTTGAGTGACATTGAAATATTTAATTTAATTTAATATTTTAATTACAATTTCTAGTTTTTATTTTTTAATAATAATAATAATAATAATAATAATAATAATAATAATAATTATTATTATTATTATTATTATTACTATTGGTATTAGTGGTTTAAAAAACAATAGAAGATATTGATATTTTTTAATTTTAAATTTATTTTAGTTTTATTTAATTGTATTTAATTGCATATATAAGTTTCTTATTTCATTATTCTATACTTTAATAAAATTATCTCCTTAATTTTTCATCATGAAAATTTATATAAAGGTTCACCAATAATAATAATAATAATAATAATAATAATAATAATAATAATAATAATAATAATAATAATAATAATAATAATAATAATATAATCACCAATAATTTTATTCCCATCTTAACAATGGTTCACATTGTGTAACTAAAAATATCAATCCAAAATAATTGACATAGTTGTATCCATAAACACTCACTATAAGTTTAATGAACTTATAGTCTATGAAAAATTATTTAAGCCAAGACACATTCTAGGAGTCTATGACTACATGGCTATTCAACAATTTCCATGTTTTTTAATCTTGCCAAGACTCTTTTATTTTTTATTTGCTTTTACGAAGTGAAAAAAAATCTATAAGTGATATATATTTAATTAATTGTGTGTACGTAACTTCACTAACTCATGTTTTTATAGACTTTGTAATATTAATGACTAACCACCATAAATTATGAACACTTTAGGAATATGATAAATCATAATTTGGAACTTGTCACTTCTTGATTGGTTATGCAAAACTTTTTGAATGGATACATATTCAAGAACTCATTGAATTTCATATACTATTAGAGTCTTATCTAATCTAAAAACCCAACATGGTTAACTAATTTTGGCTATGAAAAAGGTGAAAATAATCAAAGGGTCATTAAATATTGAGGGTACATCACCAAATTATTCCAAATGGAATAAAAACATAAAAATTATATATATTCAAATCTCAATTCAAATGATAGGTGAATTTAAAAAATACATGAATTTATGAAATACAAATTAAACAAGGGAGAAAATGAATATTTGTGAACTTTGTGACTATAAGTTAATAACATCTTAACATGTGGATGGCCAAAATCAAATTTGAAAATAAATCTACATATCATGATAAAATCAAAATTATAATCACAAGGACAATTAACAAATACGTGAAATTATGTTTTCTCATAAATAATTATTATGTAATAGTGTGAAAATACCATCCCTAATGTTTATGTTATGAAATTATAAGGATTAAGAATTGATATATTATCTCAATTCATAAGTGATCACCATTACATTTCTTAGAAACGAAGTTAATAGCATTCAAGAACTCATAAATCATTGGAAATTTATTTGCATAGTTTCATCACCATTATCTTATCTTTCATAGATTTTCTAGCACAAAATTATCAAAATAAGCTAATCTTCTTCTTCTACATGCCTTACCTACAAGTACATGGGTACCATTTTCACAACTAGGGTAATGCATTTTAATAACTATAAATATAAAATGTTTAGGATGCATCTCATAATTTTATAAACTATCATGATGATATGTTGACTATTTAGAATATGAATACATAAGGAAGCAATTATTCCTAAGGTATTTTCTTGAGTAAACATTTTTTATAGTTTGTCCACTATGTCTATTTGAAAGCATGACATAATATATTTAATTTGGAAGCAAAATAATATTTCTCATATCTAGGGTGTTTCTTTAAAAATACTACAAGCTAAAAGACCATATAATTCCATATGGTATGTTGTAGCCCAATAGTTGATTGAAAACCATGACCTCATGAAAATACTGAGAGTGGGTATAATTATATTAACATTGGTTTGATAGGGTAGACATAGATACTTACCCTATCAAACTATTTTGACCATGATTTAGATTAGGGGTAATTATCATGGGGGCATGGGTTACTATGCATGTAAACAAGCCATAGATGCCTTTTATATTAATTATTATTGATTATAAAAGAACACCACCCCTAGGATAAAATATTTATTATAATATTAAACAAAAAATAATGTGAGTGAGACGAGGTTAATTTTTTATAGGATTTCTTAGTTGATCTATGCATGTTGTGGAAAAGTAATTTTTATCATATATACTTAAGTGGTCAAATTATCCTCTTTTTAGATAATTTATTGAATATATTTCAATTTAAATAAGCAAGAATATTTAAAAAGCATTAATGATATTTTTAATATATTTTATCAACTTGTCTCTATGGCCATAAATCAGGTAAGGATCCTCATATTTTAACAATATAAAAGGATTTCAATCATGAATATAGGTACATACTAGTATAATTATGTTTCCATTATGGATATAACTAGGTGAATTATATTATCTCTACTCAAATTTCCATATTATGTAAACGAAAAACTAGTAGAACAAGAAATTACTTATCTATTTTTAAAAGGAAAAAAAGGACACTGTAACAGAGGGAAATAGGAGTCATGGACAAACATGACTATTATGATAGGGAGAAATTATTATAATAATTGACATTAAATTACATATTTATCCACATATATGCCTTCATTTAATCTCTATGACCATGATTTTGGGCAAGGGGATCCATTGGGAAGGTTTGAGATATATATGTAAGTATTTGAAGAAAAGTTAAATATTGTCTGAAATCATAACCCTAACCTTAATGATGAGAATTATTTAAACCCTATTAGTGATAAATAAGTTCTATATAAATTAGAAAATATGGGCCTATTGAAACATCTGACTTGGAAGGCATAATATTAGGAGGATTGGAAGAGAGGCTTAATTCCCAGTTACTCATTGATGATCCACAAAATGCATATCTTAATATCAAGAGGAGAGTGTTTTAATGTTTAAATATAGCATCACCATTAACTTCATCAAAATAAATAATTACTACTTATGTAATGTGATCTCCATTTGCATCTCATATTTTTATGACATTTAATATCTCAATTTCTACTTATTCTAATTCATCTCATATAAGTGTGACCTCACATTTGGGTACTTGTGCTCCTATTAGAAAAGTAATTGAGATATATTATTTATTATCTTGATGTATTGAATCCCCCTTACTTTAAGCATGTATATAGTATACATACAATAATGAGAAAGACCAACCCTAATACCTAGACATGGGGTATAACTACTAAAGTGATTGATGATGTAGTTTTGGTCCACAATGTAATTATTTTTACACAAACTATATCTAGTGTTTCTATGAACCTAACCCTTTTATATTTCTAAAATTATTTATCCAAATTTAATTGTATTTATTCCTTTTGTGATTAGTCTTAACATTGGGATAATATCAACATATACCTAAAAATTCAACTATCATCATGCCATTTTTCATTAATTTCATCCACTATACTCACTTCACCAATAGAGATTAATATGAATTCTAATATTGTTCTCTACATCTACCATGGTCACCTCACACATTATTATTGATGTTATTTCATTATCACCAATGGTCATTACCATTCCCACCACATTAATATATTGCCTTTATCTCACATCACCCAAATAATAGAAGGGTAAGATGAAGATTAAGGTGAATGGATTAAAAACATAAAAACTAGCCAAGGTTAACGGAATAAAGATCATTATTCATGATGAACTATAAATTAGGCTTAAATTTGAGAAGGTCTCTTGTAAAATTAAGAAAATAACTAAAAATAAAATCACACAATATGGTATCCTTCCTTGTGTGAAATTGAATAATAACTATTCTATTTAACAATAAAAAGAAAACAAAGAAGCAAATGAGTATTTAGAACTATACACTATTCAATTATTAATAGTGAATATGCTCATAATACAAAGTTTTTGAGGTAATGAAGAAAACATTAATAAGACTTAAAACCTAAACTAAAATCTATGAAACTAGAAATATTATTGACAAAGATGAAAAAAATTAGATTCATTTTTCAAATCATTAATAGAGGTCTATGAAAGCAAATTCAAGAGTTATATCTTGTAAAATAAGATTCATACATACCTAGGGGAGATCACTCAAGTGGATAAAAAGTTAAATGATAGTATGATTGTTATAAAAGGGACCTTTCAATAAGTATTGAATTGATAAGAATGTTTGATGTGAACTTATGTAAGATTTTTACCATACATATGCAATCTTGATTTAAAGAATGATATTGAGATATGAAAAATGTGATGACCCTAGTAGATGATTTAAGAGAAAATATTTTTATTTTTTTAAAATATGCTCATATGCCCTTAATGTTCCTGTTAGTTAATAGGTTTATCTCTCCCAAATTTTTCATAAAATCTCAACAACTCCATGACAAGCTTTAGGGAAAACATGGCTAGATAAAATAAAGGTGAAATTTTGGAAGTAATTTATTTAATCACATTTACTATAAATAAATTGAGAGGGATTATATAGTTAGTTTATACTAGGACTCCTCTATTCAACAATGTAAGATTGATTACCTATGAAGAGAAGCTATTTAAGAAACCCAATATCAATATTTCATAGATTGATGAAATGTATCAAATATGAGCTAAAGAACTTAAAAATAAAAAATAATTCACTTAAAAAATTCAATTGATGATAATTCTAAATGTCTTAGAGATCATTGTTTAATCTATCTACTTTAAAGGACTAGAATTTTAGTTCGCATACTTTAATTTTAAATCAGTTTTATGTAAGAAAGATGTTTAATTTTACATGTAAATTAATAATTTTTTAATATGAGGTGGTTACCATATTTTTTATAACATTAATTTATTAATGGAGGAATATTATTGGAGTCTCACCATGATTTATAAACTAATATGGATGTTTTGAGGTCTTTTTAAGTTTACGTTTTCTCAAAATCTAGATTAATAATGTGGATGTTTTATCTTAGGTAGTAATTACATGAAAATTAAATGTATTTTTTAATTATTTAGATTGAGTTAATTAACTAATATTTTAATTTTTATATTTATCTCTAACTGAAACGAATTTTTATAGATGAACATATTATTTTTAATTCACTATAGTAATTTAAATTGTAACATGATGCCGTTGACATTGTTCATAATTAAATATTAGTTAGAATATCCATTATGATTTTGAAGGTTTGTGTGATCACTAAACTTAATAAACTATGGTGATCAACTATTTTTTTATATTATTTTCATTTTTCTTTTGAAAACAAGTGAAACTAAAGAAAGGGACAAGCTGTAAATGGAGATGGATATGGTTACATGCATTATGGTCTAGATGATGTGAAGTATTCCTCTTTGGCTTGGAAAGAATGACCTGTAATAATAATAAGACTAGAAATGGGATTGATTGATAATATTGAAGGGTGGATTGCATAAGAAGTTATACATCCAAGAAGTACAAGACTTCCATAGAAGGTTTTCAATCCATAAGTTTTAGCAAATTAAGTTCTGAATAATGTTGATAAGAAGTGATTGCATAGAGGAATGAAAAGTAATTTAATACAAGGTAACAAACTTGTTTTCAAGGAAATGATTGATTTAAAAAAATCACATTAACTAATTTAAAATAAAAGCTAAATTCATAAAGTATGTCTTCGATTTTTGTTTCTAAATTTGTGTTATGATGGGGCTCAAAAACCAAGGTTTTTGGTTAGGGTTGATAGGTATTTTTAACTTGATATTTTAGGAAAATAGGATTACATAGAGACAAATACCAGTCACTAGGTAAATGATGCTAGTTAAGGGTAACTGATGTTGGTCAAGAATGACCAATGTTTGTCATTGTGTATTGTCACAGTTTTGGCCTTTGGGTAGACATGGTTTTGCTCTAGTTACAAAGGGTTTTTTTAGCTATTTGTAGGTTGGTTAATGGTCATAAATTCATAGTGAAAACTCAGGGATATTAAACATAAAGGTTTAAAACTCCAAATTATAAGAATGGTAAGTGGGAATTTGGTGGAAAAAGGGATGTTGGAGTTATAGAACTCAGACATAAAAGAGAGTGTAGGGGGAGATTGAAAGGGGTGAAAGCAATAGACTACCAAAACTAAATACTGAACTTATAAAAATCACATAATACATAGATTCTATGGATTTTTTATCCTATTTATTATTTGAATTTATGTGAGAGCTAGTTGGCAGCCTTGAACAAAATTAAGTAGAGTAACAATGTTTGAATCCTTAGTCTTGAGGTGATGAAGCACTTCTTAATCTATGGACTAGTTCTCTAGTTCTCTATAAAGCTTATATTTGTACAAGACTTTAGTTGTTGTTCAAATGATTCAACCTCTTGAGCAAGGGTAACAAACCATCCCTAAGTAAGTGATGTCAATTATGGTCAACCAATGTTGACTAAGCGATGACTGCCATCAATCAAGGTGGAAATGGTCCAATTTTCAAAACATAATGTTTTAGACTTAATTTTGGAATTTAATATCATTATAAATGGTCTAGGTTCATATAATTAAGTATAATCATGTGGGTAAAAATAGTCTAGGAGTTCAATACTTAAATTCTAGTGTACAAAATGGTCTTAAGGCAAGGTATCACTAAGTTAGCCATGGGCTTCATTAGGGTGAGGTGTAAATAGTTTTTTGTAAGACTAATTAATTAATTATTTTAGATAAATGTGTGTAAGGGTTAAATGGGTGTTTTAATGGGGTAAATAAATATTCTAACCCAAGGGGGACCAAGGGGGCAAAAAAGGTGTGTTGTGACATTTAAAACTATTGGTATAGGTTTATATTGTCTATATTTTGTTCCTTTTTGTTACATAGTTCACATCAATAAATATGAAAAATAAAACATAATGATTTAGTTGATGTTTTAATTCACCATGTGTGGGAGGAGGTGTTCCCCCTCAAATTAGGAAGCAATAATGTGAAATGAAGTCAAGTTCATGTTTGACAAGTGGGTAAGTTGGTGACAATATTGCCTGGGTGGTGAAGCTTGTAAGCATGAAAGGGTGCACAAAATGTACTTAAGTGTGATGTAATAGGTGTCATGGGTGAATGAATTAGTAAATAAGGTTTCACTAAGAATACAAAGTGATAGGTGAACCAAGATACAATATTAGGATTACCAATATAGGTTACACCTATAAACTCAAGTCTCTTAGTTGAGGTATATGTGTTCATAGGGATCCAAAAGGGGGTTATGATCCTAAGAAGACAAATGCATTATGGGTTTCAAGACTACAAATGGGCGTGTTATGATGAATCTAAAGGGATGCATAAAAGTATCACACATGTGTAATATTGTTAATCATGGTAAGATAGTGTATATGGTAAAAGTGCCCAAGCCAAGGTTTGTACAAAAAATGTAAATGATTGGTAAGAGTTAGCAAGTTGAGGTGAACTAGTTATAAGTTAGAAAGGAGAATAAGGTGATCTCTAATTATTGTTTTATTAGTGATGCAAAGTTATATTTGTTCATATATTATAAAGGGATATCTTTTGTTTTAAATGGATCCAAAGGTGGTGTAATTTGGGGGTAGTGGTTAGGAAAGAAAACCTTAAGATAGTTTTTAGACATCAGTTAGTCATGGGCAGGATTGATCGATGTTGGTCATCATATCCTAAGGTGACCAATAATGGTCTTAGACCAAACCCTAGAAAAGGGGGATTGAAAAAGTAGATTTATTCATATTTAAGCTGGATTTGCATTTTGACAAGAATAATTAATCTGAGAAGTGTGTTTCTAGATATATGTTGATTGAGATAGGAGAGTGGTTGAGTGTAATTAGCATTAGGAGAGTTTAGTATAGGGTAGTGAGTGGAAAGAGTGTAGGGTCCAATTTTGATGCAAACGATTGATCATGCAACTAGGTGAAGGATAAGTGATGGTCATAGGGCAAGTGGTAGTCAAGAAAGAACTGACCAAGAGGAGGATGCCACCATGAAGATGAAAATGAGATGAGGTAAGTGGTTTGTTGTTTTTTTTTTTTGAAATTATTTTGGAATTGTAATGTTTTGGGTTAGAAATAAAACATGGGGTAGTGGGTAGGGTAGTTAGAGGTGTTGGGGTAGGAGATAAATGTTTAGGAAGAGCATGGAATGGGTTTTGGTAGGAAAATTTAGGGTTATAGTGTTTGTCCCTAAATTTATAGTGATCTATGCTAGTTAAGGATCAATTGCATGAGTCGATAGGGAATCGAAGGTGGCCAATAAGGAATAAGTGTTGGTTGTCAAAACACTAGTGTTAGTCAACCAACAACTGATATCAGTCTTATGATGAATTCTAAAAGGGTAATAAAATGAGGTAATCTTTTAAAAAATTATGAAATGGTGGTGAATTACGAAGTGATAATTTGTTTAAGGTCTATGGGTTTGAAAAAGGTGTAATTGTAGTAGGTTAGGTTTGCTTAGCTAATTAAGTTGTTAGGGTAATTTACAATAGATAAAATTCATAAGATGGTATGTTGAAGGATTTAAAAAACGTTTTTTTAATAAAAATGAGCCTAGGGATAGTCAAATAGGTTTGTTGGTATGGGTATGTGTGGGAATTACTAAACTTAGGTAAGTGGATAGGTGGGATAGTTTAAATGTTATGGTAGATTGGGTTGAATGGTTACTAGTTGATTGAGGTGTAAATTAAACTAAGTTAAATATATAACATTGTAGGATAATATTCTACTGATGATGCAAGATCGAGTGTCACTATTACTCAAGGAGTTACAGAGAGATTTGACTAGTGATGAGTGGGCCCACATGAGAGTTGTGGGTCTAGGTGGTATAAAACATTATCTTTATTTGTCCTAAGATATAAGTATGTTGGAATAACTCATTAATATGTGGGATCTATCCACCAACACTTTTTGGCTACCAATAGGAAAGATGACAATTACTTTAGAGGAAGCGTACAAGATCCTAAGGATATTGATATAGGGTCAAATGGTCAAGCCAATTTATGGTAATGAGCTAGATGTGAAGATGGATTTTATTTATGGTGAGGATCTAGTAGGGTCATCTAATTCAATGATATGTATATATTAGCCACAAATAAGAAGACATTGATGACTATAATGATGATAACATTCACATGCTATGTAGTGTTAGATTCGAGTGGTGGGAAGTACCCCTAGGATTTGATTAATGTACTAGTTGATATGTACGAGGATAGGGTGTCTATACATGGGAACCATCACTTTTTACACATGTTTATAAAGGTATTTGGGGATTTCAAGTGCATAAGAGGTATGGGATGAGGGTGTGCTTCTTACTCCATTTATAATATTATGAGTATATAACCATTTTGTAGCCAGTGGGATTGTTATGGGCTATATGACATCAAGCAAAATTTAGAGTTGGCTTCATAATGTGGAAGTTAGATATGGATATATCATGGGTAGATGGTGTGGTATAAGATATAGCATGGTTTAGGTAGTAGATATTTTGGTGGATAGAGAGGTCATCTAGAAACCCTATGTGGGTTTCCCATTATGGAAGGGGTTTCATGCATGTACTTTTTACCTATAGGGATTTAGATGGATATATGGGAGGAGAGATCATGAATTGGAGTTGATAAATTTTGACCACATGTGGTGATAATATGGCTTATTTCAAGGTGATCTAGGAGTTTTCCATAGATATAGACATGAAGACAAAGAGGCACCACTTCCTCTACCATAGCCATAAGAGGAGGAGATACTTTATGAGGAGACACCAACCCTTAAAATAGTTGATGATGTTGGGGTGGCTCCAGAGTATATTTTTTAGTGGCAGAGATTGTAATCTATATTTTTTAGTGGAGATGGAGGATAGCATATTTATGTCAAAAGAGATGAGGAGTAGGATGAGGCAGAAGGTGAAGAAGAGGGTGAGGAAGATGGTGATGCATAGATGGAGGAGGTAGCCACTAATCTTTGGATGGTAATTGATGAGAGGAATACTATGAGAGCATCACATTCTAACTTATAATCATCACTCACCTTGATAGTATAGGAGAGAGATGCATTAATAAGAAAGCTAATGATGAGGACATAGGAGAGGGATAGCTTGTAGGTACATCTATCCACTATCACTCAGTATAAATACACTACACATGGATAATTGACCACTATTACTCAAGAAAGAGATGGTTTATAGGCATGGTCGACCTTGGTTACAACTGAGAGGGATGTTCTAAAGTAGGAAAGAGGGTGACCATCACATAGTGGACCGTCTCTAAGAAGGATCAAAGCTATCATGGGGGCACCTTAGATCATTTTATTGATGAGATATACTATTGTAATGTAGGAGTTGAGATAATATTAGGGATATGTTATTAGTAGGCTTTTAGATGTGCCTCGATACATAAAATATATTGAAGAGTGGGTTATGTCAAGGAGCCCTAACAATACTACACCCAGTTGTGATATGACATTTATAGGTCCACAAATAGGTCACATAGATGGAGAGGGTCAAGGGGATAGTAGTTCCCTTACACCATAGATTACTATTTACTGTGCCAATATTATGATTTTGATTCTAGCCTATGAGGCATTATAATGAGATTTACCTATCATTCTGAAAGTGACATGGACATTGATATATATATATAGCACTGTGTTTTAGGTATGATGCTTATTAATGATGGCATATGATGTTTTGGTGTTTATTCATGATTATTTATGTTATACTTATGTGATTATTCATGTTTATGATACTTTATGGTCACACATGGATATGATGACATGTTTGGGTTATGGTTATGGTTTGGAATTTTTCCTCTTAGTAGGTCTATGCTTGGTGTAAATTATCAAATGTTGATATCTTTGATATGAGTTAATTAATCCACATGATCCCAAATTTAAATGCATATGTGATTTGGATAACATAGTTTGTTGGATCATTTATATAGTTTAGAAAAAAATGAAAATGTGGTTTGGTTCATACACAATAAAAATTTGGTATGATTTTTATGTGATAAATTAGTTTGACATATGTTTGATGATAAGAAATATTAATTGATTTTTATCATATAAATGGTATTTAGAGACTTAATATGAGATGTTGGTTTGATTTAGGTATCATAAATAATTTTGGATGATGTTTATATGAGAGATAATTTGGTTGACTCATGATTATTGATGAGATGATATATGTAGTTTAGTTATGTTGATGATAACAATGATGATTTGGGAAATATAATGTTTTCATGATAATAAAAAACACCTAAATAAATGATGTGAATAGGTGATGAAATAGAATGTGACATAATAAAACACATAAGTGTAATAAAATGTTTGTTTTATTTATAATGGTAAAACAAAATGTATATAACACACTTAAGGGAATTAGGATTTTATTTGTAATAGATTAAATGATATATGGTTTAAAATGTTCAAAACCACTTTAACATATAGATTAATTTGGTTAAAAAAATTCTATATGTAAAAATATATGAGAGAAGAATGTTTAATCAATCATAAGACAAATGCCTTAATGAATATTTCAAAGAGTAGTCATGATAAAGAAGGAGACGTGATGATGTTTCATTAAGAAGGACCAAAAAAAAAGGATGGATTGGATTATGAACATAAGACCCTTTCTTGTTTTTAATTATCAGTTATTCATTTGTTTAAGAAGTGCTTTGATCATGTAATGTCAAGTAAGCTCAAAATATGTTGATTTTATAGGATAAAAATGGGGGTGTATCAAATAGGTGATTGGATGATAGTGTAACCTTATAGTGGGTATTTATTTCCCCTTTTGTAGGTGACCTAAGAACCATTATAAACAATTTCATGTCTCTTTTTGGTGTAGACTGATTAATGTAGGAAGTTTATTATTGCTTTTATGAAAGCTAATTGAAGCCTTCTTTGGATTACATAAATATTTTTCTTCTTTTTTTTTTGAATTTTGACTTCGGGTCTTTTTGATGATGTGCTTTTGTGGTTGATAGGTTGTGGAAGCTGATCAATTTGGGAGTATTCCATATTATTACTTTTTTGACAAATGTGTGACTTAGCCATCCTTCAAGTGAGTGGTTTAAGTTTTGAATTTGTTTGTTTTTTATTGTTGTCCTTCAAGTGAGCATTATATCTTTTTAAGAAATTTTGAATTGTTTTGGTATTTTTCCTTCAAGGGAGTTATTTAAAAGTTTATATATGACTCATAATATATATTTTTTATTTTTTTTGTTTTTTTAGACATGGACTTGCTTATATAAGCCTAAGGTTTTCGCTTATGATGGAAAAAACATAGCATAAGAAGGTTAAATGATGGGTTTTAAGAGATAATGACCAAGCGGATCCATCTTATAAGGGATGAAAATTATCCATGAGAATCATGCCATGGGTAGAGTCATGGTACCCATGTTTAGGATTTAGGATAAAACTATAATGAATAGTCACATGATTCATTGCTTTAATCGATTATGCTTAAAATAAGGAAATGAAGGTTATAATTTTATCAAATCAAGGATGAGCTTAAGTTAGACACAAGGTGATTTATAATTTGTTTATAAAAAAATAATGGATGTACATGCAAAAAAGTGAGGGGTTGAGGTTCTGATTTTCCCTCAAGGTATGATAATTGATAAGTTATTGACCTATACTTATACATGATGATAACTAGGCCAAGCCAATTGGGAACAAACATACCTTGCTTGCTTCTTTTCATATAAGGTACATGTTTATTTTCCTTTAATATGAAATAATTGATGTTTAATTCTCACTCTCTTAGGTGTTTATTATAATCACATTTGATTTTGTCTTGATAGACATGAATATGGTCAAGAGCAACCAAATGATGCTTGTCAATTAGCTCAAGTTGGGATAGAAGTTATTGATGATAGTATTATTCTAAGATGATATCATTTAGGGATACATGAAGGGAGGGAATTTGCACTTGAAGTGGTAAGATAGCCTCTGCAACATAGATAAGTGAGAAAGAGGTGGCACCCATAGGGGTTTGAATACTGGTTCAATATGCCCATAAGGTAAAAGGAATGTGTAATTGACAATCTATAATAGATTCATTAACCACTTTGGTGACGATTTCATTAAGTGTTTTTTTAAAATATTTATCCTATTCATTAGCTTGTGGGTGGTATGGATATAATAAACTTAACTTAAGGATGAAGGTGTCATAAATATTGTGCACTTTCTTATTTTTGAATGATTTTTCATTATCATTGATGATTTTGTGAGGAACATCAAAGTGGTAAATGATACGATGATTGATGAAGTTGATAATTTTATCAACATTGGTTGAGATGATGGAAATATATTCCACCCATTTGTTGAATTGTTATATCATGGTGCTGATAAAGTGATGTCTTCACAAATAATGAGGGTTGGTTTCACCAATGAGATCTAATCCCCACTGAGAGAAGGGTCAGAAGTCCTTAGAAACTTAAAGGGCATGACTAGGAATGTGATGCAAGTTGGAATTTTATTGAAACTTGACACAATGCTTAAAATAATCACAACAATATTGGTTAAGGGTAGTTTAATAGTAGCTAAGGTGAAGGATATGCTTAGTGATAGTTAAACCACTAAAGTGTCCACAAATCCAATCATGAGTTTCTTTGATTATATGAGGGATTTATTAGCTATGAAGATGCCTAAAAAAGAGACCATCAAAGACTAGTTTGTAGAGGATTCCCCCTAGTATGGTATAATGAGAAGTACTTTATATAAAATCTCATCTACCATTCTTAGATAGGTTAGAAGGGATTATGGCTAGGGCAAGGTAGTCAAAAAATTACTTGTACCAAATATTTTCCTAGGTTTCCTCCACATTATAGATGGAAGGGAGGTCTATTTTGGTGTAATAGGTTCGGTTAAGTATATGAATGGTGAAAAATATTTTGGATTTTGAAGGTGTAGATGGGATTTTCGAAGCAAGAGAATCCATGGTGTCATCAAACTTATTTTTCAAACATAAAGTGGATTGGATAAGTTAATGATCAATTGATGTCAATAATACATCTATAAGTTATTTATATTTATGGAGAACATCATTTTTACAATGGTAGGAACTATTGATCTCGCTGACCATAAGTTGATAGTCATTAAAAATGTTTATTAATTTTAATCCCAAAAACAGCTATTTGGAGACCTAAAACTAAGGCCCCATATTCAGCCATGTTATTGGTGCAATCAAAGTCAAGTCTAAAGGATAAGTGAAAAGGATCAACTTCAAGGGATACAAGGATGATTCAAAAACCCCCACCATGTTGAAATATTTATCTATCAAATATCATGGTCATCTGATAAGCAATGTCTTCTTGAGAAAGAGTTGTGATAGACTCATCAAGAAACTCAAGGTTGGAAGGTTGGTTATCAGTTAAAGGGGCTTCAGCCAATTTATTGACAATGATTTTCCCTTTAAATGAATTTTAATTAACTAAAGATTAAAATAAGCTAAAAGCAATAACCATCTATCCATACACTAATTTTCATATGGCTTAGAATTCATGTATTTGAGGGGGTTTATGTTTGTGATGAAATTTTTTTTATGGTTGAGGAGGTAGTGAAAAAGTTTGGAAGCCATGAAGACCAAGGAAAGACATTTATCAATATGGGTATAACAAGTATCATACTCTACAAGTGTTTGAATTATATATTATACTGATTATAATTTATGTTGATCATCATGATGTGTGAACATAACACCCCTATGGAATGGTCTGTGGTAGAAATATAGATATAAGGATAAGTGGAGAAAGAAGGTATCATTTGATTGATTCAAAGGCCATTTGGTAGTCTTCATTATACTTAAATAAGATCTTATTCTTAAGGAGGTGATGAAATGGCTAACATCTTTTAGATAATTAATAAATGAAATGATGAATGGAATAAATCTTACCCTATAAACTATAGAGTTACTTAAGGTTAGTTGGAATAGGCATGTCTGGGATTATTTTGAATTTAGTGGGATCAACTTATTTTCTATAAATGGAAATGATAAAACTGAGGTGTTTATCTAAGAGGACCCTAAAGATACATTTATTTGGGTTGAGATAAACATGGAATTAGATAAGACATTTTAATATGACTTCAAGTATTTCCAAATGGTCTTTACGACATTTGGACTTACCAAGGAGGCCATGTACATAGTATTCCATAATTTTGTGAATGAGGTGATTAAATATGTAGGTCATGTCACATTGATAAGTCACACCAAAATTATTTAAACTAAAAGGAATGACCCTATAGAAAAAGTATCCCCATGAGGTGATGAAGGAAGTTTTGTGTTGATCATTTGGGATAATTAATATTTGGTTATAGCCTAAGAATCTATCCATAAGAGATAACATGTCATCGCTAATAGTTAAATCAACAAGTTGGTTAGTACATAGAAAAGGAATGTTATCTTTTATATAATCAAGGTTGAGGTCACAAAAATACATACAAATATAAATTTACCATGTTGCTTTAGTGACAATAATGACATTCAAGACCCATTGTGTATAGTCAATGGGTTTGATGAAGTTGACAGATAGGAGACATTGAAGCTCATTTTTAATAAGATGGAAATGTGAGGGTGCACCCTTAATTTTTTTTCCTAATGGCTTTGAATTGAGGTTGTTTTGGATGTTTTGGATGAATATGGAAGGATTAATTCTTATAATAACCATGTAATACCAAGAAAATGTTATGTTATGGTCATGTAAAAAATAAGAGAAATCCTAATTCTCTGAGGAATATAAAGATTGCCAAATTTTGATTACATGGGGTTATCCTAGTGCCCAAGTTGATATCAATGGTATATTTATTAAATATGTTTAATGTATTAGGAGGAATGGATTTGTTAAGGGAGGAATATTTAACACTAAGATAGGTGAGAAGGTAATCACCATCCTGACATTGGATAACATTAATGGTATGAGAATCATTTTTGACCATCTTAGGATGATTTAGAGGAATATTTATGGTTTCCAAATAAATTTGATAGGTCAAGGGTGATAAAATAATCATATTTATAAAAAAAAAAGTTAGGAGGGATGGAATTGAGGTCATCAAATTTTGAAGAACAAGATGTTAGTGAGGATGGGGTTTCATCCTCAATGATTGTGATGGAAGGTAGGTTTATTGGTTCCTTTGTTTAGATTAATCATAGTCCATGTTGTTCTTGAGTATTTTGAGTTTTACATGGGATAATAAAGGTATGTTTGGGAAGAATATGCTTTATCTAAGAAATAAAAATTGGAGGTGAATGGTTTAATAGAAAATGAGGTATTAGAAGCTAAAGGTGTTTGATTGAGTCCTCCATAAATAAAATTGATTTTGTAGTTGGGAGGAACAAATGGGATGATGGTTATAATGTTATAATTAGAGTTAGGATGTTGATCAATATTTATATACTATTGAGGAGTAGGAAGGGTATCAAAAGTCAATAGGTGATATTCTCTAAGAAGATGTTGGAATGTGGATTCGAAGTGGTCTTTCTTAGGGATTTTGGAAGAAGGTGTGGTCAAGATTTTATAAGATTTATTGATGGATGATGAAGGAGATGCATCCTATAATTTAATTAGGACATCATTTAGGTGGTAATTGATTTTTCATGACTTAAACGGACTAGGGTTGATTGGAATGACATGAACTTGACCCTGATGTTCATATTTGAGGTACCTATGAAAAGTTGATGGTATACAACCCATAATTAGTATCCAATAGAATCAAAGTAATAAATTGTATTTAAACTCCCATTATACAATGTATAAGAAATCTAGGAGATTTCAAGGGCCTATATATATGTGAAGGATAACTATTCCCAAGGTACTTACCAACTTGTCATTAAAATATTATAGTACGATAGTGGTTTTAGACATGATGTTCTCAAGAAGTTTAAGTTGATCATAGGCATGGGATGAGATGATATTTATGATATCTCCCTTATCAATTCCATGTTTGATTGATGTGGGTAGTGAATAAGAGGGGAGGATCTATATCATCTAGGAGGATAGGAGGTATCTTAGGATCCTAGAATGTTATAAGGGTTGATACTTAGAGGGATATAACAAGGGTTGATAGAGGTCAAGGAACTTAAAGTTGAACCTTAATCAATTGCAAAGCCTCCATCATAGCTTGATGTTGTTGGGAAAATGTTTGGATTAATTCATAAAAAATCATCTTCACTAGGGTTTGGTGAAGTTTCCTGAGAATTGACCTATGTATCAGTCTAGATGGTTTGGATTGAGGTGTACCCAAGATAAAAAATAATGGGTTTTATCAAAGTTGATTAGGGTTATTCCATATAATAAGGATATGCCCAAGGGATGGATACTTTGGATTTCTCTTTATCCTTTTGAATTTTTTAATGAGTGACTACATGCATGGTGTCGATTTGAAATGTATGTGAACTAGTAGGTTATTTTTTCTCATCCTTACTCTTTGATGAAAGATTACAGGTTGGTTTATGTGGGGTGGTAGTTTTTGGTTTTTGTCTTGGAGATGAGCTAGGAAGAATTTCCACTATTAAAAGATCATCTGCATCACATAGTTTTTGGATTATGTCATGAACAGTTTTATATTTCTCAGTGTCATGGATAGGTACCCTATGGTATGCATAGATTAAGTTATCATTGAACCAAGCTGGTTTTGGGCTAACAAGGTCAAATGGTTTAATGGAAGGTAGGGTTATGTAGGAAGTTTATAAAAACATTTTTAAAATAGTAGAATATGATTCTAGTAATCATGTAAAGGGGGTGGAAATATTTATCTTAGTGATCAAGGTTGGTACTTTTTAGGGGTAGGTTTAATTAGTAGATCTCTGGTTTCTTCAATGCTTTTGGTTGATGGTTTTAGGGTTGAAGGTTTGGTGTATATGGGTGGAGGTGTGGCGAAAAGAGGAGGTTGAGCTTATAGTTTCATTGTTGGAGGGTTTTGATTTTTCAACAAGGTGGAAGGGTGAGGTCCTAAAGTAGATAAGGGGTATGACCCTAGGATGGAGGGTGAAGTTGGAATGGGTGGTTTGAGTATTATGTTATTTGATCTTCCTTACTACTATGGATTTTGGATCTTTAGGTAGGGTTTGTGGTGTGAGTTCTAATTTCAAGGATGGATGAGTAAGGTTTTGATTTGGTAAGACACCTAGGTTTCTGATAGGTTTGATTGGGCTAATGGGGTTTATTTTTTTTTCTTTTAAGAGAGTTGAGTTGGTTCATTTATTTAAGGGTTGAGATGTGGATTAATTTGTTAGTTTGGTTAAGGTAGTAGTGGCTATGTTTGGTGAGGTTAAAGGTTGGTTGGATGATGGTTCACTTGACTACTTGGTAGGGTATAGAAGTTCAAGATGGTGTCAAAATGTAGATTGGTCAAGGTTTGGTTGTGATAAAAATTCAATATTTTGGACCAACCTTGATAATGGTTCATAGATAGGCTTCCTTAGTGGTGGTTTCCAAAGAGAGACCAAGTGGCTACAGAAGTGGAATGGTTATGGTTTCTTCTTATTTTGGCAAGAGTTTTAAGGAAATGGTGGATGATTGTCCTATATAAAGAGTAGGTGAGATGATATATTCCATAGTTATGGTTTTCAATGGAAGGATGGGTGATTTTAATATGGAAGAAAATGGCATAGGTAAGGCATGTTCATCCTTAGTTATGATTTTTGAAGGAAGGATGGGTGATTCCACTATGGAATTAAGTAGAGTAGGAGAGGTGGTTTATTTTGGTTCCACCAAATTAAGAAGTGGAATAGGCCTAGTTTGGGCCTTGGGTTCATCAATTATAAGTTTATTAAGAACAATGTTTACTATATGAACCTCATGTTTATGGGATGTTTCTACATTTTTATGCAAATTATTTGAGGAACATAGGTGATTTTTAAATAGTTAATGTAAGATGTCAATATCTTTATTTGGATGTGCATTTGGATTGCCCATTACAAGCTCACCCTTATCGATCATGTTTTGAACTATGTTTTAATTTTTTTTGTACCTATCAACATTATGTCCAATGATGAGATGGTAGTTTCAACTTTCATTCTTCTTATACCAACTTGGTATAAAATGGGATGAATCTAATTATTGATGAGTTTTTATTGATGGAAGTTGGACTATGGATGCTTTTAACAATTTATCCAAAACTAAAGCATAAGACTTCCCTAGTAGAGTATATTTATTTTAAACAAAGCGGCTTTGGGATTTTGGATTTTGGTTTGAAGAGGTGGATGGGTTTGATTGGTTTAATACTAGATGAGGATAAATTTTAAGGACAATGTCATTGGTTTAACCTTTGTCTTTAGGATGCTTTGAATGTTTGGAAGAAGATTCAATAGATTAGAAATTAGTATTCTTATTCCTAAGATTAAGTTTGCCTTCATCAATTACTTAAAATTTCATAGCCATGGTAAATGCTTCATCAAAGGTCTATAATTTTTGAGCTTGTAGGTTGGATTAAATTTTTTTTATCACATGCCTAAGATAAAATTTAAATTAATTCAAGTTGGAGTAAGGAGAAGGAAATTTAGTTGATAAACCCCCTCCATCGAGCAACAAAATTAGTAATGGATTTATCCTTGAATTATTGAATATAATATAAGTTAGTTATGGATAATTTCATAGAGATGTTTATGGAAAATTGATCCTAGAATTTTTGATCAAGTTAGATGAATTAAAGGAGGGAGTGCTTAGTGATGGAATTATACCAATCAAATATAGGTCCTACTAAAGACATGGGGAAGCTCTAGAGTAGAAGAAAATCATTGTAGCCAATGAGATAACATGAATGCCTAAATGTTATTATGTGTTATTGAGTATCTCCTTTAGAATTTGGTGAATCTGGGAAGTTACCATTGAATGAGGTAAGGATAGATTGATACATAAGGGTAAATAGGTTTATTACACATATGATCATATGAAAAAAGATTATGAGCTCTAAGAACTAATGTCTATAGATTTTTCATTGTATCCATCAACATTTTGATGAGATTAGTTTGAGTTAAACCCACTTAGTTATATAGTATGTGTTTTTTGGGTTGTGATGGTGTAATATATTGCATGTTGGAAGGTTCAATGGAGACCATATATTGAGAATTGGCCATGACAAGTTGGGATGATATGGGAGGCATATATCCTTATGGATTTGGGATATATCCCATATTAGGTGAAGTAGATATTGGTTGAGATATGTACATGGTTGTGTTGATTGGTTGGAGATGTGTAGTTACATTGTTACTTATGGGTGGGAGAGTGGATGGTATGGAATCTATAAAGTTTTGAAAAGGTGTAGATGATTTGGTTTTGGAGTGGAAAAACTTAAGGAAACCATACTAGTGGATGGCATCCCAATGCTAAGTGGTGCTTGAATTTCCATTTGTTGGGTTGTCTTTACATTTGAAGGGTTAGTAATGGGGTTGGTGGAAATTGAAGGTGATTGGGCATTGGTTTGTGGTGGAAGAGAATCTTGGTTTTGGGAAATGCTAGTAGATGGGATTCTTGTGGAAGAGGAAGCTTTAGTCACCATATATTGGGTAGTATATATGGTGGTAACTAAAGTCTTACCCATAAGGTAGGTAGGTATTCCATAAGGTGGTTTAATATAAGGAACCAAAGTAGGGGCATGGTTGGAAATTATGGCAAGGTAATATTGGAAGGAAATGGGGTTATTGTCAAGGAAGTTGGTGAAGTCCATATCCCCTCGAGCAAAATATTGCGGTATATTAGGACTCCTAAAATGGTTGAGAGATTTTTTCACATCTGGAGTGTGCTCCATGGATAAAGAAAAGGAATAAGGTTGGTGGTGATGTTGGTTTTGGTTAGCATGGCATCTAGCTTGATGCCATGTCAATACCATGCTATAAAATGGAAGAAGTTTTACAGGTTTGATAGAAACAAACTCACGAACTCAAAAGTAGAGAAAAGAATTAAATTTTAAGATGATCACACATACCAATATTAATTTAGATCCTAGATTTCTTGTTATCTTTGTTTAGGCTTATGCCTTAATTTAATAGTTTGTCAGAATCCACTTGGTTTTTGAAATAGGTACCAGAACAAGTAGTTGATGGATGGCTTCAGGTTTGTTTAGTCTCAAAATAACTTTGTACTAGAATTGGTAGATGGATTATTATTAGGGCTTACCCACTCACTTCACACATTAAAATGTAAGGTTTTTAGGTGCTTTTCCAATATATACCTTATTACTAGAGTTTGTACTTAGTCAACATACTAAGTTAGTTCTCCATTTGGTGGTGAAATCCAAGTATGATAGTTAGGATGAAGGTTGTCTCTAGGTGATGAAATCCTAGTTAGTTACCTTATGTTAATGTTTGATGAATTGATTGTGTAGGTGGTTTGGTACGTGTGTGAAATAATTGATTTTTAAGATTGATTCATTGATTAATTAAGTTGTGACTTAATCATGGAAATAATCAATGGATGAAGGTTGATTTTATACCCAAAATGAAATTTTAATTTATTTGAATGAGTAAAAAGCAACTAGAATGAACCTAAATGTAGGATGAGAATGCAAGTCCTATCCTAGGATGAATGCCTTCTCACTTTTACAAATAAATGATTTCCGCTTTTTCCAAGAAAGTAAATAAAATAAGTACTTAATTTTGAGTTTGAAATGAAGAAATTGAAAGTTTTGATTTCCAATTTAGAAATGGAGAAAATAATGTTTTGGTTTCATAAATAAAGAAGTGTAATGAATTATTATTCACTAAGGCAACTAGAATGTCCTAAAACAACTATGAACCCAAAAAAATTGTAGGGTCCCACTGGGTATGCCGGAATGTTTCACTATGTTTTTGTATTATTTTCTTTTTTATTTTGAAAACACAAAATTAAATAAAAGGAAAATGTGTAGATGAACTTAGATGTGGTTTCATGCTCCATGATCCAAATGATGTGAAGTACTTCTCTTTGGCTTGGGAGGAATGAGCTACAATAAGAACAAGACTAGAAATAAATTTGATTAAAAAGATTTAAGGGTGGATTTCCTAGCAACCAAGAAGTACAAGACTTCCCTGAAAGGCTGTCAATCCACTCATTTTAAGTTTTGAATAATGATAATAAGAAGTTCTTGAATAAAGGAATGAAAATTAATTTAACAGAATGTAAAAAAATTCATTTCAAGGAAATGATTGCTTTAACGAAATGACATTAACTTGTGCAAAAGAAATGCTAAAGTGCTTATGTTGGTTTAGATAGTTGTTTCTAACTCTATGTTATGATATGTGTAAAATAATAATGTTTTGGGTTTGAGTTGATAGGTACTTTTAACTTGATATTTTTGAAAAATAATATTACTAAAATATTGATACCAATCACTGGGTAACCGATGTTGGTCAAGGGCAAATGATGTCGATCAAGGATGACTAATATTAGTCTCTTTGTATTGTCATAGTTTTAGCATGTGGGTAAAAATGGATTTTGGTCTAGTTTTAGAGGGTTTTGTGAGCTATTTGGAGGTTTTTAAATTTTTGTAAAGGTAGAGTGGAAAATTAGGGATATCAAACATAAAGGTTTAACACTCCAATGGATAGGAAAGGTTAGTGGGGATTTAGTGGAAAAAGGGATGTTGGAGTTGTAGAACACCAACACAAAAGAGAGTGTGTGGGAGATTGAAGTGGGTGAAAGCAATAAACTACCAAAAGAAAATGCTAAAATTATAAAAAACACACAATACTTAGTTTCTGTCAATTTATTGGCATGTAATGATTTGAAGTTGAGTGAGAGCTAATTGGAAGCCTAAAACAAAAATAGGCATAATAATGGTGATTACATCCTCAATATTGAGGTGATGAATCACTTCTTGATCTCTGAACTAGTTCTCTAGTTCTTAGAAATCTCTAATTAGCACAAGATTTTGGTTCTTTCTCAAATGATTCAACCTCTTCAGCAAGGGTCATGGATCATCCTTAAGTAGTTGATGTTGGTCCTAGTCAATTAACATGAGTCAAGGGATGAATAACATCAATCAAGGTGGAAATGGTCTAACATCCCAAAAATAGTGTTTTGGACTCAAATTTTGTAGTTAAGACCATTATAAATGGACTTAGTTCATTTAAGTATGGTCATACAGGTAGAAATAGTTTAGGAGCTTATGAATTAAATTCTAGGATAGGAAATGGTATTAAGGTAAGGTGTCACTAAGTTAACCATGAGCATAGTTAGGGTGAGGTATAAATAGGGTTTCATTAGTTTAATTAATTAAATAATTTAGCTAAATGTGTGTAAGGAGTAAATGGGTATTTGAATGTGGTTAAGAAATGTTGTAACCCAAGGGGGCCAAGGGGGTCAAAGTTGTGTGTTACGACATCAAGAACTATTGGTGTAGTTTTCTAGTGTCTACATATGGATAATTTTAAGTGAATATATTGAATATTTGATTTATTAAAATCATCTTAAGCTTGAAATATGGAAAATAACTCTTTTTTCCCTACCCTTCTTGCTTATTATATTTTTAAATAAAAAATTATTTAATGTAGCATATCATAATTATGAATATCCATGTTTATATTGGTTTTGGTTATCATTTTTTAAGTGGATAAATTATTCCTAAAAAGAATTTTCCAATCATGTAACAATTAGATTTCTCTAAACAAACCATTTTTACCACTTTATTTTTCATAAAATTACATACCTATAATTATTGCCTTGGGTTACGTTTTTATTCCTAAAATGAGAGGGCCAAGGCCCATAAACATGTTTGAGTGGGTAATAAACCTAAAAAAAAGTTAGTTCGCACTAATATAAAGGTCTAAAAATAATAATTAATTTCTAGGATAGTAAGACCATATAACCCCATACCAAAATTTTATTACACTAGAATAACCTAAACCAATTTAGATTTACCTCCATGACTAACCATATATACATCTAAGTTTATCATGATATTACTTAAAAATTTAGAGGTACACAAAATACCCATGTTTGATAATTTCAAACCCATATTATATAGGGCTCACTCCAGTTCATAAATTAATACAAACTTCTAACCATTTCCCCCAATGCCTGTTTGAATACATGGAACATAAATTAATGTCTAAGGAGATGCACATGAAATATAAATAAATCATGAATGGTATATCCTACATTACTCCCCATATGTATGTAAAATAAAAATTAATCTTTTCACATACTTTAAATATGACTTAAAATTATGTAATGTATAACAAGAATATGGTTCATGTACGATATTCCCATTTTCACCTCAAGACATTACATATAACTATTTTCTTAATCTTCCTAAAAGTTATATTAATAGTTGGAATCAATTAAAACCCACCCATTGGCTTAGTCTGAATAAGTAACATATTATATTATCATATACCAACAATTTTGTAGTATCAAGAGATAACCCAATGAACAAATAAAATATTTCAGTGTAATATTTCAATATATATCCATATGGGTAATCAATTTATACATAACTAATGAATTTTTTGCCCTTGAGATGTATAAAAATGTATTGTACCCAATTACAAATATGTTCCTCAGTCATTTTATAACTATAAATGATATAATAAGATATTAATATAAGGCTATCAACATTGATAAACAACTAAACCCCTAAGTTCATATCATTCCAAATATCAATCAAAACACTCGAATGTTGAATCCAATTCTAAATTCTAATCAAAATGTTACATTACTTAATGTAGTGCCAATCACAAACATGATACCTCCCAAACATGTGTCTCCTAATCAATTTATTTATTTAATGAATGACTTGTCTATTCCAAGCATAATACAAATAAAATTCAAGAATTGGTCTAAAATATCAATAATGATCTTGATAATTATCACAAAGTTTCATATAAAAGAGATTGAGGATATTCAATACATGGTAGAGAAATTAGTCATGAATTTCTAATTTTATTAAATAAATTTTAGAGCACTGGTGGGGAAATCATATCTCAAAACATCACATATCAAATTTTTAACAAGCCATAAAAATTATCAAATTATAATCATAATACAACACCAAATAGGATCCCTAAAATTAGAATTTATGAATTAATACTACCTAATTGGTATAGAGTACACAACATAATATAATATAGAGATATATATTATGTCTAGTTGTGTATTACATTTGGAATAATTTTAAAGGATATTAAAGGTTTAGATGTGATCCATAATCACCTAAACACAACTAGTACATCTAGGAATTGTAGAACATCTATTTCACCTAACATGACCATGATCCTTGAAACCTAACAATGAACTAGAGAAGAAAACTAAAAATATGCATGATTTATAGAAGTTACAAATAAATACTAATGAATTAATAAATATAATGTGATATTAATAACATTTTAATACATATAAACCTCCTATAATAATGATAATCCTTTTGATATAAAATCCAAAAAGAAATACTTTTCCACTAAAATAGAGTGATCAATGTCATTCAGTTAATTCCTACACAACTCTCAGTAAATGTGGATATAAAATATTTGAGGTCATGAATAGAATAAAGTAAAAAATTATATTTAATGATATTTAAAAAATAAAATAGCAATGATATTTGATTTACAAATCATTAAATAAGAAAATAGCCTCGAATAAATTTAAAAAAATGTGTGCTAATGTGGTAATTCACAAAGTTAAGACCAAAGTTCCTCCTTTGCTATTAATAATTATAATATTAATTAAAAATGTGAAAAAATATTGGTAGACTATATATCTTATTCCAATGTCTACCTAAGATAATTTTTGATAATTTTGGACTCAAAACTGTTAAATTGGTTAGAATAATTTTTTATAACTAAATAAGTTAGAAGTTAAGGTGATTGACAAACTCATAAATGCTTAATGCAGTTAGCCTCAAAACTTAAGGTTTAAAAGGTCATATATATAAAAATTAGGGATATACTTAAGGAAAATGTCACATTTATTAATTGCGATAGGAATAAAATACTTAATGTGTACATGTATACTAGTTTTTTAATATGTTGTTATCTTAGAGAGGTGTAAAACACAAAGTTTGTGTTGATATGGAACTCAATTTGTTTTGACTATGATGCCAATGTCAAAAATTTATTTTTCATGTAATAATAGATTTATATAATAAAAAAATTATTTCTCAAGTTTATTTAATTAATTTGTGTCCTCGATTAATTATTTTTTAAATTTTGGACACTTTTTAGGAACTTCCTAAAAATATTTAGAAGTACTAATTAGAGTTAAGTTCAATGAATGATTAATTAATTGATATAAAATCCTTATAAATTAATAAAAATTTGTAAATAACACTTTATAATACATATTTAACTAAATTTAATACTATTTTAATCAATCTCATATTCTATAAGGATTTGGGGTGCCTAACTTTTCTAGTGTGCATGTTTTACTTACCTATTGAGAAAGGCATCTTGCATGATGACCATATCTTATCATTGAGTTAAAATTGTTATCTTTAATCTATTTTAAATTATATTAGTTTATTATTTTTTTATATTAACATTATATATGTGTTCCATTTATTCATTCACTTGTCATGATTTGTATGCAAGCTCTTTATAATTGGCTGGTTTCAGCCATATTTTTCAATAAAAGATGGTGAAAAAATGGTGTTCCATAATTATTATTGGAAATAATTTTAGAATAGTTTTTATATCAAAATTTAAAATAAATGTATTAATAAAGGGGAAAAAAATATTAATTATTCTAATTTGAAATTATTTTTTTCATATTGTTTCATCAATCACACTTACAACATTGGTAGATTGATAACTAGTAATTATGGGCCATAATGGATGATACAAATTTATTTTTAGATTAAATCAAAGATGAATTTAACTTTATCCATAATTTAAGAAAAAATCATTTGGTATCACATCTTCATTTATGAAATGTTAAATTTTTTGTTACACCATTATCAATAGAATCATGGCTAATATTAATTATACTTATATGAATATTATCATTTTCAAAGGTGACAACCTTGAATATTACAGAGATCAGTGGAAGAGAATAATTTTGTATAAGGTGTTGATGTGGGGTTTATACATACTAAGGAATCTTATGAGTTAGCCTATAACATGTTGGTATCAATGAAATAATTTTACTCCAAGACATGAGTTGTAGGGTATTAGGTTTTGTAAACAACCTATTGGTGGAATAGTGGTGAGCAGATTAGTTGTTTATCAAAGATGGTTTAGTTATGAATGAATATAAATCTAATTGATATGAGTGGATATACGAAATATCTTACCTAAGGTGAATCTGACCAAAATAAACTCAAAGAGGGAAAGATAACACATGTAGACCAATCAATATGAAAACTTTATAATTTGACTCTTTAAATAAGGGTTAGATAAGCAATCATGAACAACTATTTTATGAAAGTTATTATAATCACACCAATAACAAAACATAGTTAAGAGTCCAAGGAAATAGTAATACATTAAACTTAATCATATATAACCAAATTTCATGTTTTTAAGATTACATTAACGCAATTTTAAATTTGATTAGTAAAGATTAGGTTTTATAGGGACTCGAAACCATTATTTAATAGGCAATAATACCAAAAAAATGAGACAAAGTAAAACTAGGGGATACTGGACTAATAGATGCTATATTTTAGCAAATTTAAAGCAAATACTAGGACAAAAAAACAATACGAACAAATAAAAAACCTTCTATATTTCTTTAGAAGGAACCTCTTTCTTATTACCTCTATGCATATTATTTTTGCTATTGGACATTCCTCTAGTTTGAGTGATGTGTCCTTCCAAAAAAATTAGCATGCACTCCACTAACCCTTTTTCATTCTCTGCTCTTGATTTCTTTGTCTTGGAATTATAACTTCCTAGGGTGATAGTGAGGATGTCCTTACCTTTCTTGTTAGGGGTTTCCTCTAGTCTCAGTCTATTCCCTTCCTCCATATTTAGGTTACCCATAATTTAACTCATTTTGTCCATTTATTACTTAAGGTTATTTTATTTCTCCATTAATGTGATCAATTTTCTTCCCATTTTATACAAATTTTCATGAAATTCTACTATATTTTGCCTAGACCCATCCAAAAACTATCATATCACTATATTCATCCCTCTTCCAAACTTCAGCTACTTTTGTTTTGTATATTTTGAAATTAGAGTTTTTGATACCCTATGAGAACAAAAGAATTTTTATTACATTATTTCCTACACTCTTCTCAAGGGGAGGAGAGTCATAATACTTCTTTTTTCCTTCTTCCTGACCAATCGAGGATGAGTAACTAGGTGAGGGGAAGGAGAATATTCTTCCTTCCTATCATCAGACAAATTATTCAAATCCTCCCTAGAGCTCTTGCTACTATCCCAAATATTAATCTTAATGTTCTTCATAGGTGTCCCTCTCTTGGTAAATATAATAATCAACCCTTTGTGTATTAAATAAAAAAGGGGCTTGTCTTTGAAGCATATAATAGAGGATTCCATTGATATACAAAGGTAGTATGGTTGGCTTATATGAAGACCTTTGAAATTATTTAACAATAAGAAATGATTTAAGAATATATGTGTAAACTTTACTCCTAGGGTTAGATAATGCATTACCTAAAGGCATAAGTCAAGCCATTACCTTGGAAGGTTGGCCCTAAGGAAGCCCTTTTTGTCAATTAAAAACATAGAATCCATCTCAAAAAATTCGTGCATAATATATTGCTTTCACCTTTTATCCTTTTAGGATTTGTTTCCTTTCTAAGAAATTGTAATAAAGTCCCTTACCAGTTCTTCAATGACTTCCACCTTAATGCCCATGAAGGTAACTTGTCACTATTTCTAGCCCATAAAAAAATCCCTTGCAAATAGCTCATCATGTCCTTTAATTTGAATCATAAATTCAATAACTCCCTTTTTTATATTTTTCTAAACTTGAAAATTATAATGGAATTTTATACAAGAGATGTGTTTGTATTTATCCCTATCTTCCCCATGAATTTATTCTTCCTTTGACTTGAGTTATGAAAGTTTTAGAGTAATGAATAGCAGTTTGAACTTCTTTTATTTTGTTTTATATAGATGACATTAACAAGAAGATTTTTGAAATGACATACTTCATCCTTGAATTTGAATTTAGTGTCAAAATCATGACACATAGTGTGACTTGGGATTTGCATAGGCATGATCACCCCTCACACATATGTCTCTACCATTTTATAAAAAGTCTTCAAATTATAAATCAATATTGATAAGGGGAGAAATATATGGGGATATTGGAGGGTCTAATCCACTTAGATAAATATGTGTTAAATACTCCCTTGTTTGTAAGTGTATCAATAATTTTGTTTCATTATTAGTAAATGTGGGTGATCAAGCACTCATTGGTTAACCAAAGGAGAGTAATGAAATAAATAATGATTTGACTAATATTGTGGTAAATGTTCACCTTGATCAAAAATTATTTTATTATGTAAAGCAAATCCCTTTCAATTACCATCTTGTTGATGTTGAGATGGATTTCCAACTTGATGCCCCATAGGGTGGCTTTAGCTTTGGCCACATGGTTGGATTGGAATTCAATTAGAAATAAATAGGATATGATAGTAGCCCTTGAATCAAACATGATAATATCACCACCACCTACTTTTCCTAGAATACCATTAGATGCACCATCAAAGTTTAGCTTCATCTAGCCTAGGGGGTGTTATAATTTTATGAGGATTTTGGCCACATTAGTCTTAGGAGGATAGGGTATTAGGTTATTGTTTTTGATGATAAATTATTCTACCTTAGTAGTGCCCAACATGCCATTACATATCGCCACCCACTATTTCTTAACAATAAAATCTTATAACCTATGGAAGGACTTTGAATGGTTATAACTTTTGTGATGAAAGATATGAGAATTTTTGGGAGCCCATATTTGTAATTAAATATGGGCTAGGCCCAGTGACCAAAGGAAGACCAAGGAGGGGAGATTCCAAGGGGTTTCCGTTAGATTATGAGATTAAGGATGGAGCCTTGACCCAAGACATGTTGAAGAGATGAAAGAAGAGGTTCTAGACCAAAGACAAAAAGGGGAAATTAAGGAATAAATGGGTCATAGATTCCAACATATATCTATAGAGAACACACATATTGAGGATGGTTATCTTTCATTTTCCAAGTTATCAATAGTAAGGATTTAATCCTTAGCCACAAGATTAAAAAAAATGTTCAACTTAGGGTTGAGGTGTTTAATCCATAGGTTTATCTAGTAAGCCCAATCTTCTTTCTTGTTTAAGTTCACAAGGAAACCCTACTTCACCATATACTCCCTGTTATCTTCCATAGACAAAACGAGAGTATCTTTCATTAGGAACGCTACAATAGGGATTTATTAGAGTTGAGAATTTAGATTATGAATTTCCCAATAGACTTATGCATTATGTCTCAATAAATATCGGATTTCACTTTTTTATTCCTTTCAATATTGTCCAATAGTCCTTATAATTGTGGCCTATGAAGACTTTGAAGGTTTACCTTAATATGTTATAGGGGGAAGAGGAAGTTAAGGGAGCGAGTGTGAGCCATATATTTTCCTAGAAGTCAAGATCTTTTCCACTATTGACGTACCATTCACTTCCCCTATTAAGCAAATCTTTTTTACTTGATATGGCTTTCCATAATGTAGATCCATTCGAGGGAACTTCTTCCCAAAGAAAGCTATCTTCCTCGCTACCCTTTGAGTACTTTGTTTTGATAATATTGGTCCAATTTTTGTCTTATTTTATAACCTTCCACCCAAATTTTTTTTATTGAGGTATTGATTCATGATTTTGTTTCTTTTTATCCCAAGTCTTCCAAGGGCCTTAATTAGGTCAAATTTTTTGTATGCCACCAATGGGAATCGAAATCTATCTTTCATGATCCTCCGCATGAAATTGTTTTGAATTTACTCAATTATATATATATATATATATATATATATATATTGTTTTTGGGGATATAAAAAAGGGTCATGAAGTAGGAAATAATACTTTTCAAGGAGATTTTGAGGAGTTGGAGATTGCTATCTTGTGAGAGGAAGGTTCCCTTCCAAAATGGTATATTTTTTGAGATTCTATATACTAATGGATTCCAGATTCTATTTTCATCTTACCTTCAAACAAAGGCATATTGAGATAAGTTGAAGTAATATTACTAATTTTACATCCAAAGATTCCCACCAATATTTTTTGAAGGAGAGGAAATGTATTCATGAAGTATGCATAGTTTTTGTTAAAGTGTATGTATTATATTAACACTCATTCATAGTTCACAAGAATGGATTTGAGGGATTTACCTTTTGATATTGAATCCTCTCTAAGAAGAAAGGTGTCATTAAAAAATTTCTCATGGGTAACTAGGACTATGTTTGATGCCACATTTATCCCCTTGACTAAGATTTATTCTTTAGCCACTTATAAGCTTCTACCCAAGGTTTCATCCATTAGACTAAATAGATAATGAGAGAGGGGATCACCTTGTCTAATACTCCAGTTAGCCTATAATAAAAATTTAGGAACCTCATTAATCATGATATAGTTCACGGGGGTAGATATGTAGCTATGGATCAATCCCCTAATATCTAGTTCAAAGCCAATCTTTTTTAGCACCTTGTTTCGAAAGCTCTAGGAAACGTTATCATAGGCTTTATTCACATCAATTTTGAGGAACATACATTCATTGTTGGATTTATCAACAAAATGTAAGGTTTCATGAACATTTATTATTCCATAATTAATCTATATACCTACCACAAAAAGACCTTATTATTTCATAATGATCCCTTCAAGCATGGGTTGGACACAAGTGACCAACGTTTTTATGAATATCTTCTAAACCATATACCAAAGGACTATGGATCTAAAATAATTTAATTGATTTTATACTATTTATTTGGGATGAGGACCATGAATGTTTTATTCAACTCCTTCAAGATAGCTTATAATTTAAATAATTCATAGATAGTTGCCTCCACCTCCAAGTGGATGATGTCCTAGAAATTTTGGAAGAAGAGAGGGGGGAAACTATCAAGTTTATGGTCATTGTTTAATTCCATGGAGAATAATACCTATCTAACCTCCTTTGGGGATGGTGGTTTTTGGATTTCATGATTATCCACCTAGTAAATGGTAGAGGAAAGCTTTTTCAATAGACTATCCTCTAGCTGAAGGTCAACATACCTAGTTTCTTTTAATAGACTTTTAAAGTGGCAAATGATTTTTTATTTGATTAATTCTTCATCTCTAATTTTAGTTCCATCCTCTTGGAGGATTTTAGTGATTCTATTAGAATTTTTGTTTCTATGTGTCATTTGGTTGAATATTTTTTTGTTCATGTCCCCTTCCTTCAGCTAAGTGTATTCAAACTTTTGATTTTAGAATGATTCCTCTTTAGCCTCTAGGTTATGGTAGAAGATTAGTAGATTTTTATTAGTATTGGCTAATTTATCATTATAATCATGTATTATCATTTGTTCCCATAAAATGAAAACATCATCTAATAATAAATTATTTTGGATGAAACTATTCCCAAATTTTTTTCCACACTCTAAATTTTTCTTTGATAAACTTGAGTTTTTTTGGTTAGTATAAACACATCAATGATATAAATTGGTTCCATCCACCATTCCTTGATTATTTTTTTGATATTAAAATGATGAAGCCACATTGTCTCTAATATGAAGGCTAGACTTTTAGATTTGTAAATCCTTTATCCTTCAAAGACAATTAGGGTGTGGTCTGACCTAGTTCTTATTAGGAAGGAATGAGAGATGGAGAAATGTAAGTCTCAATTAAGAGACACTAAAAATATATCTAATCTTACCTCCTCCCCCATTATTATATTAGTCTAGGTGAGGGGGTTTCATTTTAGGTCAATGTCCACCAATCTTACACTGATGATGAAGTCTTATAAATAGTAATAATTTCAATAAAGTCAAATTATTATATTATTTTTTGATGGATTTAAAGGTGAGTTAATTTATCTCCCTAAAATCCATTTTATTTCTTCACATAGTATCCTAAAAACTAGCAGTTCTTGCCATAGTTTCTTCTACCCAAATATAGTGTTTGAAGTGTAAATGTTGTAGAGGATCCATTCTTCCTTGATAGAATTTTATTTTAATAGGATTGATATGTGGTTATTTTAAACACCTAAAAATGGACACAACTGACTTTTGAGTAGACTTCAAATTGATTCCTACCAACCATTGAAAATTAAACCTAAAAATCATTGAACATCCAAAATATGGTCACACATCATTCATTAAAGCTTACAATCATGTTGAGACATCCATAATTAGGATATCCTATCATATGTAATAATAAAATCTCATGTATTTATCCCTAATCATCCTAAATCATTATGACAATAAATTTTTCCTATGGACCTATTAAGTGGGGCCCAAGAACAAAAATCCATTACTAAAAGAGATAAATAGCTAATCAAAATTAATCAATAGATAAAAAAAATTAAATTCCTAGATGAATTATCCATTTATAATTAGTGAATATCATAAAAATTAAATTAAAAAATTCAAATATCCTAACCTTTCATCATGACATTCATGAGATGTTAAGCTCTTTAGAAATTTCCTAAAAAATCCATTTTGGAAGCCATGCCTATTCATTACTAATTTTAATTACTTGACAAATTTTAGCTCTATAGGGGTTATATTTGACTCTCCTAGGCTAGGTTTCAACTCATTACATATTTAAACTCCACCTTGACTCACCCTGGGTTGGGGTTAGTTCTTAAGACTATAAATATAATGCCTTGCTAATTGAATTTTAAGATATTTTGGTATAAAGTTATCATGAATAAATGACTTAAAATCCCTAATAAGAGTAGTGTTATAATTAAAAAAATGCCTTAAAAGTAGTGTTATAGTGATAAAATATTGAGCGAATCCACAACACAAACCATGATGCTAAGGAGAAAAAGAGCTACACAAACTGCATTACCAAAGACCCTTTGATCTACAAACTAAACAAACCACTCAACAATGCATTTGGAGCTCCCAAGGAAGTCAAAGGATCCACTATATTTTTAATTTTAGTTATGTTTTCATTTGTCTTTTTTAACTAAGCTCACCCCTAAGATATAGGCTTGGAGTGTAAGTGTTAGTATGTTTATTGATATTTTTATTACTTAAACTAGCACATTATTAGCCTCCCATATTATATTGCTATGATAAAAAAATGACACACTCAATTTGAATATCAAGCATACCATGCAACCAAGAAGAATAATATATAGAAATTAGTTTTGATACTAATGACCTAAGAATCTTCAAAATTCACATTTTAACATTATTTTGGCATACTCTATTGTTAGTGTTACACAGTTTTACATAGAGACCAACATCAATTATAATAGAACCAACATCAATCCTATTAAAATAAATGTTGGTCTACCCAAAACTAACATTAACCTCTATTTTCATCACCCAAAATTGATGTTGGTCTCTATGCATAACAATAAGTTGATAGGCCATATTTTGGAGCTTCATTTGGGTCATCTGGACTCCATTCTATATGTTTTTTTAAAACCAAGCATTTTCTCCTCAATTTTCACAATATTCTATCAATTTAAATTCAAGTTTTATAATTATTTCACAAAATATTGAAAATCCTATAACTCTTTTTGTAAGACCCAAAGGCCACAAGGAGACATTTAAAAGACTTCTAATGTGCAATTTTCACATTTTAAATTAGTGTTTTAAGAATATTTATTTTATATAGTTTTTGTTTGATTTAAATATTTTAACAACAAATTACAAGGGCCAAATTTCATAAAAATTTGATTTTTTTGCATAAAAATAAAAAACTTGCACTTAGATTACATAATCTTAAGAGTGTTTTATTTTATGCGTGTTCTTTCAAAGTTATTTATTTTTTTAAAATGATTGATACATGTATGGTCTCACCTTTCCCCTTTAGGGAACTCAGTTAACCAAAATTTCTCTTTATTAACAATTTTTCCTTGTCTAAACATGTGAAGAAAACATTGTTAAGGTTCTCCTAAAATCCATATGTTTTGAGAGATCTAAATGCGACCTCAAATTCTTTTCACTTGTCATTTATTTTTATGAAATTTGGCCTATGAGTAGGAATTCATAGCCTCCTCATGATTTATATATGGGTATAATGACCTAATATTTCATCTCCTAGCATCGAACTAACCTTGCTCCATGGTGGGGTATATAAATTAGAGAATGGATACTAAAATTGTTAGGGGGCTAAGCATCTAGCCTCGATAATCATAATGAAAACCCAAGTTAGTTGTAGATAACCAAGGGATTTTAATAAGAAGTACATGGATGGAATCACTATGTAAAGGAATAAACCCTTGCATAGTAAGTTAGTCAGCATGAACTCAATTGATGTGATTAAATCTCTATTGTTAACCATGCTTGGGACCATCTAGATGCGTGAAACCTATATTATTAGAATGACACCACTTGCCACAGAAATAGTTTTAATGCAAGGCAAGTAACCCAATGTTCCATGTCACCATATAATCTCTTGAGAGTAGGGTGTTTTGAAACCATACTTATTCATGTGTTTTTATTTGTGTATTAACATTTAAAGTCATCTAAAGAGCACATATATAGATGAAATTCAATAATACTATGTAACCTTGTAAATTTTAGGATTTAGGATGTTACACTTAGGTGTTTGTGTTATTTTATCCTTTATTACATGGTTTTTAAGTCTAAAAATATCTATTTTATCTTTTATGCCATGTCAAAATGAGTTTTATGTTTGCATCACTCCATTTTTTGAGGAGGCATTACACTAATCATTTGACAACATACTATTTCATAAGTTTTTTTGACAAAATCTTTTTGTGTGTCTCACTTGATTGGAAAAGGTAAAATTATGCTACCCAATCAATTTCATGTTTTGTGCCTTGGAGTCTTGAAACAAACTATTGATTACATATTTAGAGCATAATAACATCATTACACTAATCTAATAGTTTTGAGTCTTGTTGGCATTGTGTCTAAGATTCCAATTTGAAACTAAAACCATGTGTACATTTTTTTGTTTTTGTCTAGTGTCGTTATGCCATTCAATTTATTCTATATTTTTTATTGATCAAATAAGCCTAGTTTACTAAGTTGAGGTTTTAATTAAACTTGACAAGTTCATATCTCAAAATTGATTGATTTCTACTTATTCCTTGTCTACTTTGGGCCTATACCCTGATCTTTATCTTTTGGGTTGTGCAACTTGGGTTAATTCTTTACCCAAATTTGAAAACTATTATTTGTGCCTTTATTTGGGATAAATAGCCTATCTCTCTATGAGAATTTTATTTCATACCTTGTATCAATTGACCAAGTTAATTTCTAAAGTCAAAAGCCTAGTCTATGCCAAAGTGTTTTAGATTTGTTACATTAAGTCATACCCCTTTGTTTAAAGTATAGATTTTGTTCTTATTTTTACAAAAGTCCTAACAAATGTCTATTTTGAGCATAGATTTTGATGTTACATTTGGCCAAAATACCTATAAATTTTTTATTTTCTTATATTAGACTTATTTGGAACACTTTGAACCTAAAATTTGGCATTCTAATTTTATTTCATCCACTTAACCTTTTGTGTGAGATATTTAAACATTGGAAATTTTACATTAGGTGGTTTTATACCATGATTTAACACAAATGATTTTTGGAGATACAACTCCATTCATTCAACCAAGTTGAGACAAGTTTGAACCATTTATCATTTAGACATTATTTGTTTAGAGTTTGTATAACTCCAAGCCTTTTGTAACACATTCATCATTGACATGGATATGTGTCACTACACTTATGATGGATTCATGTAATATCCAAGTTATGATAGAATGGCCTCAAAAATTGACTTTGTTAGAGACCCCTATGGTGAATAAGTGGTTTTGAGATGGATCCATATCCTCCTTACAATTATAAATCTAGGGAATAAATCTAAGCACAATATTTGGTGACACCTTCTTTGGGCCAGTTGATGTATGATGTTCACCATCTCATCGATCATGACATCTCATCCCTCACCTATATCATTAAGCTTCCTTTAGATTGTGTGAGACACCAAGATTCATATTATTTAAGGATTTATATTCTCTGACCTCATCCTTTAACTTGTGTGAGTAATCAAGATATGTAATACGCTACCATTACCATTCTAATACCTCATCCTTTGGCTTGTGTGATAAATCAAGCTCCAAAATGGCCTTTTATTTATATATTAAGACCTCGTCCTTTAATTTGTGTGAGTAATCAAGCTACACAAAGCCTTACCATTTCTAATATAGGACCTCATCCTTTAGCTTGCACAAGTAACCAATCTTCATAATTCCATACCATTTCTATCCTAAGACTTCATCCTTTGTCTTGAAATAACAAACAAGATTCATAATTCCTTATCATTTCTATTTCAATACCTCATCCTTTGGCTAGAGAAAGTAACCAAGCTCTACAACACCCTACTATTTATATATGAGGACCTCAACCTTTAGCTTGTGTAAGAAAACAAGATCCAAAATACCATACAAATTAAATTCTAGGACCTCATCATTTGTATTTTGAAAGAAACCAAGATTTAAAACACCCTACCATTACCATTGTAGTCCATTCCACATATAGTAACTCATTATCCTAATAAATTTATCCATTCACAACTTAATGGGTCATAATTACTATCCTAGGCCATAAACCAACCTTTTGTTAAGATTATAATTATACAACCACTAAAAATTATTTATCCATTTCCAACCATTCCCCACCTTATAAAACATAGACCAATTGTCCAACCACCATCAAACCAATCATTACCTCTTTAACTGAGCTAATCATTCAAAGACAAAGATATGTTTAAATTGGTATTTTACAACTAGTTATAAATCAAGGGAAATAAAACCACATAATATATATATATATTTTTTAAAACACTTATTTATGACAAGTCAACCTATAATGAATCACCTCGTAATCCTATACCTTTTATCAAGGAGTTTCACATTGACAAGCTAGTCTTTACTAAGTCATTTCTTGATGATTATAATTGGATTTGGGTAAATCATTAGCTTGACCATATGAATGTTTTTAAATAGCCTCCATTTGACAAGTTAGTATTTGAAGATTTATCTCTTGAACTTTTTCCCATTGTTGAGGAGTCTTACTTTGACAAACTAGTCTTTATGGAGCCCACTATGCCATCACAAATTATTGTTTGTCTAATACCAGACATTAAAAAAACATCATGTTCAAATAAAACTATCTATATAGGGGTGTGAATCACTAAATTGATTAAAATTAGTCCTTTATTCCTTTTTAATGAATTATCACACATCACACACACATATGCATAACACTAGATGTACATGGAAAACCCAATATGGTAAAAACCACCATGAGAATAGATGATAGAATCTATTATTCTAATCTAGGCTCAAAATAAATAACCTCATAGATTATAATATTTAAGGGCACTAACCCTTTGAAGACACCAAACCCCTAATTTAAGAGAACCTACTCTAAAGAATCACCAACTCCTTAACTGAGCACCAAATTAGATCTTTTGATGGCACAAACTAATGAAATCTATATTAATGAGTTACATCTTTAGATTATAATATTGAATCGTGAATGATACAATTCAAATTCTCTTTTATAGGTGTATTATGTAACTACTCATATTTTTCACATCTCTCTCTTCTCTTCCACTCTACCCCTCTAGTTTGATGTCTCTATATTGATCTATTAGAAATAAATTAACAACACCAACATCATTTACATTATCCTAGATGATACACACACACACACATGCATGCACGCAAACATGCGTGCGCGCGCGCACACACACACACACACACACACACACACACACACACACACACACACACATTCATTATATCTAGGTATCACTTCTTCTATATGTTCTCACTTGGTCTGTAACATATCACACTCCATTTTTGGACTTTGTAATGAAATTACTTCAAGAATTAAGTATAATAGCATAATTATATCCAAATATGAATAAAATATATCCAAATATATGATACTAGATAAGCCACTTTGAGGAGGCAACCTCCACAAGCTTCAATATGAGAAGAATTTACAATATGATGATAATTAATTACCCACTACCTCTTATATATAGTCCACATAGGCCATGGTTACTCCATAGGCTGACCTACTAATCAAAAGAAAGCATAGATAAATGTAATATAACATCAAAGAGGGATAAATAAGCCCTAAGCCAGCTAATACTATCCTCATACATGTGATAGGTTAGGGGCGTATCATGCCCTTCCCCTTCAAACCAACATTGTCCTCAACGTTGAACAACATTGGATGTTGTAGAAAATATTCATCTTCCCAAGTTGCATCTTCACTGCTCTTGTTTTTCCACTTGATCAAATATTCCCTAATCTCTCTAGTTCTCAACCTCTTAATACGTGTTTAGAGGATCTTCTATGGATCTAAAATGACTCATCCTTCTTCATCTAGTTTTGGGAGCTCAGTCTGGGCTGAAACTTTCTATCCAATGACCTTAAAATAGGAAACATGATATACTAGGTGTATGTGAGATGAATGAGGTAACTCAAACTTGTAAGCCACACTTCCAATTTTTTGTAGAACCTTTTAAGGGCCATAATACTTAGGAGCATGTTTATTGTCCTTTTTCTATTGCTTCAAGGACATCTACTTGTAAGGCTGAAAATGAATAAATACCTAGTCACCCACCTCAAAATTTCACTCACTACAGTGTTGATTTGTTTGTTCTTTCATCCTATTTTGTGTCAAGGCCAAATTCTCTCTCAAACTAGCCAAAACCTATTGTTGATGTTGAATGTTCTCTTCCACATCTCGAACCTTGGTGTGCACCTTTAATGAAGATGTGATGGAAGGTGGATGGTAACCATATAGTGATAAAAATGGAGACATTTTAGAAGATGTATGGAAAGATGTGTTATACCACCATTTTGATAGTGGTAGCCATTTAACCCAAATTTCTTGTCTATCTAATACAAAACAATGGAGATACCCCACTAAACATTTGTTAACCACTTCAATTTATCCACTAAATAGGGGGTGGTAAGATGAGCTATGAGCTAGCTGAGTACCCAAAAAAAAAAATAGTTTAGTCCAAAAATTACTAGTGAAAACAGGATCATGATCACCTACAATTATTTTCGGGGTTCCATGTAATTTCAGAACTACTTCCATAAAAATAACTACTACTGTACTTGTTGAAAATGGGTGTGAGAGAGTACAAAAATGGGCATATTTTGTAAGCCTATCAATAATGACCAAGATAACATTATTACCTTCAAAACAAGGCAACACAATGATGAAATCCATGGAAACCTCCTCCCACCTTTGACTAGGAATTGCTAACAGTTGTAACAGACCTGGGATCTTAACTGTTTCACCTTTATTCTAATGGCATATCAATAATTCTTCCACAAACTTTTGTACATCTCCCTTGAGTCCTTCTGAAAATAATTCCTTCTTAATTCTATGATAATTTTTCAAGAACCTTGAGTGTCCCCCAATTGGAGATGCATGCAACTCTACAAGAATCTTATGCTTAAGCTCTAAATTTTTTCACAAGTATAACCTACCCTTATACCATAGAACATTACCTTTCCATTCAAAATTTTTAGAGGCTAAATTACCTTGCTAGAGATTCTAAATCAGAACCTATGTATCCTTGTCTTTCTCCCATTCTAACCTAGCTTCATCTACCCAATTTGCTTGCAACATCGACATTGCACAAAGTAATGCTTCTATGGATGCATCCCATCTAGATAGTGCATCTGCTACTACATTATCTTTACCCTTCATGTATATTATTTCAAAATCATAACCTAACATTTTGGTTACCCAGTTTTACTGTTCTTTAGATGATAATCTTTGCTCCAAAAAGTATTAGAGACTATCATGATCCATTTTCACCTTAAAGTGTTTACCCATCAGATAAGGCCTCCATTATTTAACTACATGAAGAATAACCATCATTTATTTCTCATAGATAGGTTTTTGTAAATTATTACCTTTGAATTGATGACTATCAAATGCAATGGGTCTTCCTTCCTGCATTAGTAATGCCACCAATCTAGACCCAAAAGCATCACATTCAATTGTGAATGTCTGTGAGAAGTATGGAGTAGCCAAAACTAGAGTGGTGTACATAGTTACTTTCCATTTCTCAAATGCTTTGGTGGCATCATCATTCCAATGGAAAGCATCCTTCTTTAGCAATTTAGTGAGTGGAGCTTCTATGCTACCATAACCTTTCACAAATCTTTTATAGTAACCTATTAGTCTAAGGAACCCTTGAAGGTTTTTGAGATTTTTTGGCATGGGCCATTCCATTATCACTTTGATCTTCTGGGGATCAACATTGACACATTCATGGGAAATAATGTGATCAAGGTACTCTACCTCCTTTACTCCAAAATCACATTTAGATGGCTTTGCATAAATTTGGTGCTTCTCCAAAACTATCAACACCTATTTCACATGTTGCAGATGTGCTTCCCATGTCTGACTATAAATCAATATGTCATCAAAGAGAACTAGCACAAAATTCCTAAAAAAAGGACTAAAAATAGTGTTCATCAATCTCTAAGAAGTAGATGGTGCATTTGTAAGACCAAAGGGCATTACCAAAAACTCATAATGGCCCTCATGTGCTATAAAAGCAATTTTATGAACATCTTCATCCTTGATTCTAATTTGATGGTACTATGAGCAAATATCCAATTTTGTGAAATAATTAGCACCATTCAACTCATCAAGTAAATCATTAATTACTGGAATAGGAAACTTACCTTTGATGGTGTACTTGTTGAGTTCCCTATAATTTGGGCACATCCTCCATGTGTCATCCTTCTTCTGTACCATGACCACTGGTGATGAATATGCCCTTTGGCTATGCTTGATGATCCCTACCTCTAGCATCTCATGGACCATCTTTTCAATTTCACTCTTTTGTGCATATGGATATCTATATGGTTTGATATTTAGTGGTTGAATACCTAGAATTAATTAAATGGCATGATCATGTTCTCTTTTTGGTGGTAGTCCTTTTAGCATGGCCCCAAAAATAGATGAGTGGTCCTCAAGAATTATCTATAGATCAGGATGTGTAGATGCTTGTGTGGGTTGAACTTCTATGGAGCATAATCATGAAATAATTCCCTCTACCCCATTTTTTATCATCTTGGTCATCTGATGTGAACTAATCAATTATGCATATTTCACATGTAATCCACGTAGTTCAATTTTCTTACCTTCAGAATGAAAGTGCTTGAATAGTTCTTAGAAGTTCATCTCAATGGTACCTAAGGTTGTGAGCCATTAGACTCCCAAAACAATGTCTATGTTACCCATGGGAATAACAAACATCGGAGAGTTGAGATTGTACCCACCCATAGTAAGCTTAATACTATGGCATTTGCCTAAATAATTAATTGTGCCACCATCTACAATCATGACCTAAAATTTTGGTGCTGGGTAGATGAAATAGTTCAATCGAGTGGCCAACATATGGTTTATAAAGTTGTGTGCTCCTTGAATCAATCAACACTATCACCTTCTATTTCTTGAGGAACCCCACCACTTTCAAAGTTTTTGGAGTGCTAATACCTAAAAGTGTATGACAAGAGATTATAGGTTAGGAATCTTTAGGTACCTCCTTTATATCTTCCTCATCATCATTAGAGGCATCATCTACTTCTTCATCTTCATTTGGTCCCTCAATGTAGAATAACTTCTTCTTAGCACATATATGTCCTTTACTTCACTTGCTGTCACAACTGAAACATAATCCTTTTTAACGCTTCTCTTCAATTTGCTAAGGGGTCAATCTAGTAGGTGGAGGAAATGTTGGTGATGATATGCTACGATCTTTGAAGTGAGTAAATGGATACTTCTTGTTGGCTATGAATTTCTCCTTAGCACTACGTGCCATGATAATAGAATCATAAATCTTAAGTGGATTAAACATACGTACCTCATGTTGAATGTGGTCCTTGATTCCACCCAAAAATAGGTCATTCAAGTTTGCTTCAAAAATTATCTCCACATGTAAGCATAGGTTCTGAAAATGATGAATACAATCCTTGATGGATCTAGTTTTTCACAATTTTGCTAGTTGGCTAAAGTAATTCTCTGTCACACTATTGACATAGTGTAATTGTAGCTCCTCTGTAAAAACTGACCAGGTGACATTGAGAGTCATCTTTTTATTTTGAGCACACAACCATCGATACCAAATGAATTGATCAGGTTCAAGATATAAGGATGCCATGGTAACCTTCTGTCCACCTGGACTTTGATGTAGGTCAAAAATATTCACCATTTGGTTGATCCAATTGAGTGGATCTTTTCCATTAAATTTGTACATATCCACCTTTGGTAATAGGTTCCTCTGTGGCCATGGAGTTAGATTTGAAGTAGACTGGTTAGGAGAACCACCCTAGAGGAGTTTTGAAATAGAGTTAGCTTCATAGTTTGACTGATTAATCTTCAAGTCCATCATGATATCTCCCAAACTATCTTGTATGGATTACATATTCGATTGTATGCCTTGTACCTCACTCTGAATGCCTTGCACACTATAGTCAAGTTGGCTCACTTTGTGATTTATGTCAAAAAACCCTGGTATAAAGGGTCTAGTACATCCCCCTTATAACTCCATATATTATTTATTATGAGTTTGACCTATATTTTTAACACCCTTTCCTTAGCCTCGAGTTTGTGCACCTGCCATAAAAGGGTTTTACGATGTCGACCCTTATTGGCACTTTTGACCCAAATTTGACCAAGTGATTTTGAAATTATGTTAACCTCAAATCAAAATATGCAAAAAATATACCATATCCAAATTTTTATATTATATCCAAAAATGTAAATAAATCATAAAAATTCTTTGAATTATGCACTACAGAGCAATTTTATGAGAAACCATAAAATAGCGTTAAATTTTGTAAAATAGATCCAAATGATCTGAAATTTTAATGGAAGATTAATTTTATTATTTCTCACATCCAATGAAAAATTTTAATAGAAATTCGCAACCATTTTTTATATATCTCAATATTTAAAAATTTAGTGTTTCACCCACAAGATTGCCCAAATCACAGCTCTAATACCACTTGTAATGAAATTACTTCAAGAATTAAGTATAATATCATAATTATATCCATATATGACTAAAATATATCCAAATATATGATAATATATAAGCCACTTTGAGGGGGAAACCTCCACAAGCTTCAATAAGAGAAGAATTCACAATATGATGATATATAATTACCCACCACCTCCTCTATATAGTCTATCTAGGCCATGGTTACTCCATAGGTGGACCTACTAATCAAAATAAAGAATAGATAAATTTAATATAGAATCATAGGGGGATAAGTAAGCCACAAGTAAGCTAATACTATCCTCATACATGTGATAGGTTAGGGGCATAGCAGACTTAGTTCAATCAATAGGTTTCTTACTTCTTGAATTCATGAACCACTACCATAATTATCTATATTTTCTTATATTTATCAAATATTAGGCTAAATATTTCATACAGATGCCATTTTAGACAACTTTTATCAATCATAGTGATTTATATCATTTTCTATGTCATATAATGCATCTTACTTGTAGGTTCCTCCACTTGACCATTGGGATGAACATATCTTTAAATATTGACCATAGATCTTATGTTTCACAACACGATTCAATGATCCTCATTAAATTTTCTCAACTTTGAAATTCAACTATTAGATCAAGCTCTAATAGGCTCATATACTCCATCAGATTTGTGTGAGAATTCAAAATCTAACACTTAACTTTAAAGTACATCCATTTATGAAACTCTAATAGGCTCACATGATATGTTAGGTCTTTGTGAACTTTCAAAATTTAAATTTCATCCATTGATATTTTTATCCAATCTCCTACATGACATTAGATCTTCAAAATAGGTATGGACATTACCTCTATCTATTGTTAAACATCAAACACTTTTACCTCTTTGAATCCTCACACCCCATTTATCTTCATTGCAAGATCATATTCTTATCATTATATCCTCTAAACAATTAATACACTCATTGGTTCTTTGTCTAAAAATCTTTGATGAATGTGACACTTGGAACCCTTACATGCCTTCTACACATTATTATTAGTGCCCATGTTTATGACACTTGGCACTCTCATGTGCCTTCTACATATTGTCAATCCCCACACTTGTGATACTTAGCACTAGAACTTGCCTTCTGATCACTTTACTATCATTTCATACACTTGTGACACTTATCATTCATGTATTCTTTATGCACAATATCACTCCCTATGCTTGTGACACTTGGCACTAACATGTTCACTCTTAGGTACCTTTGACATATTAACTTTCTTTCACATCATTGGATCTATAGTTTATAATTTAAGACTAACCATTGATCAATCTCAAAAAATTATTAAGTCAAGGACTTAATAAATATTAAAATATTTTTTCATTGTTTGAAGTTGATAATTGTTCAGTCGAAGGGGTCAGTTGCACAATGATGAGAAGGGCTTAAGTTATAAAATAAGTGACTAGTTCCCACATATATATTCAACATGAAAATAGAAAAAAAACCTATTTATTCCATCACTAAAAGCCTTAGTGTTTTACTGAGAAACCCTAGTAATGTTTGACATCAAAGATAAATCATTTTTTGGGCTCATTTCTCTTCATCTAAACCTATGGACCATATATATGAGATGCTCTTAAAAATCCCATAATGTATTTTATATCAATTTATATGAAAATGTCTAGAAATTATCTCTATAAAATCATGAAAACATTATATCACAATATTTCAACTTATACTATGCAATTGTAAAACATGTTCTCCACATCAAACTTGTCTGATCCTCTGACATCTATGTCATCCATAATGCCAACAATATCCCTTTTTACATCAAATGACAATCATATTTCCAAAAATATCCCCCTTTTTCATTGATGGAAAAATAAATGCATTGATATTGTAATGCATGCTCAATTCCTTCTTTGTCATCAACTATACTTGCATTATTTGTACTAGCTTCTAATGAATGTGAGTTCAAGATGTTCATTACAAAATTTATCCCCCTTAGGAAATAGAACTTGCCACTTTCCTAAATAATCCTTTGACACTTTCCAAAATACAACTTGAACATATGCTCTGGATAAACAAAAATAATTTGACAAACTTTTACAAAGAGCATTTGCACTATTTTCCCCACTTTGACATCAATGGTAAAGGGACTCCAAATTTCTCATTGTTTGTCTAAAATTTTCTCCTACTTTATTAGATAAAGGAGTTTTTACAAGAATATGAAACCATAAAATCATTTTAAATTTTCAAAAATATGCATACTTGAGTTGCCTTTTATCTCTTCTTCCAAGGATTAACAAAGAATCTATGATCCTCCCCATGGACTCATGTCATATCAGTAAGATCTAGTGATGTGATGGAGGAGCCACCACTCCCAAATACTATCTTAGATACTAAAATTATTCCTTAGGAAGAGTTTTTGTGAATATGTATAAAATCTGATCCTATATTGGCATATTTTCCATTGTGACTCTTGAACTACAACCTTCTATCTTGAGAAGTGATACTTTACTAATATGTATTTGGTTCTTAAATGCATCACTACTTTTTTTGATATATTAATATCACTTGAATTGTCACAAAGAATAGAGATAGGTGATATGTATTTTACCTTGATTTCTTTGAGTGTTTGATTCATCCACAAGACTTGATTAGAACATGCTACTACTGCAACTTACTCTCCTTCTATTGTAGAAAGAGTAACTACATCTTGCATTTTGCTCAACCATGAAACAAGATTGTTTCCAAGGAAAAATACACCACCACTAGTACTTCTTATGTCATCCACACTTCTTTCCCAATCAACATCTGTATATTTTCTCAAAGTAAAATATTCACCTTTGAGATACCATAGGCTATAGTCAATTATACTCTTGATATATCTAAAGATATTTTCCATTGCATTGACATGTGACTCTTTAGGAGTATCTCAAAATATTTTAACCATGCACAGTACTTGCATGATATCTAGTCTTGATGTAGTTAGGTATAACAAGCTACCTATCATTGATCTATACATAGTCTGATTTTCATCAAGGGAATCATCCTCTTTGCTCAACTTACATCTAGTTATCATGGGAGTACCTACTAGTTTGTGTCTCATATTCCAAACTTCTTGACAATTTCCTTAGCATACTTGGTTTGGGCTATAAATATCCCTTCATAATTTTTTTCTATTTGTAGATCAAAGAAGAAATAAATTTCTCCAAGCATAGACATATCAAATTCATTTTGAATTTGATTAACAAATTCTTTGTCATTATGTTGTTTCTACCACCACAAATGTTGTCAACTACATATACAACAATAATTAACATATGCTCACCTTCTAATTTGAAGTACATATTATTATCTACACATCCTTTATTGAATCTTTGTTATTAAAAATATTGGTTTAATCTTGAATACCATGATCTAGGTGATTATTTTAGACCATATAGAGTTTTCTTTAGTCTGTAAACATAATCTTCTTCTTCTAACAATTGAAAACCTTTAGGTTGTTCTATGTATACTTCCTCTTCTAGGTTCCCATTCAATAAAATCGACTTAACATCCATTTGTTAGACTTTGAATTTATTATTGATAGAGAATGCTAGAAACATTCTTATGGATTCCAATCTAGAAATTGGAGTAAATGTTTCATTAAAATCTATGCCTTTAACTTGGGAATATCCTTTACACACCAATCTAGCCTTATTCCTTATAACATTTCCATTATCATTGAGGTTTTTTCTAAAGATCCGCATTGTACCTATTGTATTCTTTTTTGAAGGTTTTGCAACTAACTCCCAAGTTTTGTTCTTTTCAATTTGGCTTAATTGTTCTTCCATGACTTTTAGCCAATTCTCATCCTTTCTAGATTCAACATATCTCTTAGGTTCAATTTTAGATATTAGATAAAAAATTACCTACTCCTTATTTATTGCAATTTTCCTCCTTATCTAAACTCCATTTTTATTGCCAATGATCTGATCTATAAGATGATCATTTTCAATAAATCTTGTAGGTGGATTTTCATGTACTTCTTTAGGCTCTTCATTATATATTTCCTCTTTAGACTTTGAGTCCTCTTCATAGATGTCTTTGTCAAGTTTAACATGTTTCAAGCATTCATCAACCTTAACATTGATATTCTTTTCAATCTTCTATAGCATTTTATTGTAACATATGTAGGATTTGATTTGGGTAGAGTAACCAAGAAATATTTCATTATCACATCTTGATTCAAAGCTTCCCAATTTGTCTTATTTTCTCCTAATGTATCATTTTCTTCCAAATACTGTAAAATACTTAACAAATCTATGTTTTCCATACCATATATCATAGGGGGTTTTATCATTGTTTACCCTTAATTGAACACTATCCATGATATATACTATTATCTATCCTACTTTTATCTAGTATCCATCAGGTAACTTGGCCTCTTTTAACATTATTCTAGCCATCTTCTTGACTATTTTATTCTTTATTTCAAAAAATACATTATAATATGGAGTCCTTATTGTATATTAATGCGTTTTGATTCCATGCTTCTCACAATACTATATGAACTTATTGAAGGTGAATTATCCACCTCTATTAGATCTTAATCATTTTATTTTTCATCCAATCTCATTTTCTACCATGGCCCTAAAGATCTTGAATGTTTCAAATGCCAGAGACTTATCTTTCAAAAATGTTACCCATGTCATTATTTAGTAATAATCTACTAACAACATGAATTATCTTTCCCCTTTGGATCTTCTTATCTTAGTAGGACCAAAAAGATTAGTATAAACTAAATCTAAAGGCTTTGTAGTTTCATACTCCTTTGTTTGAAATATGACCCTTATTTTCTTACCTTGTTGACATTCACTACTAGTATTGTCTATATGTTTGCTTATCTTAGCCATATGTCTCACACACTTATTTGAGATCACCTTAACTAGGTTATAAAAATTAGCATGACCCATTATTATATGACATAACCAAATCTCATCAATCTTTCCTATCAAAAAACTATTACCATTCACTTCACTAAGATTATAGATATTGCTTTCAATTCTTTTCACTTATGAAACTAGTCTTCTTGATATCCCTACTTTTAACCTTCTACATTAAATGTGACCTTATATCCATTATCACACATTTGGATAACACTTAACATATTGTGTTTCAATCCTTCAACATAAAAGACATCATGGATAGGCAATTTTCCATCTATGTTCAAGGTTCCTTTATCACAGATCTTTATTGTAGTATTTTCTCCCAAGGTAATTGATCCTTATTTATATTTACTTAGTTTGATGAACTTTATCTTGTCAGCAATCATGTGTTTTGATCAACAACTATCTATTAACCAAATTTTTCTCCTTGTCATGGAGTGTAGTTTGGGAAATAATAGATTGATATTTCACTCTCCACATGTCCTTGGGTTTCTTATTTATTTTATTTCTACCTTTTTTTGAGACTTTTGAACGTTTGTTCACATTGGAAGGCATGTTTTTCTTTTCATTTTGTATTTTTCGTCTTATAAATCTTGTTCTACATTGTTTAGCTATGTCACCAAAATTATTACAATTATAACATATTACATATGTATCTAACAAGGGATTAAATGAATTTATAATTGAATTTTTTTTATTATTTTATGAATAACTTTAAAATCACTAGACCTATGACCAAAATGATTACAAGTATAAGAATAACCAAAGAAAAATGAGGAATACCTAGTCATAGTATTTCTTTGCGTAGCATGAAGAAATATTCTCAACTCTAGATTCTTCAATTCTCTCACCCTTATGTAGCCATCTACATAAGCTACCTTTATCTTCTACATCTTATTTGAGTTTCTAGAGATTGAATAATTGTTCTTCTTTTCTTTAGGATTCTCTTTTCCTTTAGCTTTCTTCACATTAGTAGTGCTTGTGTTTGTCTTTATTTCTTTGGAGGCATTCATGCAAGATTTTTCATTATTTTTTATTGATTCTCCTTCTACTTTGAAGTTGTCATATAAGTTTATAGATGTATTTCTTATGGGACTTTTCCCTTTTTCATTACCAAGACTAGATTTCTCTTTTGATGGATTTTGAGAGTTGATCAACTCATCAAGAATTACTGAACATCCTTTTAGCTTCAGACCTTTGTCTATTTATTCTTTATATTTTTCAATTTCTTTTTTGAAAGCCACTATCCATTCTTCTAACTTCATGCATTCATCTGACTTATATTTTAGTTCATGTTTGAATATATATTATATTATTTTGGCCTCTTAAACTTATTTCATTAGCCTAACCACCATTTGATCATATTTTTCAAGACTTTTGTACACTTTTCATTCTCCTTTTATCTAATCTTCTTATATTTTGAGTTCTCTTTTCATAGCTTGTCAATTTCGTCTAGATCATAGATGAGTTCACACTCTATATCCAATTCTCCTTCTTATTCATCTGAGTCCTCAACCTCTTCTTGATCCATAAAAGCTAATACTAATGTAATGAATAGGACTTCATTTTCATTATCCACAAAGGCACAATTATTGTCATCATCAAAACTATCACAATCATTATCTTCTTTTGTGTATAGGCTTTTCCTATTTTTTAAGAAGCTCTCCTTCTTGAAATAGTGGGATTTCATCTTTTTATTATTCCCTTCTTGCTCAAAATTATCCTTTTTTTGATAAGGGTATTGAAAAAAAAATGTCCACCTTACCATTGTTAAAGAATTTAAAGGGTAACTTACCTTTGTACCTTTTAGACCCTCTTCTTAATTTTATAGCAAATTTGGCTTCTTCTTCATCAGTTTCCTTAGATTTGGATGTCGGTGCTTCTACTTTTAGTTGTTTGGATGCTTTGAATATAAATTCTCTCTTGAAATTATTTGCCTCTCCCATTATCATCTCATAGTCTATGAAGTTCTTATGAAACTCTTATACAACAATATTATATATATCTCTTGCCTCCTCTATTATAGAGATTTTAGAGTCATACCTTGATGGTAGAGATCTTAGGACCTTTATGACAATGAAAAAATATTTCATGTCTTCTCCAAGGCTTTTGATTTCATTGATTATTTCATCTATGTTTAGGAGGTAGTCTATAATTTTCTCTTCTTCATTCATTTTAAGACTTTCAAACTTGTCTTTGTATGTTTGTAAGTTAGCCTGCTTTACTTTATCATCACCTTCATATATGCTCTTCAACTTGTTCATTATATCTAGTTCATTTTAATAATGTATTACTTTGAAAAACATTGAGTTAGAAAATCCACAAAGGATAACATTCTTTTCCTTAACATTGATATCATATGCCTTCTTTATAGCCTAATCACTAGGAGTTATAGTAGGGGTTGTAATACATTTACAATAGACATCCATAAATCAAACCCTAATGAGGATAAATATGCTTCCATTATAATGCTCCAAAATTCATATTTTGATCCATTAAAGAGAGGCTTTTTGTTTAAGGAAGACCCCTCTTGACTAGCCATTTGTGTTCACTATCCAAGATCTACCTGAGCTGATTAAGCTTCTTTTAAGGATATAGGGATCTGATATCAATTATTATAATAAAATTATCTACTAAAGGTGGGGAATGAATTAATAGATTGATTAAAATTTGTATTTTAATCCTTTTTAATGTAATTTAGAAAGGATATGTAGAGATCACACACACACACATGCATAACATTAGATGTACATGGAAAATCCAATATGGAAAAAACCACAATGAGAATAGCTACTCGAATCTACTATTCTAATCTATCTTAACAATTAAGAGCCTCATTGGTTACAATGTTTAAGGGAAATAACCCTAAGGAGACACCAATCCTCTGATTTAAGAGAACCTACTATAAGGAAGCACCAACTTCCTAACTGAGCACCAACTCAGCTCTTCTAATGACACCTACCCATCAGATCTATATTATGGTGCTAAAATTCTAGATTACAATATTTATTCATGAATGAATCTAATTCCAATTCTCTATTACAGTTTTATTCTATAACTAATCATATTCTACACATCTCTCTCTTCTCTTCCACTCTGCCCCTCTAGTTTTATGTCTATACATTTCTCTATTAGAAATAATTCAACAACACCATCAATATTTACTTTATCATATATATATATGATAAAGTAAATATTGATGGTGTTGTTGAATTATGTCTAATAGAGAAATGTATAGACATAAAACTAGAGGGGCAGAGTGGAAGAGAAGAGAGAGATGTGTAGAATATGATCAGTTATAAAATTATATATATATATATATATATATATATATATATATATATATATATATATAGGTCTCACTTCTTTTCAATATTCAGGCTCTGTCTATAACACATCACACTCTATTCTTGGACATAGTTCAATTGACAAGTTTCCTACATCTTGAATTAATTAACCACCACCATAATTCTATATATTTTTCTATATTTAGAAAAAATTAGGCTTGATATTTTATATACATGCCATTTTACATAATTTTGATCAATCATAATATTCTATAACATGTAATGCATCTTACCTGCATGTTCCACTGCTTGACCATTACAATGAACATATCTTTAAATATTAACCATAGATCTTAAGTTTCATACCATGATCTAGTAATACTTGTTCAATTTTATTAACTTTAAAACACAATAATTAGATAAATATCTTATAGGCTCATGTACTTCATTAGATCTTTGTGAGCTTTCAAAATTTTATGCTTCAAATTTAAAGCTCATCCATTGATCAAACTCTGATAGGCTCAAATGCTCTATTATATGTTTGTAAGATTTTAAACTTTAAAATTTCAATATTTAAAGCACATCCATTGATATTTTAATCTAAGATCCTACATGTAATTATATTTTAAAAAGTAGCACAGACTTTACCTTTGTCTATTATTAAACATCAGACACTTTGACCTCTTTAACTCCTCATGCTCTATTGATCTTCATTGCATAATAACATGCTTACTTTTAGATCCTCTAACAAATTAATATGCTCATTAGTTCCTTATCTAACAATCTTTCATGAATGTGATACTTGGCAACCTCATGTGCCTTATGTACATTGTTATCGATGCATGTGTTTGTGATACTTGACACTCTCACATGCTTTCTACACATTTTTAGTCCCCATGCTTGTAACACTTGGCACTAGTGTGTGCCTTCTGAGCATTTTACTATTAATCCCTATGCTTATGACACTTTGTATTCATGCATTATTTATGCACATTATCATCCCAAGTGCTTGTGACACTTGACACTAACGCATTCACTCTCAAGGACCTTTGACATATTGATTTTACTATGCATCATGAGATCTCCCCTTTATGATTTAGAACTAGCTATTTATCAATCTTAGAAAATTCATAAGCTAAGGACTTAGGAAATATTAAAGTCTTTGATCATTTCTCAAATCTATTAATTTTTAGGTCAAAGGGGCCCATTGCACAATGAAAATGGAAGTTATAACTTAAGTGATTGGTTCATGCTTATATCTAGTCAACATGAAAATATAGAAAAGCCTATGAATGACATGGCTAAAAACCTTAGGTTTTTACTAAGATATCCTAGTAATCTTTGCATAAAAATATAAATCATTTATGGGATCATTTCTCTTCATTTGAACCTATAGAGCATATATATGAGATGCTCTTGAAAAACCCATGATGGATATTCTATTAATTTCTATGAAAATGTTTGGAAATGGTCCATGACAAAATTATATGACAATATTTCAACTTATATTTTGAAATTGTAAAACATGATCTTCTCTCCATCAAACCTATCTAATCCTCGAACATCTATGACATCCATAATGCCAAAAATATCCCTTTTGACATCAAATGAAAGTCATATTTCCAACACATAATTATATCAACATCCACACTAAATGAAAAATCAATATTGATGTTAGGTTTTATTCTTGAACTCACATTAGATTTAGCATAAGAAGTAGAATCACCATCAATCTCAGTATAAAATTTAAAGTCCATTGAGTGAGTATCAGCTTTAGAATTATAATATGTTAATGTTTATTACAATATTGGTTATTCATACCTTGCAGATCATATTGAATTTGTTTGTGATACATCTATGGTTTTCGATGATGAGTAATTTAGATTTGACACAAGTTCTCCTAGTATTTTCTATGAGAATTTTTAATCCTCTTCCCATTACACTACCATTCCACATGTCAATACCACCAACTAACTAATCCATTATATTAACCTTCCACCTCCCATAAGTGTTAATGAAGATTGATAGATTCACACATTATTGAACTACATCTATGGTGACATATCAGTTGTATAATATTAGGGATACGAAGACCACATTCATGCATAAGAAGAATAATATTCTAGTGAAACTTTTTTGGAGGTGCTAAGGGACAATCATAGTCAAAACAAATCATCTTCTAGTGATACCTTTTTAGAGGCACTAGAATATAATCAAAGTCAAAATTAAACATTCCTTAGTGAAACCTTCTTAGAGGTGATATGGGATAATCAAGACAACTTCATTGGTGAAAACTTATTTAAAGTGATAATAGCTGAGCACAATAGTTCTTCACTACTTGATGAAGACATTTTCAAAGAAAACATCAATAAAACTTCCAATCTATAGCATAATTAGATGGTACCTAATCTTAAGTCCAAATATTAGAAAAATATGGTGGTTCTATAAAAATCATATTCATAACACTTTAGCCCCACCAAATCCAATTTTTTGTTGAATTTGGAATCAATAACTTTGTGTGTGCCTAAAAAACTTGATATTCATTTATCACCCAGCCATTATACATTCCATTATCATCAACCATTACGTTTCCAAATCAAACCTATCTACCACTATTTATCCATATTTACCATCCTATATGTACATTCTTTTGTAGAGGCTATAAATATATCTTATCTCGATGTTTAGAGGAAATAAAATCAATGACTAATAAATAACACAATAACAATCTTGGAATCCAAATATGCAGTAGTTTCTTGATATTTCAACTATTTAAAAGAGGTGTGGACTTGTAATTTACATGATTGATTATTTTGGCTATGTCATATGTTGATCCAAATGTGCATCTCCACATCAACACAAGTAATAGAACATTCATCTTGGATAGAAATAATTTGACAAAAACCATACCTTTTCTAATTTCCAAAAACCATACCCTTATCATTGCCATTTTCCATATAACTTTCCATTTTTAGTTTTACATTCTCTTCCCATTGTTACATACCCTATGATATATCTTACCTTACCACTTGGGGGAAAACCCCTCACCATTTTACCCAATTTTCATACTATCATCATCCTAGAAACCACCTTATGTTATCCTACCATGCCATATATATTAAACCAAAGCCTATTTTTGTCCATCCTACCCAAGCCTATTTTGATCTTGGTTTCTTTGGTTCTTACTGCACCTTCTATGATGGAGTTCCAATATAGTTATATTAATTTTAAAAATATATGTTTAAATGATATTCTATGAAAGTAGTGTGATAGTGGATCTAGAAAGCTATCTTTCATTTATGATTGATAGGTGCCACTGATTATAACTGGTTACCTATGTGCAAATTAGTGTTCCACCTTGTGTTACTAATTATAGCCACCTTTGGGAAAATTATTATCATATACCTATGCCATTTTTTCCCTAATTATAAGTGCTTATGTGTAAATTAGGAACAAAAATTTTACCATGCATTATCAAACTACCTTGCCATTACTATTTTCATTTGCCTTGACATTTTCATTAATTTTTAGAACTTGTTTTAACTTGGTCAGTTCTTGCCACCTTCTATGTTGGTAGAACTACTGTGACTTGAGATCCTAATGGGACTATGTAAGTCATGCTCAATTCATGTTGAGGTTAGTTTAGTCCCCCTTTCCATATGCTCTCACCATTTTATGAGAAACCTAAGATAACACTATTGTCATTTTGTGAGTGGTATATTATCAATCCCTAACAAGTTAAGATACCTAAAAATTCTAAAAACATTCCAAAATTTTAAAATCCAATAAAAATTGTCTTATCTAGGCCTAGTCAGTCATCCTCAATCCACCCTAATAGGTCACATCCATTATTAGTATACTTTATTCTAATTTTACTTTCAAGCTTTTTATGTGTTTGTTTGCTTAGTTGTTTGTTTATTTATTTACCTATTTTCTTTCTTTCATTATTGTGCCTTATCTCAATATATAATTGTTCATTGTGTGATTCCTTGTGCATTATTATTGAGTCTATCCATATTCATAAGTCAACATTATCATCATGGTTTTTATCATTGGTGCATTATTTTTAATTGTTTATTAGATCAAGATTTAGTCCTTATGCACATTTTGGCTATGTTATCATGATATTTTATCTAATGTTACATAACATCATGTGCTAAAAAAAACTTAGCTCAAGAATTATTACAATAAATGGAGACACAAAATTTTTTGGTAAAATTGGAAAATCCTCTCACCCATCTTGATAAAAAAAACCCCTTAACCATTATATTTATATCAATGTTAATAAGGATGAGCATCTCCATATTGGTAGGTATAATTGAGTTATTCACATTGATCAAAATTTATTTTTCTATTCATCTCTTTTATCACCTTTGTGTATCCTTGTATGCCTAGTTAGTTTTTACTTCTCTAGTCATTAGACCATCATATCTATGTCTATGCTCACTCATCTTTAATCTATGAAACATGATATATTTTTGAGTTATGTTTACTAATCTACCCTAATGGAGCATGATCAAACATATTTAATCAGTACATGTCATCTTAATGATTATAACCACTTGTGGGAAAATCATTATTTTAAGTCATCAGTCTTAACTAGAGCATGTGCCATTGCTTGATTATAACAACCTATGGGCTAATTAGTGTCTCAACCTTTGTTACTGATTATAACCACCTTTGGAAAAATCACTTATTTTTAAATTAATACATGTAGGTATTATTTCTATTGTATTAATCTCACCCATGTGTTTATTTCATTATTATTCTTACTTATTTTCAAGGGACCATCCATCAAACATATGTGTTGGCCACTCCCTTAAGGGGGTATCATTATAAGCTTTCCAAACATTATTTAGAGCTTCTTCTTCAATCTACATTTTATTTTTAGACTATTTCATTATTTGAGAGGAAATTATTTTGCCTATATATTTAAGCATCCTCCTAAACAAACAATACTATAGACACCTAAAACTGGCCACAACTAGCTTTCCATTTGACTTTACACCAATTCTTACTAACCATTTAAAATTAATCTTATGAACCACTAAACATCCAAAAATTGGTCATGCATCATTAATAAAAGATTAAAATCATAATGATACATCCCTAATTTGGGTCTCCCATCCTATGCAATAATAAACTCTCATGGATTCATCCCTAACCATCCTATAGAATTACAACAGTCAATTTGGCCTATGGACCTATTAAGTAGGGCACATGAACAAAAATCAAATCTTGAAAGACCTAAATGGCTAATCAGAATTAATTATCAAGATAAAACAAATTAAATACCTATTTAAATTATTCATTTATAATTATTGAACATCATAAAAAGGAAATTCAAAAATGCAAATATCCTAGGCTTTCATTGTGACCTTTGTGAATTGTCAAGCTCTTTGGAAATATCTTAAAATATCCTTTTTAGAATCCATACCTATTCATTGAAAATCATAATTAATTTGAAAATATTAACTCTATTGGGGTTATATTTATCTCACTTAGATTAGTTTTTAACTCATTCCATGTTTAAAATCCACCTTGACTCACCTTGGGTTAGGTTTAATTCCTAAGCCTATCTCACCCCTAAGATCTAGCCTTGGAGTGTAAGTATTAGAATGTTTATTGAAGTTTTTATCACTTGAACTAGTATATTATTAACCTACCTTCTTAGATTTATATGATAACACTAATTAATTTTTTTGTCACTTCTCCATCTAGGCACTCATTTTTATGTATTACTACCATCCCTCCCAACACCCTTGAGGAGTTCACACTAGTACATCCTACATTAAACCATAATTTATCACTGCAATTGTTAAGGACTACTTCAGACATCTTAGTTTCTTACAATAGGACTATTTAAGGGTTGTATATATTTTTCATGTTTATGACCAACCTTTATTTTCTGGGGTTGTTGATCCCCATTATGTTTCATGAAATGAGCTTCATTTTTTAAACTTATCGAAATGACCTTTAATGATATTTTGATTCCCCTTCACTATCTCATTAGCAATTTATTTTTTCCTAGTTGAGAGGTTTGATACCCTCCCTAAAAATCTTGGAGATTTACCCACTTCTATTTTATTTATGTAATTTTTAGATTTGAATAGATTCTATTGATCCTCTTATGACTTGATAGCTAATTTAGGAAGGGAGTAAGTAGAACATTGTCCCTATTCTTTAGTTCTCTCCTTATCATCTGAGTCTTTGGGAATAGGAGATATTAGATCCTACTGATGAGGGGATGTGTTAGATGAGTGGAATCCCTTCCAAAATTTTCACAAGGGAGACTGAATAAGCCTAGGTGGGTAAATTTGGACCTTACCACTACCATTAACATTGGAACTAGGGATGGTCATCTTAAGACTTCCCTAGTTATAACAAAATAGAACATCATAAAGGGGGAACTTTCAACAATCAATATTTCTCATAAGTTACCATTTAGGGGAGGCTAGGAGATAGAGATTATCCTCTATCAATATATTGGGGGAAGGACGGTTAATACTGGATCATTTAGATGGGGTTCAGGGTGGCCAACCTTAAACAAGGAAGAAAAAGGGTGGGAAAGGTTGTTTAGGGTTGGTGAAACCTCTAAATCTAGTTGGCTCTTTAGAGTGGGGGATGTAAGGGTTATGATTAGGGAGATGAATGATTGAGTGAAGGTGTATGTTTATACATTGGCTAGAGAAGCATGGGAAAGGAGGAGGGGGTTTCTTGGACTAGACCACTTTCAAGGTCTAGGGTTGGGGCTAGGATAGAGGATAATATTTTGTTGTATGACTCAAGATGTTACATTTTTTTTAAAATGAAGTAGATTTTTCATACTCAATGGGTTGGGACCCCTCATCATACTTATATTTAATCTTGATTTTATGTAGGACTAACTTATATTCTAGGATGAACACATGGAACTGTACAACTACCATTCTTTTCCTTTATCTTGTGACTGGGTTGATGGCTATGGGTTTGCCTAGTAGTTTAGTAATACCCATTAAAAATTTTGATTACGAAATCTAAAGGGGAGATTAAGGAGTATCTCCCACATAAGAATGTCTCCAAGAGCTGAACTACCAAGGTTGGTTCCCACTTTCCATTTCCTAATGCTTACATTACATCTCCCCATGAACTAGGGACCTTCTATAAGGACTCAGAAGTAGTCTTCATAAAGATTAAAGTTGGTGAGGAAAAATTTCATTGAAATGGTTATTACCTCTAGTTGGACTTTGGGTCTCCACTTTTTTCTATCCCACTTATGAAAGGAGTTAATATTAGGTTATAAATTGTGGATTTTAATAAGAATAGAATTGTTTAACTTAGTGTTAGCTTTTTCCACCATAATGTCCAAGATGTTGACATGGGTTTTATCTTTTTAAATGGTAGAATTAATATACTACTTATATGGTTCTTGGTTCATGAGTCACTTTATCATGACTTAATCTACATAATACATGTTTGAGGGGGTTATTTTTGTAGTTTATGGTGCCCTATCAAGGGGAGAATTGACCAAACCTATGCTAAACCCTTCTTTTTGCCCTTGCCCTCTTCTCCTCATGGGGAATCTATGTTTCCAATTACTATTCCATGTTTCACATGATCAATCTCTACATCAAAAATTTTAATTTTTACCTCTCCTTTGATCCTTCCTCATATTATGCTTCTTCTATAATCCACATAGCCACATGTTATGGAGATTGCATGAAGGAGTTTAATTGAGTTAAAATAGGAGTTGAATTTTTTAGGGACTCAAAATTATTGAAAATAGTATAGAGAATGATTTGAGATTAATTTGAAGTTAACTTGGGATGGATCAAGTAAGAATTACAACAATCATTAGCATAACTACAAGGGGAAATTATGATTAATACATAAAAGGCATTCAAATTAGCAATAAAACAATATTAATAATTATATTAATAATAAAAATCATACACAACCAAGAGAATAAGATCCTAAAATGATAAAACATCTTAAAAAAATCACATTGTTGGATAAGAATCAAATTTACACATCAAAAATAATTGTATAACAATCCATATAATTTTCCATTAATCTTAATATACAAAGTTCTCCTCCCATTGGGATAGGGAGGATAAAAATATTTATAGGATTTGGGAGCGGAAGGCCTTATCCTCAAAGTGAATTAAAAATCTACATTTATATAAATATATTTGTGTGACCAAACCATAAAAAGCATATATGTAGAAAATTATTTTCCCAAAATAGAATTTCTCATATAAAATAAAATGTATATATGCAAAATAGGTTAGGAACTAATAGTTAAAACTTAAATAAAACATGACAATACATATTTATATTTATAGTGGCATTGATATGGTAACACTAAGAGGTGGGCTTTGCATACTCATTGATGTAGATGTAACTACAATTGTAACTTTATTTATGACTTGAGTTGGCACCATTATATTAGATACACTCTCTAGAATCATGAAAAATTTTGTTAATGTAATTGTGTTAGTGGATATAAAAAGTGGCACTTATGTAAATCATGTTTATTTTTGTTCTAGTGTATACTTTAGGGACTAAGATTGAGTGCACTGAAGAGGTGCTAGTTGTGATCCTAGTGTTGAAATTAATTGATTTATTACCTCTTTTTATAAATATAACACATGAATAACCTCAAAATTGGTTGAAAAACTAAGTAGGACAACTAATTTTATTGCCAAAATGTCATACTAATATTTGTGTGAAAATTGAAATCTAGTCTTCTACCTTCTATGGCTCTAAAACATCAACATCATACAAAATATTTGAATAATTATAGTGAATAGCTATTGAATTGAACATTGTGTATATATACTCAATTGGTCATGCAATTAACTATGTACATACGGGATGAGTGTGAGATGAAGAAGCCATTAGAACTCAAGTAGGAATATGTTTTTCTATAAATATATTGAAATATCTTGGCTATTTTGGGGATTTAAATTCATAATTTTATCTTTATATCTAGGAGGAACCGTGATCACATTGAGTATGTTAACTTGAATTTTATTTCTTTAGATTCATTAACTTCATGAATTCAATGAGTTAAGTCACCAATTCATGTGAATTAATGGTATAAACTGATTTCACTCCATTCCTTATCTATTTCTCTCATTTGAATTTCATAATGGAAAATTTTGTAGATTTTTTTGCCATGTGGCTTATTTTACTTGTTCCTAGGTGTGCAGTTAGCATTATAAGATATATTTTTATTTTCTACATTTTCAGGCTATTAATTTATTTTTTATTTTATTATGCATTTGAATGGAACATGTTTATGTATCATTGCCCTACTTGTAATTTAGATCTAGTCTATATTTCATTCTTGTCACATGTTAGTAGGATGATGACATGTGGTAGGAGGGTGACATGTGGTAGGATCCTAATGATCCACTTTCTTGGATTGTAAAATTTATCATCATGAAGTGAGACACCTCTAGGTTAGTAGGGTGGTGACATGTGGATGGATCTCATTGATCCAATTTCCTAGCATGATCATATAAGGAACTATACTAACATCACCTCTAGGTTTGTAGGATGGTGACATGTCGATGAATCTCAAAGATCTAATTGATAATCAGGATTCATAAACTATGCCACTATCCAAGGGTTTTTGGGTTAGCTAAATGATAATATCTAGAAATATCCTAACAATCTACTTAATCATAATGATTATACAAAGAACTATTCTATCATTTCCTTTAGGTTAATAGGATGGTGACACATGGATAACTCTCAATGATCCATTTTATAATTAGTAATTATAAGTTGTGCCACTATTTGAGAGCTTCTTACTTATTAGGATGATGACATTTATTAATATCCTAATGATTTTGTTGCCCTAGTGAGTTTTACTCTTATTTTAAGTTCTAGGTTAGTGTAATGTTGTTGCCTATCAGTAGATGATCTTGAAGGCATCTTCAAGAAATGCTTTATAATGGAATAGCCTATATAAAACACATCATATGTAAAGAATAAACTAGAATAAAACATGCCAACCTAGTTAGCCTTTAAATGAAAAAATATAACATACACATAATATTTTTGAATTGAAATAAATTAGAAGGAAAAAGATAAATCAAGTAAATGTCTTATTCAGAGCTTTGATTCCTTTCTTTGTAGCCATGAAACATACTATATACTTACAAAATAACATCAATGTTACAATTTTTAAAATCAATATCGTAGACTTATATGGATCATAAGAACTTGAATAAGGATATTTAATAATAGTGAGTCCCAATTTGAACTATAAAGTGGGGTGTGTGTATTAAGGCACAACAAATGAAAAATTAGTGGGGAAAATAATCTTGAGTATTTGAGAACTTGGAATATTAGAAATGCATCTTAAAAAAATTGTATTCCTAACAAGACAATAATTAATGAACCATTCCTTTGAAAAAAACTCTTCCTTCCTCATGAAATATACTAACCCTTTTCAATCTTTGGATATGTGTGTGATTTAATGAGTTTCTATATCTCCTTGTTATGATAGTTTTGACAAAGTTCTATCTAAATACTCTAAGTTTCATTTTGACTTTAGATTTTATAACCTAATAATAAGGTAAGCCTAAACATTTCTCTATTTCTATCCAATCATTCATATTGCCAATATAGGTACCTCTAATTCCACTTTAAGCCATGTTCTACTTCCATCCAAGTGTTTATAGCCTTGGTAGAGATTACTTGAGTCACCCATATTCTATTACTTTGTATGATGATTTTTGTTGAAACACATATAGAATAATGGTTGATATCCATCATCAACTAGGTGTATCTATAATAAAAAAACTCATTTTACTCAATATGTCCCTACCAATATGCATCTATGTCTTGTTTATTATCTCTCATCCAAGTTTTAACATGTAATAATGTAGTTGATCTTTGGAAATGGAAAGTATTTCTAAAATTTAAATGAGCATATTGGAGCAAATCACAAATGTATAAAAAACTCATTCATTCTAAGTAGACCCTAATCTATTCCTAACACATACCTCATTCCCAAAAAATCAATCACTACCAAAACTAATCCTTATGAATGCTAACTATTATTTTTTATATTATCTCCTTATTTTTAGTAGGTCTTTTGTACTTTAGCATAGGGAATCAATTTTTTTAATTTAATTTAGAATAATAACATATAAATTAAAAAAATAATCTATTGAAAGCAAATGCAAAAATCATGAAACACTAATCTAAGAAAATAGGGAGGGATAAACTAGAAAACATGAAATCTAATATAGAAAGTAGTAAATACAATATATATAATAGAAAAAATATAATAGAAATTTATAAAACTGCTCTACTCATACATCTACATCTCCAGCTACAATCACTCAAAAACATCTCCCATTATAGTACCTATAAAATAATTTTTCAAAAATTGTTCATTGACTACAAAAGTGATGTCATTACCTTATAGGTCTTTAAAATAGAAGGCATTATTAAATGGTATCTTAGATATTTGATATGGTCCAATATATAAATGAGTGCACTTATCATGATATTATTTATTCTCATATGCCATATCCTATAGATATATTGGGCATGAAATCTTGAAGGCTTTTATTTTGGATCTCTTACCATACCACCTCTTGATGATGTCTTGGTGTTTGTTGAAGCTATATATTTTTTATCTCTTGCATCTTCCATTTGGAATATGTCAATAAATCTAGAATATATTCTTTAATATTCCCCCATGTATTCTTGCATAAATTGGTATGCTGGCATTTTAAGAGTAATAAGGAAGAATAGTTCTTATACATACACTAGCAAAAAGGGTGAATCTTTGAGGGCTTGATTATGTCTTGTTTTATCTACCATAATGCATACTTTAGTAGTATATGTCATTATTTTGGTTTACCTTGTGTTGAATTCATGATGGAATCCATCAAGTTCTTATTTGTGGATTCAAACACTACATTACATTGTAGGTAATAATCTAAAGAGAACTTGATGGTGATTTGGTTATTGTAAGCACATTATCTAAATATGGTAGATTAGAAATCTAGACTATTGTCATAAACTAAATATATTAAAGTACCAAAATTGGTGCGTTTGTTCTCTTCTAAAAATTTGATATCTAGTGATCTATAATGTTTTGTGGCCATAGCTTCTATCCATCTATAAAAATAGTTAGGAGTTGTTAGGATAAATTTGCGCCATGATTAATATTTTTGGTTGGTCACCCCAATGAAGTCAAGAACCCATTGAGAAAAAGGGCATCTTTTAAATATTAGTTATAGAGGCATGGTAGCATTCACTTCTCTTTTCCTAAATACATAGCATTCATGTTAGGATATGACATGGTTGTGTGAATATTTGAATATTATAATCCATTAGTATCCTAATTTCAATATCTTTTGAGTTATTTTGTTACTTGAAGTATGTCCACCATTTATATTCTTATGTATATTGTCCAAGTTATTTGAAACTTCATCAACACACCTCAAGTAGATTCTATCATAGTTATTAATGGTATATAAATCCTTTATTTATCATATAATTCATTGATTTTAGATTAAGTGATCATATGGTCTCTCTATTTAGCTCAGTGAGGCATGTGATTATGAGCAAATAGTGAATAATCTAAGCATACCATTCACCACTAACTACATAAGTATCATTTGTTTTTTAAATAAAAATGTAGAGATTAGTCCCATTTATGAGTTGGATTATTCCATATCCTCTCACCACCTTAAAAGGTATGATTTAAAGATCAAACTCGTGTAAATTTTCTATCTACTTACCTCTTCTTTCACATAATTCATTCTAGCTGAGCATGAGATTGATAGCTGGATATGGAAGGATGGTATATGTCTTATTTATCATAATGTAATGCCTAAAATTTTTGATATATTTTATTAGTGAATATATGTATTTGTCTATAATTGAGTATTTCAACTGTACATCCTTCATATTAGTGCTAACGAAGGAAATCAAATGGTCATTATCATCTAACTTTTGTGTGATCTAAGGAAAATGTATAAAGGTAGAATTCCTTGTAAGAGTCTAGGCTAATTAAAATTAGAGATTGAGTAATGATATTACTTATGTCCTAAATATATTTATTAGCCTCTATTGTCCATTCTATTTTGGTATTGTATTTCAACATGAAATTTAATGGATTCACAAACTCTACAAATCTATAAATGAACATTATTTCAATGTTTATCTTTCTGAAGAAATACATCAACCCTTCTTTTATTATGAGGCATCATCTTGGAAATGTTATGGATTCATTATGGGTCAATATATATCCCATCCTTAGTGATTTCATGGCTTATTAGTTTCCCATCAATAACTCCAAAGATGATCTTCTTTAGATTGAGTGACACTCCATATCTTATACCTATATAAAAAACTCTTGGTAGATGATCTACATTATTAGTTAAATATTTTGAATACACTATCAATTCATTCATGTAGATGATGATGTATTTTCCCATGAGTTCCTAAAAGGAAAAGTATATATATTAGTAGAAGGTTGTTCATTTATTGATTATGTCAAAATTAATCCTTTTATATGCAGAAGTTCCCCACTTGGTGGTGAAGGTAGTTTTCATTATGTCATATGATTAAAATAGCACTTGTTTATAGCCTAGGAAGCCATCCAAGAATGACATCATCTCATATATACTCATAATTTGAATAAACTCATCTATATAGGTAAAAGGATAGTTATCATTTTATTATTCTTAGTTCAAGTTCTTGAAGTAAACCAAAACCCTAATTTATCTATGTTTCTTCCCAATTGGCACCAAGTTGGCTACCCAAGTATAATGAATTATTAGAAAGATAATCTTAACATCTAGTAAATTTTTAAATTCTATTTTGATAAGAGGTTATAAAATTTGATTTATTGATCTATATATTTTTCTAAAAGGTTTATGATCTACCTTCAATGGAATGGTATTTGTGATGATCCTAGGTTCAATGAATTTTAAATATTTATATATCCTAGTGATGACATGTTTTTACTCAACCATAAAAAATTTCAATTTTTATTTCTCATTTTTAGTGTAGCTCAGACCAATGTTCACATATTGGGGATGTTAGTTTGTGCCCAGATTCTTCTCGATAAAATTAGAGTCAGTTGCTTTAAGATTCTTTTTATTTTGAGTTTGTGTATCTACATCAAAATACCACTCTAAGGAAACCATCCATAGAGGGATATGGTTATCTTTTAGCTATAACACACCATCTTCTCCTAGATATTCAATATGCATGGACTTAACATCATACTCATATATTATGTGAGAATTGAAGGTTTCATAACTACTAATAGATTTTATAATATACTGATCATCCTAAAATACCTAGAAGTTGTCTACATTTTTTGGGATGAAGGGGCAAGGAACCAACTTCACCAAGTATTTCTACATATTGTATTCTTGAAGTGGTGTCATAAGTTTCTAGTGAATCTATGGTTTTATCTCTTTATCTTGGGATGGACTTGATGTTGAAGGAATTAAAGTGTTTGATCAAGTCCCATTCTCCTTATTTTTTATAATTTAAATAGGTGAAATTACATTGATAATTCTTTTAGATCTAGTTAATAACTACCTCTAAATCATTAAATATTTGTAACTACTTGATTTTATGCTTAAATGTAAAATATATAATAAATATTAGAGATTCATACTCAAATATATTATTGATGCATGGGAACTATAGTATATAGGTATCCAAATATTATTTCCCATCTAGGTCAATTATGGCTACAAAAATACTAGAACCTTGTTTTGATCTTGTTCCATCAAAATGGATAAGGAAGTTAAGTTTATTGTTCATGAGGTTTTTCATTTATGGTGAACATGTACACTCCTAAATGTATAGATTCAAAGTCAAATTATCATTCTTGGTGTTGTACTTGGTTATCAGGTACTTCATTTTCATTCTTTATCTACTAGGATCTGGTTGGGTACTCCTTTCCAAGGTATCAACACTATGAGAAGTTTATGTGCATGTACCCATTCACTATGTTTGACCAATAATGATTAATAAATAAATTGTAGTCTTATATAATGTTAATGACTAGAATATCTATGTGTTATTATACATATGGATCAGATGCAATTTGTATGTACACATAGGTCAAATATCTAACACATGGGATAAATGACTTGTCTAGTTTTAGGACCACACTTTTTGACTTATCTTAGGGTTAGCCCCATTTTATTATATGTATTTATATGCATCACATTGGTTGATGAACCTAGGTCAATTGTTAAACTATACATGTTATTTATGAACATTCTAACATCTAATAGAAAAGGTAGTACTTTAGGTTTGTCCTTATATACCATCATGTTTGCAATCACAACTTTTGACAGGTTAGTAGATGAAAATCAAGTTAGGGATTTAAGTATAAACTCCATTTATTTAGTGATCTGAGCCAACTCATGAATACAAATGTTAGATTATATATTATTCATGTACTCAAATATATTATATCCACCTTTACTATGTGTCTATACACTCTAAAAATAATCATCCCTTTAGGGAGGAGGTAGATTATTACTATCCTTAAAATTTAGAAGAATGGTAACACTATTATTTGGGGATGTTCAAGTGGTAATAGGTTTCTTTTTCCTCAATTTTTAATATTTCCTCTATAATTGATGGAAAAAATGATTCTCATCAATGTTATCATTTGCTTCATTCTCATCCTCAACATGGGATGAGAAGTCATAGGTTTCAAAGACTATTACTATATTGGGATATCTTGGAGTAGTAAAGGAATATGATCATATTAGATTTGAAAAACCTTCCTACATATCTATATCCTTATGAAATATCTTAAAGGTAGTGTAGAACTCTGTATAGTGTATATCACCATGTTGTGCTATGTTATGAACTTGGCATAAATTAGGAAGAGTTGCTTCTATGATATTTATATATGGCATCTTGTTAGGTGGAAGCTATTTTGTATTTCTTCTAAGCCTACTGAAATTCATATTTTACCTATGGAATCTAAACATCTAGTTGGTATTATGTATACTAATGTTCACCACATGTTTATTCATGTTCATATACTTTTTTCCTTATTTAGTCACCATACATTAAATAGCTTCCAATTCTATTTTTGTGGAGTCAGAAGTAGTAGCCTATGTAATACTACATTAAGTAGTATCAAATATGAACTCTAGATTTTCTAGTTAGATGTAGGAATATAATTATTATGGAAGATAATTTGTTAATTAGGTGGATCATGGGATAAAGGAAAATGGGTGTACACTTAGTTCTAGTTTTGGGCACAATATTCTAATTTGCATTAGTAATTGGACTAATGATTGGAAAGATGAGACTAGTATTAAGTGGGTACAATGATTATAACTAAGGATTCAATTGTTTACCAATGTTGATATATTAAACATAATTTAACATTAGTGTATCAACATTAATATATCTAAATATAAATAAAATAATCATGGGGTCTAAGGCATTCTTATACATTTTAAGGTTCAATAGTTTAGTAAGTTTGTAGCAGTCTCAAATTAGTTATGCATATTTTGGAACCTAACATTAAAGTCTTAGATTGGTTAAATTGGTTCCCTTATTATGATTGAAAAATATTGGTAAATAAAACTTACACTATTGACTTATCCAAACTATGCTGACCAAGTGTTTTGGTATTATTCCCAAGATGCAATTGAATCTTCAGGGACATGTAAAATCTACTCATAGGCAACATCTTACAATGTAAAGGGAAAGACTATGCATTCCATCTATTTATGGGTTATATTAAATATTCCCAAATAATTTTAAAAATACTTTATATGATCTTCAATAGTCCTAGATCCAATGGTGTAAAATGAAGGAAGATACTTCTCAAGGTAAGTTTCTGGGTAGATCATACATAGATCCAACAATGTTGATAGCAGAATTGGTTAACCAAGTTTGGGACATTTGACATAGAGGAAAAGGGGTTGATATACTTTGGGAATATGATTGACCCTGGGGTCCCCTCCTAACACCTTTATTAGACCCAAGTTTTTTATGGATTTCCAAAGTTGGCTGTAACAAATTATTGTTTGAGGTAAACTTTGTTAGTATTATTAGTATATCAGGTGTAACTCAAGTTATTATTTTATAATAAATAGAGATAGAGGTATAGTCCCTCATTATAGTGCCAAATAAATTCCTATTCATGTGGATTTCATACATATAATGGAACCTTATGAGGTATCCTCTAACATTTTAGGATCAGCTAAAGAGATTCAATCTAATGCACAACTTATAGGGTATTTGGTTTTATAAACAACCTATTGGTGGAATACTAGTGAGCATATCATTTTTTTATAATGTATGGTTTACATATGGATGAATATGAATATAATTAATATGGGTGGGTAGATTATAGATTTAATATAATGTGGGTTTGACCAAAATAAACTCAAAAAAGAAGGAAACATAAGTAGGAAAATAAGGCACATAGACTAAACACGATGACAACTTTATAAGATGGCTCTTGAATTAAGGTTTGGACAACAAATCATGAAATAATGTTTGTTTAAATATACTATAATCACACCAATAATCAAACATAGTTAAGAGTTAAAGGAAATAGGAATACGATAAACTTAAGCATATATAATCAAAGGTTTTTCTATTTATATGATTATCTTAGCACATCTACAAGGGGAAATTATGATTAATACACAAAAGGCATTCAAATTATAAATAGAAGAACATAAAAAACTATATTAAAAATAAAATCATAAAAAAATATGAGACTAAGTTACAGGAGTGGCATAACTTATTACAAAACTCATAGGCTTAGAGAATAATCAGATTTGCACATCAAGAATAATTGTAGAACAATTCATAGAATTTCCCATTAATATTAATATAAAAAATTATCCTTCCCTTAGGATAGGGAGGATAAAAATATATATAGTTTTGGGTAGGATAAGGATTCATCTTCCAAGTGAATTATAAATCTACATTATATAAATAGATTTATGTGTCAAAAACATGGAAATGATGCAAGTAATTTTTTTTTTCCCATAATAGAATTCCTCATGTAAAATGAAATGTATATATGAAAAATGGGTTATGAACCAATGGTTATAACTTAAATAAAACATGAAAATACATATTTATATTTAAAGTGGTGTGGATGTGGCAATAATAGGAGGTGGACTTTGCATGCTCACTATTGTAGATGGAATTGTAGTGTTTTAAATCATTGTGAAGATTTATTGAATCAAACTTTGTGTTTATATAATTAATTGGTCTGATAAATGATTACACAAAATGTGGAGGAGTGTAAGATGAGAAATCCATTGAAACTAAATTATGAATATATTTGTTCTCTAAATAAACTTAAATCTATTGGTCGATGTGGAGTTTTGAATTCATATTTTTCATTGATAGCTAGGACAAGATGTGATCACATTGAGTATGGTGACTCAAATTTTATTGATTTAGATTCGTTAAATTAATGAATCAAATGCATTAAGTCACCAATTCATGTGTATTAATGGGGAAAATGGATTTAACTCCATTCCATATCTACTTTTTTTATTTGAATTTCATAATTCCAATTTCCATGGATTTTATTGCCATGTGGCTTATTTTACTTACTTATGGGTGCTTTTAGTATATTCATGTATTTTTATTTTATTTTATGGTTGAATGACACATTTATACACATCACTTCCCTACTTGTAACTAAGCTATGGTTTTTATTTCATTCCTATGGTCATGAGTTAACGAGACGTCAAGTGGAAGAGGGTGACATGTGGCATGATCCTAATGATAATCTTGCCCAAAGTGTAAAATTTATATTTGGGAAGTTAACCACCTATGGTTAACAATATGGTGAGACATGGATGGATATTACCAAAACACTTGCATGGAAGGATTGCACAAGTAACTTTCTTGATATCACCTCTAGTTTAGTGGGATGGTGACATGTGGATGTCTCATAATGATCTAATTTATATTTAGTCCTTAAAAATTGTTCCACTATTTATGGGATTTTATGTTATTATGATGATGACATATGATAATATCTTGATGATCCTCTTGACCCACATGATTTTACAAGGAAATATAATGATGTCACCTATATGGGTTAGCATGATGATGATATGTACAATTATCACTAATTCACTTGATATTTAGGCTTCCCAAACTATGACACTATCTAAGGATTTATAGGTTAGTGAGATGATGAAATATAGAAATATCATAGTGATCCACTTGCCCAGTTGTGCTTTTTATTTACTTAGGATCTAGGTTAGTAGAACAATGTTGCATTGAAAAAGTGGATTGTCCTAGAGGCATCTCGGAGAAAGACTTTAGTGCATAATATTCCATCTAAGATGAATCATAGGAAACTAATGATCTATAATAGAACACATCAGCTTGATTAGAATTTAAATAAAAAAAATATGAAATATACATAAAATGTTTTTTGTTTGAAATAAAATCAAACGAAAAAGGTAAATCATGTATATGGTTTATTCACAACTTTGATTCCTCTCTTCATAACCTTGAAATATATTTGACTTCCAAAATACTTATGATTTTAAAAAATAATATTGTATAATTCTATGGATCATATGATCTTTAATACTTATTTTTAAATATATTAGGTCCCTATTTGAATTATAAAATGGGGTGTGTGTGTGTGTGTCAGGGCACAATAAAATGGAGTTTGGGAGAATGTTCTCCATGGATACAAACCACCTGTATTTAGAATAATTTGACTCAATATTAGATGATAAGAGAAGGATGATGCAAAAATTTATTTTGAGGGATTAAAAATTCCTACACATGTTTCTAATTTATGAGTAAATAATACTAACTATTCACAAGAGACTAGTCATCCATCTTCTTCAAATCCAAGCAAGTACAATAATTACAATAATTTTTTGAATCCATATATAGAGAAATAGATTTTTATTATAAATATGAGAGGAGTATCACCAATATTAAAAATCAATAATTTAACATTTTTATAATTCTTATGATTAAAATAATGTGTGTATTGTCATTTATGTGTAGTGAACTTAGAAGTTACGTATAGGCTTGTCAAAGGAAAGAGTGGGTTGATGATATAAAAAAAGACATGGATTAAATTGATATTAATCATACTTGGAATAATATTTAACATATTTATAATAAATATTTCATTTCAATGAAGGGGGTATACAATACCAAAATAAACATTGATATTACAATTGACAAGTTAAAAATTAGACTAGTTTCAAAATGGGTTACACAAACATATCGGGTTGGATATGAGGAAACATATGAACCTATGGAAAATAAAATAAAAAATTAATAATGGATAATATATCTACTCATAAATAATTCAAAATACATAAAATTTATGTCTTAAGTGCATTCATAAATGGAGTGATTTAAGAAGAAGTATATGCGGGGAATGCATAAGGTTTTTAGGTAAAGGGTAAAGAGTTTTGGGTATATAAGTTGAATAAAGATATTTATGGGATGAAGAAATATTAAAGATTTTTGCAATCAATAATTTAGAGAGTTTTATTTTATCAAGGATTTTCAATAAGCAAAAATGAACCAAATCTTTACATATAAGCATTTTTTTTGTAATGTGTTATAAATTTATCTTTATGTAGATGACTTGACAAATAAAATTAATTATTTGGAGATGTTGAATATATTCAAGGAAATAATGAAATAATAATTTGATATGAATTATATTATAATTATGATAAAATTTATTGGCATGTAAATCCATGAAAATAAAGAAGAAGTACTCATTTGTTAGGCCAAATATGTCCAAAACGTATTCATGAAGTATAATCTTCAAGATTTTATGGCCATGGACAATCCAACTATAAGTAGAGAAAATATATTGGGAGAGGTATAAATTAATTAAAATTATGGAAATAATTTTAGGAGTATGGTTTTTACTTTGATGTATCTCATTACGACAAGACCTGATATTATTTTTGGGCATTCAATATTTTTTATATTTATTGGCAATCCATTACTCAAAAAATTACAAGCAATGAAAATTATTTATAGTTATGTAATATTTAATTATATTAATTATAATTATTTAAAACTATAAATTTCATATATATATATATATATATATATATTTGTATTTAGGAGTATCTTTGATGACAAGAAGTCATCTTTAGGTTATTGATTCACACTGGGAAGAGAGTTGGTTTCATGGTCATCAAATAAACAAGATAAGTTACATTATCATCTACTGAATATGAATATAAAACAATTAAATAATATTTCACACAATTATTATGGTTTATAATACTCTTATTAGATTTACATATAGGTTTAAATTGAGCCAACCTAATTTTATTATGATAATAATGGGGCAATTATCAAAGAATCTAGTTTTCCTTACTAGAAGTAAACATAATGAAATAAAAAATAATTTTTTATAGACTTAGTCAATGATAATATTTTTTAGTTTATTATATGATAATATAAGATAAAATTGATAATATGTTCACCAAAATATTTCTAAATATTATTCAAGGAAGACTTAAGGAAATGATAGGCAATTCTCCTCATTATATCAAAGGGGAGAATGATGCCAACATCAAAACTCATTTTTTGATGTTAGAATGCATTTTATTAGTGTTATTTTAGGTTTTATGAAGTTAATTTAATATATTTATGTCCTGTATTATTTTTTTTGTTAATTTTTGACACTATTTAGGAACTTCCTTAAAAATAGATAGAAGTATCAATTAAAGTCCAATTCATTGAATGTGTACTTAATTGAGCTTAATTACTTATCCATTCATTATAAATATATGGGAAAAAATTAAAATACTTATTTAACTTAATTTCATATTATTTTTATCAATATCCTACTTTATAAATATTCTATGTGCTTAACTTGTTTAGTGTGCATGTTTTGCTAACCTATTGATAAAGGCATCTTGCATGATGACCATATATTATCAATGAGTCAATATTTTTATCTTGAATATATTTTAAGATATCTTATTATATTTTTAGTTAGATTAATTATTTTTATTTATCTTAAGTTGTTTTAGGGGTTAACTTCATGCTTTCACTTGTCATGCTTTATCATGGAAGTTCTTTGTAATTGGCATGTTTTAGCCTTACTTGTTAATAAAAGATGGTGAAAAAGTGCTGCACAATAATTATACTTAATAATTATTTTTAATAGTTTTTATATATAATTTTAATTTTAGGTATTAATAAATTAAAACCATTGAGTTTAATTATTTTAATTTTAAATTATTTAGTGCATATTTCATCATCAATAATAACTACTAGATTAATAACTAGTAATTATAAGCTAAATTTGATGATATATAGATTTATTTTTAGATGAAATTAAAGCTTATTTTCACTCAATACATACATTAGAAACATTGAATATTAATCCCACACTCACATAGTACAATGCATATAATGAAAATTTTGACATTATTTCCATAAACATTACCATCTATATGCTCAGAACAAACTCTATTAGTAGGGATAAAGATAATATAAACATTAGTATGCTTGGACCTTGGTCCCTATAATTTGATATAAGATTCTTTGAATAAAGTATTTATAATAGGTATTTTATTAGTATACCTTTAGGGAAATAATTACCTTGTTTTTTAACACATAAATTTCCTTTACAGCACCCATTTAATATGAATCTTTAGTTCTAGGGATAAATTTTTATTTGAATTAGAAGGTTATAGAGTTTTAAATATTTGGATACTAAATTAATGATCTATTAGACCAAAACAAAATTAAACTGAAAAATCTCATATTTTAATAAATAAAAACATAGAGCCTAGGATTTAATTAAATCATTTCATGACTTCAATATCACACCAAATCTTATGGAAAATAACTAGACTATATATTCACATGCAACATAAAATGTAATAAAAATTTTCTTGAATGGTTATAAATTGTAAACTTTCTCAATAAAATTGATCCCTTGTCCCCTTGTCCTACATAGCATGGTAAATTTTTCTACTAAACAAATCATTGATGAAAACTAAAAATATTATGTCACTTATGATCACATGACTAATGAATTAATCATGAATTTTAAAGAGAAAAAAAATCAAAATGAAATGGTTTCATTGAGCTTAATGTGTCATATAAGTGACATAAATAGTAAGAGTCCATAGGTCACCATTTTATCCTCATTGACCTTAATGTGTCATATAAGTGACATAAATAGTAAGAGTCCATAGGTCACCATTTTATCCTCATGAAATTAAAATCACTTGGGGAACCAAAAAGGTGAATTTTGTTCTATAATATATTTATATGGAGAACTAAAAAACAGTTTATCTTCTCATCTAATACAACAATCTTATTACCATGTTTTTAAAAAACCTTAAAATCTTTGATATTGTTATCATAACACATACCATTCCGCATAAATAAGGTAAAAAACCTTTAAATAAAATATCTAATTAATACCATCCTTTATCATCTCATTTATAAATATGTTGAGAAATTTATCACACTAAAAATAAAATTCCTAATCTGTCATTCCAAATGAGTCACTAACCTAGTGCCTATTTACAAGATAATTAAATAAATTATACTCTTTATTGAATTTATAAATATTAATAACTCTTTAAAAAGGGACCATTATAATATGACATTTCCTTATGAAGTAATACAATTGTTTAGTGGTTCTAAGATGATTTCCCCATTGGATGGATTTGTTAGATAAAATCAAATACAAGTTAATAGAGAATAAATTATTAAACTATCCTTTAAAATAAAATTAGGAACACATACTTATAATATAACTCCATTTGTTTTGATTAATGTTAGTGTTAAATTTCATCTAATAATAGATTTTAAATATTAATTTTCAAATTTGTAAACATATGTCTATTTACATGGATGATCTAGTTGTATATTTTGAACATAGGACATAATATATTCATCATCTACAAAATATTTTAAAAAATGAAAGAGGTATTGAATTTACACAAATTTAAAAACAAATATTTGGTGTTTCTAACTATAATTTATTAGTCCATATTATCACCAAATAGTGTATTCATAATGAACCTAAAATAGCTAGATCCATATGAAAATTTTCACTTCCTTACAATAAGAAATTAAAATATTTATTTGGAAAGATAATTTTTGTATGTAAGTTTATTTTAGGTTTTCATTATCTTTTAATACCCATTAATACATTTTTAGAATAGGATTTAAAATTTTAATGGATACCTGGATCTTGGTCATTCATTTATTCCTGTTTGATATATAAACAAGATGGTTTCCAACACAAAATTAAACGACCTGCCTGATCCAAATATCCTTTTCCATCATGAAGAAACTAATAGCGGGGAATCTTCTACAACTTGTGGAGACCATGAACAATAAAAAGGTTGGGTGTTCACTAATACACAGACCTTGCTTTTTACAGATTATGGGCATTCTGCCAATCGGTCTGGATTGGAATGAACTATGGCCCGTCAAAGGATTCCACGTCAAAATCTCGGATTCGTCGCATGCAGGGTGCGTCTGTTTGGAAGAAGAAGACCATGAATTGATGTTGAGTAACAAGTTGTACGCAGGTCAGTTCAAATATGTTGATAGGCTAGTGCCGGGTTATCCTGTTCCCGCTTTGCAAGGTATAAGGTTGATAGATAGCAGACATTCACTTGTGGGATGTCCCTTGCATACGGAGTTAATGGCACTACATTCCGATGAACAGAAAGAAAAACTGGTTTTTTCACCGGCAAAGCAGTGTATGAAACTTGTATGTAAACCTTTCTGTAAAAAGAACGAATTTTTAACTTTAAAATGGAAGTCATCAAGCAATCTGCAAATTATATTTAACTTTCATCAAGAAATAGATTACTTCAGACGATTCTCTGTTGAGCAGTCTGCAGACGGCTTGTTACCTACTCCACAATTATTATTATTTCTCAATATCATTGCTATCGTTTGATAGTGACACTACTGAGTGATAACAATCCTACCATTCGACAATAATTTTATCACTCTGCAGCATCATTATTAATCAATAACAATACTATCACCCAGCAACATTACCATCAAGTAACAATAATGCTGCCAAGTGACAACATTATTGTAGAGCAATAGAATTGTTACCACTCAGTAGCAGTGCTATCAAGTGATAACAATGTTATTAATAGACAACATTACTACCGAGTAATGACATTATTTCCATTCGGAAATATTGCTACCAAGCAATAACAATGTTATTGAGAAATAGTATTACTTTCTAATTACCACACTACTATCGAATCATGGCATTATTGTCTCTCGGTAGCAATGTTGTCAAGTGACATAAATTCTATCGAGCAGTGACATTACTATCGAGCAACAACATTATTATTGAGTGGCAGCATTGCTATCATTTGAAAACATTATTACCACTCGGTAGTGTTATTGTTGCTCGACAACATTGCATATTCTCAAAAACATAAGTATCGCTCGTTAATAAATTTGTTTCTCAAAAATGTTATTGTCACTCATCAACATTCATGTTGTCAGAAGCATTATTGTCACTCGATAGTATAGCTATGAAAATGTTGTGGGTAAGTGACAACTATGCTGGTGAATGACACAAGTGCTTCTGCATGGTAGCTATAATGAGATACTTTAGAAATTCAATCCTCAAATGATTATATATTACATATAATGGAAAATAGGAGGGTCGGGGGGTGTAGTTGGTTGGTCGAGCACTTCCGTTGCGGCTCTGCCCATCAGTGTTCAAGTCCCCCACCGGTCCCGTGGTACCAGTATTAGTTGTGTCTAGCCAACAGCACCGGTCACGTTAAAAAGTTTACCTAGCTTTCAATAAAGTGAAAAAAAAAATATAATGAATACCTCAAGCTAATGTTTAATTTTTTGATATTATATATGCCATCATGCAATCCTTAGTTTTGATTAGTATAAACTTCACTATATATTTTTATCTATATTATTTTAATTCTAAACACACTATAACCACTATATTAACACATAATATTCATGAAGAGGAAAGACCCACTGCATTCATGATAATTAATATTAAATATGTAGAGCTATTATATTATATTATATTATACATTGGATAAAAAGTCATATGCCATAAACTATGTAAATAAATTCAGACACTATATAATCCATAATAAGGCATATTCTATTGTAATATACATGAATATAAATATTATTATTGGATGGAATTGGAAAATTTGCAAGAGTATAAAAATAAAAATCAATATGGATATAATGGTAAATGGATAATCACTCACATAACTAAACATAGAAAATGACAAAAAGTATAATAGTAATTAAAGAAAACTAAACACAATTTACATCCAATCAATGGTATAATTAATTTATTAATTTCTTAATATATGTAATATATCCACCAAAATTAAACAATGATTAGAAGAGAGCTCTAAGATTAAAAGTATACCACCACATGTTAAATTAGGTAATTATATATCATAAAAATTACAAATAAATCTATCTTTGACTCATAACCAAAGAAGAGGCCAATGAAAGTATAAGTAATTAAAAACACACAATATATTAATATAATTATATATATAGTCTAGTTTTTTTCAAATATGTCCATAATCATGTAATAACTTGTCACAAATATAAAATGTTTTACAAAAGATAAAAGCATGTATCCATGCCATTTAAACTAGTAATATAAAGCACATTATTCAGCCAAATGAGGATATAGTTTTTTTGGAGTTATCAATCCTAATTCCATAAAAGGACACAATTTTTTTGGTAATAACCTACAAAATATTTTACATAATGGAATGAGGAAGTTTTAACTATAAATATTCTAGAAAATG